>CM023947.1:19735714-19758598 GCA_013407115.1 Glycine latifolia | reverse complement strand
ATACATACATACATACATACATACATACATACATACATACATACATACATATATATATATATATATATATATATATATATATATAAATGGGTGTATAAAAAATGTTGTCATCTAACCATAGGTTATTCAATAATGATTACTTTAAAAATCACATTAATGGTTGATTTATGGTGACTTTGACAATTGCACTCAAATACTTAGTTGGTAGTCACACATGAAACTTTTTGGACTTAGATGTAGTGGGATGGGACGGAGGGTCATACATGGTGTAGGGGGGATTAAAATCTAAATTTGTATTAAGCTCTATATGTATTTTTTGGAACAACTACTTTTGGATACACCTTGAAACTTCGTTAATAATATTTTGTTCCTTTAAAAAATGGTTGATTGACAATATTTAAATTGAAAATGTGGCAAAAATATTTTTTTATATAATATGTAACACACATTCAATTATCATATTTATTCCCTCATTTATTATATTAAAATGAAATACCACATTTAATTTTAAATTCAAGTCCTTTGAAATGTGCAACCTACTTTAGATGGTGAATTAAAGTAACAAATCTAAATAGTTGACAAGGAAATCAATAGTTGATATTAGGTGAACATAGATAACAAATAATAAATATGGTGAAATATCAATCATTGATTTTCTCATCAATGACCAAAGTGACTTGCCAATATTATTTTAGAAAAGTCAAATAATTTATTTTTATTAGAAAGATAAAGATGCCACCCACTCTTCACTCTCAATGAAGATTTGCTTTGATAAACATGGTTGAGAGGAAGGCCTAAGCAGGTATGTGATCAATCTCATTAGCTTAAGATATACTTAGTGTTCTAAATTCATTGTAAATTTATTCTTATATGTGGTATTTGATCTATCTTATATATATTAGCTAGTGGTCTCAAGTTCAAATCCTAAGTATGTAATCACGTTAAATACTCGGAGGCTATAGTGATCCAATCTAACTTGAACAAGATTGTTTCATGTAGAAAATATTTATGGTCTCTGTAAAATAGAGACAACATGATGAATGTTATGAATCCTAATTCTAACATATGATATTATCATTTTTCTCTTCAATTTCAAATACAATTTGAGTTGTTTTGATATTTGATTTAAAAATTTACTATACATATTATTAATAATAAATAATAGCATGTATAAAATTATGGTATTTGCGAAGAGAAGATAGATATACAATTTTTTACTTTTTATCAAGTTTATGTATAAATTTTCATTCAATGAAATCAAATTGTTCAATGTCATCATTGGGTTTTATGTATTTTTGTACTTGAAAATATAAATTCAAATTTGATGAATTTAATCATCGTATTCAACATAAAATTGGAGATTATTTAACCCAAGGAAACAATTATAATATAAATTTAGATGAGAAAAATGTATTTTGGTCCCTATATTTTAGTAAACTTGGTTTCGGTGCTTAAATTTTCAAATCAGTGAAATTTATCCTCCATTTATAAATAAAGGTTGACTATGGTCCCTCCTATCTAACTCAATTAGGGATAATGTTGATGCAGTAAATAGAATAAGATATGTTGTGATATAAAATCTTCATAACAACTTTTAGCATCACAAAATAAAGGACTCTATGCATAGAGGACGAAATTTGGTGCATCATAAGGGGCAAAAATACCAAAGGGGAATTCTAATGCATGTTTAAAACCTAGATCTATACTATTATTTTGTGAAACCTATACATCAAACAATTTTTTGTTATTCTATTCTTAAATTCCCTTCGGTTTAAGTTATGGGTTGGATTGAATCACAATGTTGCAAGGGTTAGCAATTGAAAATGCCAATATGCGTTCATAATCAAAGTTGTGGAGCACATAAAACTTCAAATGGAGAGTGGAAGCCATGTCATGCTTGATGACATGGAGGCCAAGCTTAAAGCTATCGACCTCATATACTTCTCATATGCTCGGTATCAAAATATTGTCTAACTTTATCCCTATGACGATAAAAACAACCACAAATCCAAATGGTAACCTTAGACAAATTCACCTTTTACTCCTTCATTCAAACCCATGGTAACACCAACGATAGTGACAAACAAGATAAACAACCCTTTTTAGATCCTAAAAGTCAATTCCAAAATTCGATCTCGATTAGGTTGAGAGATGAAGCTAAAACTCTTCAAGGGCGTTTTGGTAGGGGATAAATTTTTTTATACATGGGAATTATGATTTTTAGGATTCATGATTTATGGGAATAGTTAAAATACATTTTATTAGTCATCATATGTTTTGTGAGAATTATAGATTCTCATGTTTTGTTACATTATAACTTTCCTGGGTCTATTTTTTTTATAAATACAAATATACCCCATATTAAAATAACTTCATTAAATATGTTTTATACTCAAATTTTATTACAAATATGACACCTAATTTAATTATATATATATATATATATATATATAATTTTTGCACAAGAAAATCTAACAAAACTAATTTTAAAATGATTCTTTCACAAATATTAATTATTTGATTTAATGATGAGGTTGCTTTACTTGGTTGAAATATTATTATGACTTACTATCATACTAGTATTTAAGCTTGTGCATTGCATACAATAAATATTCTTTTTTTACAAATAAAATTTATAATTTATAATGAATAAATATTTCTAATTATATAAACTATATTATAATTAAAATTTGTAATAGCCAACAAAGGTTGGTTCATTTAGTAAGGAATGGACTAATATCCCACAAGGACAAGAGTTCGATTTCCATTGTCGATGTTGAGAATCTTGTTAGTAGGTAATATGTAAGTATCTTTGTACACACACTTTAAGCCTTGAAGTCTGCCTTAATCCAAGTGTGATTCCCGTACCCAACCCATCTAACTTTTTATTTAAAAATATAATAAATATATTTTTAAAATATAAATTATATTTTAGATTTATGATAAATAATTTATGTTATGATATAGTAATTTAAAAAATCAAATTTAAGTTAGAGCTAAAAATGTTGAAAGAGATAAGAAGTTACATCTTGTTAGGAGCATATTTGAATATTTTTTAAGATACAACATATATATTTGAAATTGATTTTTGATTTTTAGTTACAAATTGTTAAACTATTCAATTTGTTTGAAAAATGGATAACTTATTATATATATATATATATATATATATATATATATATATATATATTTAGAACTTTCCCCTAGTCAAGAAAGTTGGATTATCGACCCCTCATGGGAATATTTTTGCGGGAAGTGGGATAAAAATGATTTTTAGGAAACATAATTATTTGGAAATAATTTTTCTTAAAATGCATATCAAACATAGAAAACCAAGTTTCCTAAATCATGATTCCCAGGAAAGTAAAAACTTCTCCCTAACAAACATTCATTCATATGTGAGTAATGAAATTTTGCACCAAGCAAAGACCATAATGCTTTCGTGGCTAAGTTCCAAAATGTTTGTTCAATAACGCACTACATGTGGAAAAAAAAAAATAAATAGATAGAAAAGAGAAAAATGAAGAAAACGTAAAAGGAAACATATGGGAAGAAAGGGGGAAAGAGAGAAGAAAAAGGAAAAGGGAAGCAAAAAAGGATAGAGAAAATAATAGAATGAAGAAAGAAGATATAAATTATCAAGTGTTCAAGAACACGGGCGATGACAACAATGGTTGTTCTCTTTTTTTTATTCTTCCTCTTTTTCATTATGTTTGTCTTTATTTTTAAATTGATTATTATTTTATTTTGCTAATCTCTTGTCTCTTGTTGACTTCATCTTCTTTATTTTATTTCTTTTGCCTAAGATTTAACCATGACTTTGTGAGGGTAGGATTGATAGGTTTAATGTTTGGTTTGGCCATGGCGCATGATCACATTATGGTGGTAAAAAAAATTGCCAGCAAGTATTAAGTTTAAACAATCTATGAGTGCAAGTTATAAGGGTTTTAAATCATCCAAAATTGTATTATAAATTGCCACAAATCATACTTTGTTTGCCACATCAACATGGTCATTAGTCTGGTTAGAGAAGAGGATTCATTTGCACTAATTTCTTATAGATATAGGACTAATTTCATCGATTTGAAATTATAGAAATCAAATACATATTTTTTTTCCAATTTAAATTTATTTTATAAATATTTTTTTACTCAAAATTTAAATATTTGGATAAAATATGTTTTAAATTCCTTAGTTTTTTTTTGTCAAAATTGGTTTTAGTCCATATACTATAAAATTCATGATTTTGATCCTTGTATGTTTTATGATATTTCAATCTCAAGTTCACTACATTGTTAGGATTACTACATCTGAGGTATTTTCACTTTGGTGTTGGTTTGAGCCTCACGAATTTGTCCTTAATAAGCACCTCAATGGGTTAAGGAAGGATGACATTTATAAACTATTGTTTGCCTTAATTCCTAAGCAAGGTGAGACTATTTCGGTATAGCAGAACAATAGCCTTCAGTCAACGCTAAGGGGCTAAAGATCCTGCCAGCCCTCGTGTGTGGCTTAGGGCCTCCTTTTAGCGCTAATGTTTTGACCTCAAGTCCACTAGCATCATTAAGGTTAGCTTATCCAAGGTATTATTCAAATTGGTGCTCAGTGGCTCTGTCATGATTTCGGCCTTGTTAAAAGGTGTCTTGCTGGGTTAAGGAGAAAGGTTTTTATAAACTACCCTTAGCCTTGATTTCTAAGTGAGGCAAGACTATTTTGATGAATCAAAAAAAGTTCTTTGGGTCGCTTACTGACCGAGTGCCCTCTAAGTTGTAGCTTTGATGGCCAACCAACTTTTATCATGCGCATGAGGTGCCAATAAAGTATCATTCATGGTTAGAACACACATGTTGTTGTTGTAACCACTTACCTTGATCCCATAAAGATGACAAAAGACAAACATATCTTGGTACATAACTGTTCAAGAAAACAAGGAACAAACTTACCCTGAAGGTAGGCATAAAGACCTAATGAGTAGACTTGGGAAGATGATATCACACTCTCAAATGCTTTGGGTTGGCAACTGTAACGACCCGCCACGTCGCTACTGTATCACTAATTCTTATGCATGATATTAACATAATTTAAATGAAAACTCCTTTAATATGGTTGTGAAAACACTGGTAAATTTTTCGCGAGCTTATAAGGACCATCACCATAAAATAATCATGTAGGGAAAATGCATATAAGGCATCTCCAGTTCACACACACATATATATATGGATATATACAAAACGTAGTTTAAAGGTAGGTACGATTAACCATATGTAAAAGAAACATATAAGTGTTTTACAAAGGAAACAAGAAATTAAACGTTGGGGGTGCAACTAGCAAAACATGGGTTGTATCTATCAAAACAAGGGGTACAACTAGCAGAACATGACTTCTACCCGGGATTTAACTCATCGTCATCCTGGCAACTCGGTGGCTCCACCAAGGTAGTTCATCTTCCCGGTCACCTACTACTATCTGTCTACTCACACGAACTGGGTTCGCGATCATCACAGGTACCAAACCACACGGCACAACAAAGCAAGGGTGAGTCATCATATAAAATAACAAGCAAAAGGTAACACTAGTTAAGGAAGACAATTCAAGCGTCACAATACCATCACAAAAACCAAGTATATCACACGCAACCAACACGAACAAGCATCCAGGAACATTCCACAAGTCAACTTAAAATGCCTAACATGATGCATGTTCTTGACCCAAATCTCAGCATGCAATGTAGGTCAAAGCCATGGTCCAAATGATAATTGTAGTTGACGTCGGGGTCACTCTGTCGTGCACAGGACTCACCCCCCATGGTGATCAACCAAATGGGTGTCATAAGGATCTCCCTACAGACGTGGCCCCCCAGTACTTCTCGTACTATTACAATCAATCATCCTATTTCCGTCATGAAAATGAAGTATGTCTTTCATGGGTACCATCAACGTATGACCCGGCACAGGAATAACCCGTCCTGGCTAGGATCTCCATACACCTCCCATGTACATACATATCGCCCCAAACGAGGGCCGCCCCAACACGAGCTGCAAAAGTTGTATGTCTCTCATGGGCACCATCAACGTATGGCCTGGCACAGGAATAACCGGTCCTGGCTAGGATCTCCATACACCTCCCATGTACATACATACCGCCCCAAACGAAGGTCGACTGATGCACTGACCGTGGTCCTTGCAAGGTCCACCACTCGGTCCCGGCATCTCACGTGTCTATACATCGCCTCTCACCATGGCTCCATCAAGGTACAAAACATCTCAAGCCATCACATAGACTGACCCCAACATAATCACATATGTCATTCACGAACACTATAAACAAGTGAAAAGTGTGAAGCATTGGGTGTTCGGGTCGGCTCCTAACTATATTAACTCGAGATAAGAATCCAAAAAAAAATTGGATGAATGCGGATAAGATCGGTCAAGGTCGGTAAAGAGTGGTCAAAAGGGGTAAAGGTTGGATAGGAGCGGATGAGGTCGGTCAAATTCAGACAAAGGCGGTCAAGGATTTAAGGGCTTGAACTTAACAATTTTAAAGAGAATCGCTCAATCGAGTAAAGGACCCAGTGGCTCTCTTCCCGAGGAAGCACGAGCTCATCTGAGTTAGGAACTCAATGACTCTTTTCCCGAGAAGGCACGAGCTCATCCGAGTTAGGGAACTCGATGACTCTTTTCCCGAGTAAGGAACTCGGTATGCTGACGTCCGCCAACAAAGGACTGTCACGTTCTGTATGCCCACATGCATGCTACGTAACCCGCTTAACTCGGCCTAAGCATCCCAGTAACCGACATCAAAGACACAAGGGGTTGATGTCTATGTGTAACACGACCAACCCATCCCAGTACCCGACATCACAAACAAAGGTTTGACATGTGTATGCAACTCGGCCAACCCTTCCCGATAGCCGACATCACAAAGGTTTGACACATGTGTATAACTCGGCCACCCCTTCCCGGTACTTAACACCTTCACGAACACTTTTGCAAAGTGTCTTGGAGGCTTTTCAGCATCAAAATGCCAACTTCACACACATGCACGGGGAGTTCTTACAACATCAACTCCCCCTTCAAGAACACCACACCAAAACATCATTAACATCAACACAAAAAAAAAACCAACCAACGAACATAACGTGTAACCCATTCCATCCACTCAAAGGCATACTTTCTGGAAAACAACGCACACACAGGGACATGCAATCATCACCATGGTTGGACTCCCTGGTCCTCAACCATGTTACTTAAAGCAGTTATCAAACATAATAAACTCCTCTTACCTAACCAAGAGTCCGTTCATGAGCTTCACGGCGTGTTGTCCTAAGCTTTTGTTCCGATCAGGAGGTCCTTCTTGGGGTCGGGATTCCGTGGCAACGAGGATGAGATGAAGGTGACGCAGAAAGGTTGAGGGAGAGAGGTTTCTGGGTGAGTAAGCTTGGGAGAAAAGAAGAGAAAACACAAAGGAGAAGAATGGGAGAAAATCACGCTTCCACTGCACGCTCCTACTTAAGTACTCATCTGGCAGGGCAGGTTTGTCTTTCATGCAAACAAAGCAATCGCCGGTCAATAAGGACAGCTATCACCCACTGACACACATACTAAGGCAAGGGCACTCAAAACAGCAATTATCATATATACAATAAAACATGTAATTAACCACCATAACAAACACATAAACGTCCAGATTAGCAACTTATAATTCTGGGTGTTACAGCAACTGATTAAGCATTTTTCATTTAGTATTTTTCTATTCTTCTTAGCTTATTTGACTTCTCTTGGATTCTTATTTTCTCACTTTAACTTAGTTTTGATCTTAGGCAAATAATTGGGCTTAATTGATAATTGTTGCTTATTTTCAGATTTTGTGCTTACTTGACCTATCTTCCTTGTGCATGACATATTGGATTCTACAGAACCAAAAATGGATCATATGAGTATTCTCTGGAAAGATAAATAAAAGAGATACAATTTTGTTAGAAATAAGCTTGGGCTAATTCATCCGTTTTGATAGTCAAATTAGGCTTGGAAGTCAGAATAGCTACACTTCAATTTTGGGTTGCGAGTTTGGTTTTGATTTGTTAGTTAGTTTAGATGGGCCTAATTAGAGCTCATCCCTTCCTTCAGTTTAGTCACTATATATTAGTGTAGCTAGACAGGACAAAAACATAATTTTTTAGCTTTTTGTGCAAATTTTTAGAATTAAAATTTTTTCTCTCTTTTTCTCTCAACTATTCTTCGTTGTTCTTTATTTTTCTTCTTTTCATCTTTGCTTTTCTATTTTCTTACACAAAATTTGTGGCTCTTCCACTGATGATGATCATGAAAGACTAAACAATCAATCAATCTAAAGATTTATTCCAAGCAAGGAGAATTTGAGTTATGGTTTGGTATTCTAATTTCTATATGAATGTTCATCTTCTTCTTTAATCCTCTTTTCGATTTTCATGATTATGAATATGTTTAGGATTGAAAACAAATTAGGTTATAGATTTATTTCCTAATTTTGAATTTTAATCATAGATTGTTTGGATGATATTTCAATCCGGTTTGTGATTTCAATTGATTTAAGAGTTAATTCGATTAAACTACTTCTATTGATATTGAATGAACCTTCATAATATGATCATTATCTGATAACTATGATAATTTGCATTGTTTGGTTTGGTGAATTGGATTGATATTCTTGAATATGTTTTACAACATTTTTTTATCAATTCTGTGAGTTCCTGCATTTTTCTTTAATTCTTGTTTGTGTTTCTACAATTTTTGTTCACTGTGTGCAAACTGTTTTATAAACCTTTATGTTGTTTATAAGTGTATTAAGTCAGGAACCAAATTGAATTGTATCTCTGAGTCGACCTAGGTTAATCTTGTACTACAAAATTATCTTAGTTTTATTTGTTTTATAGTGATTCGACAGTCGTTATCAACAATCTCTAACCTTAGATGATAAAGCTTATAGTGAAACATTCACATTGGCGCTAAAAGGAAGCTTAGGAAACCTTCCCCTAAAGACTTGACTATGGGTCTGGTTCCAATATGTCGAAAGCCCCACATAACATGTAACACCCTAGACGAATCACACCAGAATGAGGAAAATTTGAAGTATGTTCAAGTATGGGACTATACAATTGAGGGTGACTTAAATAAGTTAATCAAGGACGTTACAACTTAGGAGTCAAGGGCATGGATAATTTATAAATACTCTCATTCCTTGACCTATAAAGGCGCCTTTTCGAGATAAAATCGAAACCACTAAGTACCAAAATGGACAATACTTTTGATTTAGTGATCCTAACAATGTTAGTAGACTTAGGTCAGAACATATTAATTTTTTCCTTCTTTATAAACTTAAAATACTATGTAAGGGACAAAATTCTAAAGTTATAAATAAAATACAAGGACCAAAATCATTGGTTTCAAAACCTTTTTTTTTACAAAATTAAGGAACCTAAAATACATTCTAACTTAAATATTTCAATAACGAAATTAAAATTTTCAGGAGAAGAAAAACAATGAAAATAAAAAACAAAATAGTAATTTATAGTTTCTCAATTACATGAAAAATTGTTATGGTTTTCCTCAATTATATAAAATATTTTTATTGTTTCTCAAATTATGCATGATGTTGTTTTATTTCAACCGTTACAATAGAATATCAAATGTATGGTGTGGATAGCAACAAAACTATTTTAGATGTGCAAGATGTAGTCTCTCGTTGTCTATCTTCCTTCTCCGATTTACTAACTTCTTTATTTTTTTTAACTCGAGTATATCTTGTTCGAATGCCAATGACTAATTCCTGATCCATTTAAAGGGTTGATCTTTCTAAGTATATGTCTTTCCATATGCATGGATCATAGAACCCCTAATTACATGCTTAAAAGATAATGTTATTTACCAATTATACCACACTATGTTGGTTGATTAACTTCATTATAATCATTCACACCATGTTTTTATAGCCAAAAGCCAAATAAACAAACATTTGATTAAACAAAAAATCATTTTTTTTAAATCGATTAAACTAAAGATCATAAAAAATAAAAAATATATATATTATTAATCATATCTAATTTTTAAAATTGAACTTATACATCCTAAAATAGATATCTAAACCATTTTTCATTCTCATTTAGGTGTTATTTAAATCACTTTGAGAATAAAAAATCATGCATTTTAAATTTTAAGGGACCAAAGAAACATACATTTTAAAATTAAAGGAACGAAAATCAGACTAAAATTGAATTTTAGTAATTTTAGAAAGACCAAAAATATATTTTATCATGTTTTAAGATATATGGTGTACTTGAAAATTTTCATAAGAAATCAATTAATTTTAAATATTTAATTTACTTTATTAAAATGTTGAATTTAATAATTAGATTGATAAATATTAATGTATATAAAAATTATTAACAGGGTGGTTCAATATTTATCAAAATATAACATGTACTTTTAAACAAAATACTTTTAAATTAAGAAAAATAAATTATCCAAACTATTATGATTTAATTACTATAATTATTTTTTATCTGTAAAAATAAAAGATAATGTCAAAAGATTTATAATATTTAAAGAAAATATTAAAAAAATTTACAATATTTATGCACTTTATTAACTAATTGAGCTAGATCTTAATAATTAATTTTTTAACATCAATTTTTTTTAATGTTAAACAATACTTTAATTCTTAAATTAATAGTTTTATCAAATAGATCAAATTTATAAAACAGATCTCGGTATCTTGAGATTAATTCTTAAATAAATTTTTATATATTAAGGGATTAGTTTCTAAACCTCAACTAAGATATTTTGGACACCTATTTTTTTCATATAATATAAAAAATTAATTAATACTTTATCAACTAATTTTAACTTAGTGCATTTTGAGTAGGATTGTTTTATAAAAAATAATCACACAATTTTTTTTATTAAATCCACATTTTATATAAAAAAAAGTAACATTCTTAATCGTCTACCCTTCCAATGAATTCAGAGGACAATTTAGAAAGTGTAGAATATTTATATTTGTATTTTTCTTACTAAATGATATGTTTTAATCAGAAACATAAATAAAGATACATTTTTTATTCTATTTTATATTTTACCTCGATTGAATAGAACTCGTTTCATGTCTCTCATTCTTCTCTGGTTTTTGGCAAAATTATTCGGATTAATTCAATTTCTCTCTGTAAATACTTCAACTTTTCCAATTCTCACTTTCGCACGTTGATTCGGTACACCTCTCTCCACCGATTCTGTTTTTCATTCTCTCCCTTTGTTTTTATTATTATTTTTTTTTTCTCTCTCAAAGAAAGTTGTAATTTTGCCATTCATCAAACGTGTAGTGTGTCATTTCTCTTCCCAGTTGAATGCATGTGGTTCTAGTTTGTGTTGCTGTCGCTGTTGTGATTTTTTTTACTCAAATGTTGTTACTTTGTCCGTGTGAGCGGAAAAGCCGTTCCTTTTCGTTGTCATTTAGTTCAACGTGAATTTCATTTGATCGATTCTATGAAATTTGAAGCTGGGACATTGAAATCCTCGGATTTTGCTATTTTACGTAATGCATAATGCTAAATTATTCTGTGTTGTGTCCAAAATTGCAACTTTCTTTCATGAGGCCTAATAGCACAGGCATGCCAATGGTACATTACAAACATGTTTCTATTTGCTTCTTGCAATGTAATCATACCCTTTGCCACCTATGTATTAGAACATTTGGATATTAGGGATGAGATTGAAGTGAATATGGGAGTTGAGGTCAATATTTGGGATTTGTGGGAGGAGTTTTATTTATTTGATTGATTTGTTGTTTTATTTTTGAACCTTGAAAATCACATGTTGACAAGTGATTTTTTTTCCCTTGTTGGTGTTGTTTGTTGGTCAACAGTAGTCATATATTTTCTTGTTCAAAGATGCACTAGTAGAAGAGGGAATTACGGAGTTTCCAAGCTTTCCTCTAGAGTAGAAGGAAAGAGTAGAGTGTCATAAAAAGCTGTAGGCTTTCCTTCAATGGGTGCTCCTAAGCAGAAATGGACTGCGGAAGAAGAAGCGGCGCTGAAAGCTGGAGTACTCAAACATGGGGCAGGAAAATGGCGCACCATACTTACAGATCCTGAGTTTAGTGCAATTTTGCGTATGCGTTCGAATGTGGATCTCAAGGTATGTCTTCTCAATTGCCTAGCATGTTGTGGGAAATGTTGCAGAAAGGAAGTTTTATTATTCTGTTCTTTCAGGTTGGGAATGTTACAATTGCACTAGCCATATGATCATCTGTGTATTGCATCATAAAATCAGTATATATTATTACTGTACTTTGCTTCAATCAAATTTCCAAAGTTATGGCATACTTTTGCTTGACTAGTATATATGCTTTGAACTGTGAACAGGATAAATGGAGGAATATAAATGTGACAGCGATATGGGGATCCCGGCAAAAGGCAAAGCTTGCTCTTAAAAGGAACCTACCAGCCCCCAAAATTGACAATAACCATATGGCCTTGAGTACCGTAGTTCGACATGATGAAGTTCTTGATACTAAGCCAATAGCAGTTTCTGGTGGACCATTGCAATCACCCAATTTGAAAGAACAAATATCAAGGTTTCAGAAGATCAAGTTAAATATATCTGTCATTTATTATCTAGAGAAAAGAAATTAGCTTCATGACTATGATGCATGATTTGTTTAATTTTGTCCTTGAATAGTATCTGAAGATTGTAAACTTGTAGATGTTACATCCCTTACAAGTATTTAGTTCCAAGATTGCATGAAGCTGTGTGCTGTCATCCAATTTTTATAATTGAACAAATTACTAGACTAATTTGCATTCACTTGTTGTCATTTCTGATGTTTGTTTCTGCTCTTAGCATGGCAAACACATATGAAAAAGATGGTTTTGTTACCTTTCTGGATTGAAGAAAGAAAAAAAGGAATAGAAAGATCATAGACCATGTTAGCTATGCTATGGGTCTCTGTTTTTTCTTTTTTGGGGGGAATATTATATTGTTATATAATTATTTGCTTGTTTGCACTTCTTTTCCACTTCTATTATTTGAATATCAGAAAATTGACACAGTATGTGATGCCATATACAAATATCTCTATTTCTTACTTTTTGTCTTTTTTTTTGTATACACGATCTAAAAAATACACCTCAGAATCAAAGGGAATTACTTTTTGTTGTCCATTTTGATGTTCACTAAACATTTTCCAATTTCTAGCCTCGTATGCTTCCTATAGGAAAATACTATAAATAATTAGCAATGCTTTTGTACTTTGATTCTTTGCTAAAGGAATTCATACTTAGGTACATTTATCTTAATGTTGTCACATTCCAGTGTGTATTAATTCCAAATTAAAAATTCATTGATTTATACATAGGCACTATTTGCAAGTTGCAATGGCAAATTTGATGTCACTTCTGATAACATTTTGTCTTGTTCTGAATGTTGAAACTATGCAGCAGTATATATACTTTTGACTTATGAAAGTAGTAATCTTGGCAGGTTGGTGGATAATCATATATTAGAGGCCATTGTCAACATGAAGGAGCAAAAGGGTTCTGACAAGGCTGCCATTGCTTCTTTCATAGAGGTATTTCTACTTTACTTCACAAATGATTGTAAGATCTAAACATCCCAAGAAGCATATGATCATCAAAATTTTAATGCTATTATAGATTACTTCAATTCTTGCCTTTCTGTGCCTCTTCCTTCCCCCTTCTGAATGAATTGGTTTTGATTTTGACCTGATAAATAAATGTTATTTTCCCCTATAGTAACAAACGATTTAACATAATTATGTACCAGCCGCCTTTGTGGTTGATCTGACAGCATCAGAAATCTTTGAAACTAATTGGAAATATTTCTCTCCTAGGTCCATAAAGTGCTATTAATTTTTGTTAATTGCTAGTAAGTTGAATAGCTATGATCATGTTATGTACATGGTAAAAATTATTACAGAAGTGGTAACTTTTCATTTTATTTATGTAATTTTTAGTGAACCCATTGTATGTGCTTTAACCTGGCGAGTAACAACCTGTAATTTTTTTCTCTCTACAATGGTTGAAAAAAAGCCTATGCTATATGCTGGATATCTTGTCTTTGAATATGACCTGTGATTTAGCTTTGGAACGTTGGTGAATAGTCAGTACATACAGCTAATACTACCAAAATAATGATTGTTTACATACTTGTCTGCAGAACTGCAAGTAATTCTGAAACTTTTCATGTGTTGTAGGAAAAATATCGGTCACCACCAAATCTCAGTAAATTGCTGTCAACCAAACTGAAGCATATGGTGGCAAGTGGCAAAATAATCAAGGTAGTTTTTCTATCAGTTAATGCTGTAGCAAAGCACATTAAGCTCTGCCTGTAAACCTGTGTAATAGACATAATCAATCTGGTTTGAAGGCCATATTGAAGTTTTTCATGTATGACAGTAACAAATATTTGATATTACTGAAAGTCATTAAAAGAAAATGATTGACAATGAGATTAATTGGTTATATCATGTTAAGACTGAACAATTGGAACAGGAAACTGAATAGTGTCTTGCTAGATTCTCTTGAAACTGAGTATACATAAGAGTGAAATCTGAAAACAGTGATGGAGTGGAGCTAAGCTCCTTACAATGGTGAAAACAGAAATAAAAGATAGGAAAACCCCCTAATAACCTTGAGACTGGGATATTCCTCAGCTCACCCTTGCATCAACCACTCAAGTGATTCTTGCATAACCTCCTGTTATTTCCCTTCTAAAATTAATTCCTCCTCAGACTCCCCTCCCTTCTCCTTGCTTGCCATCTGTCCATTCAGTACAGCTCTCTCTTTCCCTTTCCAAATTCCTCGTCAGCATTCTCCTTTCCTTTTCTCCTATATACTTGTAGAATGGGCCTAGCATATCATTATAGATATAAATAGATAACTAGATATATATTTTCTTGTGGCAATTGCAATGTGCATATATGGGTCTTTCTTTAGTGAGAGAATTCTATTTGAGTTGATAAATTGCCCTGTACAGTAAACAGATATTTGTGACATGCTCATTTAGCAAGTAATTAAATTCAATATATGATAAGTTGATCCTGTGTATGACATATTGTTAGGACTATAAGGAAGGGGGAGTTAGTTACTATAGTTAGGATATTGATTAGTTAGTTAAGGGGTTAGTTAGTTAGTTAGAGGGGTTTATTAGATATAAATAGGGGAAGAAGGAAAGGAGAGAGGGGGATCTTATCATTTGTAGATTGAGCATTAGCTCTTTGTGAAAGGAGAAATCCTTTGTGAAGGGGAAACCCTTACAGGAGAGTTTTCTCTCCTATTTTCTGTTCTTCTCATCCTATTCAATAAAATTCTTTCTTTTCTTTGCCATTTCAATTCTTGGTTCCTAACACATCTCTTGGTAGGAAAAGCATAAGTACAGAATTGCACCAAGTTCAGCTGTCTCTGAGAAAAGCAGATGCTCTTCATTGGTACTTTTGGAAGAGAAGCCCAAAGATCCTTCAGAAGTACATAAGAATGATGATTTCAACATCCTTTCAAAATCCCAAATTGATGCAGAGATTTCAAAAGTGAAGGGCTTGACAGCTCAAGAGGCAGCTGCTGCGGCTGCAAAAGCGGTTGCAGAGGCAGAGGCTGCAATTGCACAGGCTGAGGAAGCAGCTAGGGAGGCAGAGGCTGCAGAAGCTGAGGCTGAGGCTGCTCAAGTGTTTGCAAAAGCAGCAATGAAGGCGCTAAAATGCAAAATGCTTCATATTTGGTAGTTCCCTCACCAAGAAATCTATATTGATTCCTGTAGATGAGAATATGAGATGGTCATAACTTTATCTAAATTTTATTTTCATGTTTAGAATGCTTATCACAACACAATTATTCCAAAAGTATGCTGGTTCTCTGCACTTTTCAATCTGTCACTCCTTTAGAATCTTCACATCCTTATTATTTTGCCTTTTGTTCTTGGTTACTTGATTAGAGGCTGATCTGTATGTGGTTAAACTTTCTTCAAGTGGGTAATTTGCTCAAAACATCTTATAGCCCAATTTTTTACCAAACTGATCATGAATTTGTGACAGTGTGTATTATGGGATTTCAATTTCCAAAAATGAAATCTACAACTACAATAGTAGTGAACATTATTAAAGAATACTTGGATTTAGAAGATGACATTGATGATTCCTATCTTGCATTTGACTTCTATTGGTATTTACTTGTTTGTTTTGTTTAAGACACATATGCCTTTTTGTTGTTGATTGTGAATATCATGAATTTGAGTAATTTTTATCATTTTTTAGAATTTTTGTGTATATGGTATACAGAAAATTTCACAATAGTGGCTATATTGCTATCCACTATAGCAGTTTTTTGAGGCTGGCCACTATGTGCCGCTATCCGGGATTTAAAATATTTGTAATGACTCAACAACAAACTCAACTTGTAGACTACTCTCCCCGTGAAATTGAGGACTTGTATAAAAAGCTCAATTTCATGTAAGGTGACATCCATAGAGACATAGACACGACGACTTTGAAGATGATAACACTTATACCCCTTTTTGTTTGAGGGATAACCAATGAGAATACATTTGATAGCTTGTGGATCTAACTTTCCATGGTGTTGACTGTGAGAGTGAACAAAGGAAACACATCCAAAGACTTGAGTTGGGAGACTAGACATGATAGGAGGGGAGGAAAAGAATGATAACATGTGTTGTAATGGGCTAATACCATTCAAGACACAAGGTTACTTGTTCATCAGATACGTAGCAGTCAAGAGAGCTACTCCCCAATAAGTTTTGGGAACAAGCATCTGGAAAAGTAGAGCTCTAGCAATTTCAAGAAGGTGAAGGTTTTTCATTTTGCAACACCATTTGAGAAATTTGGAAAAAAATTTATTCACATACTTAGTGTTAGTGCCATTATCAGACTGCAATCTTTTTGACAGACTTTCCAAATTGATTTTGAGAAATCTCAGATTTATTTTTTATGAGGAATATCCATGTGACATAAGTACAATCATTAATCAACAACATAAACCACTTAGGCCCATATATAGTAGATGTAGCAATTGGTCCCCTCACATCAGAATGAATAAGATTAAAAGGTCTTGGACTTCTATTATTACTAAGAAAAATGTTGCACTGTGGTATTTTGCGAATTGACAAATGTCACAATGAAAAGAGTCAAAAAAGACTTGACTGACTCTTTTGTAAACAAGTGAGGAAATAAAGACTTGCGAAAACTAAAAGATGAATGTCCAAGACGCCTATGTTGAAGCCAAACCTGGGTAATTGCCCAAGTTTCTTAGTTTACCTGGTGACAGGAAGGCAACACCTTCAGTCTCTGTATGTTGTTTATAATATAATAGACCCTACTCCTTAGCAATGAAAAAAACAACTGGATATGAACCTAGCAAGGTTAGGTTATTGGGACCCAAGGACTACCAGGAGGAACCTTTATCTTCCTCCATGATGGAAAAAGGGCATTGTTGGTGTCCTGTTCAAAGAGGAGAAATTAGAGCTTTCAAATAGCCCCTAAGTGGGACAAGGTTAGGGAAAGTTGACCACTGGGCCTGAAAGGGGGGTTCATTGGCAACGATGTGAGAGTAGTGCTACAAGGAGGAGATTGGATGTGCAGCTTTAAGAATGGTTTGATCTAGAGACAACGCTTCTCCGATGTGGTTCCTGGCCTATGTGGTGGCGGTGGAGACGAGGAAAAGTTTAAAATTATTTGATGATGATTCAATACAAACTCTAATCCATATTAAGGGAAAGATGGAAACTATTAGTAGGCTAAACCTATTAAGTGAAAGATGGAAACTATGAATAGGTTAAACCTATTAAGTGAAAGATGGAAAATACAAAAAATCTACACTAATAATTACAAATAAAATCTGAATCTGAATAGTTATAAAGATATTCTATCATAAATTAGTGCCTATTTACAACAGCATCCCCCTAGAAATGCAAAGGCATGCTAGCTTGCAACAACAAAGTATGAGCAATTTCATTAAGATGACAATTCTTAGCCACTCCATTTCGTTTAGGTATGTAAGGGTATTTTGATTCATGTAAGATACCCTGAGAAAAACATAAGTGATGATAAGTTTTTGGAAATTATACCATTGCATTATCACTTCTCAAGATTATAATTGACTTACCAATTTGATTTTGAATTTCAACATGAATGACTTGAAGGATTTAACCCTAGTTTGGACTTTCCAAATAGGTTTATCAAGGTGGAACGGAACTCTATTCATTGAATGGAATCAAAATTAACGTAAGTCATAAAAACACCCCAGAAGGACTCAGGAGTAACTTTCTCCATTACGTTTTCTTGCAACCAAGAGTCCATCTCTTGTGAAAGGACCCCAGGTCTGTTAGTTACTAGGGTTAAAAAGATTTTTCTAAGCTTTAATTAGTGTTGTGCATTATTGTGATGTCTGTAAAGTAGTTTCTGTTATATCTGTTGGTTTAGTTTTAAACCTATAATCATTGCCCCATTATTCTGATGCCTATATAGAAGGAATTTCTGTTAGTTCTTAATTCTTGCGAAGCATTAATTTGCTGCTTTATTCTAATGCTACATGGTAGTTTCTATTAGTTCTTTTAGTTAACCCTGTTTAATATTTGTGAATTCTTCACAGATGGTGTGGACTTACACATGCTCATCATCAGCAGAGTTGGCTTGAGATGATAGTTCTGCTGCTGCGCTTCCTGCCAGTTTTTTCGTAACTGTACATAATTTTCGGCTTGTAAATCTGGAATATGCAGGATGATTCATGAAACATTTTATCAGGAATCAATGACAGCCTTTTTTTTCTCAATTCATTTTTATTTTACCTTTTTCTTATAAAGGAAGACAATGAGGGGAAAGCTAAAAAGCAGTAACGGAAGAGTGGAAATAGCCATGTTTTGCTGTAATGGAATGATTGACATCCGCGTAGAGTAAATGAAGGAAACAATTTTTAGTGTTCAAATAGCAATATGGATTGTCATTGACATGCAGATCATATATTCAAGGATGCTTGTTCTAAGACATCACTATATTACTTTTTTTATTATTATCAGTAAATGTTAGTTTTATTATAAATGTGGGAGAATTCGAACTCGTGATTTCTCTTCCCTCCGTTCGCCCTTCTCTCTTCACCTTACTAAGTAATATATTGACTTCCTTTTGAAATTTGTCAAAATTATATTTGTGAACATCGTTGATCTGTTGGCTTGATTTTTTCCCCCTTACAAAGGCCAATACGACAATGTATGTGTAAAGTGTATGGAAGCATTTGTTCCAAATTTAGAAAATAAATACTTTTTGGCTTAAGTTGTAGATAAATGCCATTTGAAAAACCTTGGGAGCGAATAGTATTTTGCTCTTTATTAACAATCGTAGTTCATCTATACTGCTTAGGGAAACAATTGTGTAATGTAACTTGTTACTTGGTTATGCGTACTAGTGTTGTGCATGTAAACAAAAGGCTAGTAATGGACTTTTACGAGCAACTAATATGCTTCTTTAAGAATGACAATTGGAAACATGCTAAACAACATAATGTAGGTAACACATACTCGGTCAAAGCCCGGGTGTAACATCAATTAACTCAAATGCACAAAGGAAATTAGGAATAATGAATATTCTTGAATCTTGGGTACCGAATTCCCACCAAAAGAGGAGAATCAAAAGTTAACAACAAAAATAAAATGAAACTAGGTATATTGGCTATTTGCCTTGGTCACCGGTCGACGAGGGAAGGTTGAGATCCAAACCAAAGGGATCTGGAAAGAAAAGGTGAGGTAGCACTTGACAATTTACAAAATCAACTAAAACAAAATATTTAAATAATAAATTATTTAGTAATTTTGTGGAATATATATAGCAAATCAGCAATTTATTGTGTACAAGGCTTTCTGTTAATCACATCACTTACCAGCAATCATTTAATGGTAGGAACTGAATCTGATCAATTTTAATATAATGAAGAACCAAAAGCTAAGAAAAAATTAAGAACTGCATCTAAAATTTATTATATTTATTCAAGAGACTAAAAATATATTTGAATCACTGTACTATAACATTAATACAATCTCATGCAGGGGCGGAGCTAGGATTTTTATGCAAGGGAACCAATATAAAAAAATCATGACTTATAAAAGAATATTTAAAATTTTACATGCATGATATTTATAAAACTTTTAAGATATAACTAAATGTTTTTTGGAGCAAAATAAATATATAATTGTGTTAAGCATGAGAGAGATACTAATCACCAAGTGCAATTAAAGCATAGGACCAAAGATGAAGAATCACCGAGTGCAATTAAAACATAAGGACCAAAGATGAAGAAGAAACTAAAAAGAATCAATTAAATTAAGTGAAAATAAATTTTCATAGTCAAAGCATATTATTAAAAAAAATAGATAATTGAATCACATGAAAAATACGTAGAAAATATTTGGATAAATGAATCACACGTGATAAATACTTAAATAAGTTAACTATATAAATATATTATTAACAAAATAGAAACTATAAATTAGAAATCAAGAGAATTTTAACTTTTCGATAAAGTGTTTTGATAAAAAAATATTGAAAAGAACTTAGAAAAGTAAAATAATTTTATATATGTTGAGAGTTTTTTTAACAGCAATGAAAGATTATATTATTATTGTAATTATATTATAAATAAAAGGATTAGAATTTATTACAAAATGTGACCAAATTACCAACCACAGAAAATTACACAAAAACAACCCATAAATATAACATGACATCGAATATCCAGCAACACAAAAACCTCAATCCCTACCAAAAAATACTAAACTGCAACATACTAATACCAACAAAACCAAACTAAAAGAAAGTATGACAAATTTCCTGTATATTGTGTCCAATTAGAAATAGCCGATTAAATTGCTGCTATTAACCTCCCCTACAACGTGTTATGACATCCCCTAATATTTTTCCATATGCAACATCTAATATTTTGAGTTTAAAAATCTTGGGGGGACCGTGGCCCCTGTGCCTCCGCCTCTGATCTCATGCAAAAAAATTGTGACAAGGGAAAGTTTGCTAACATTTACAAGTTTTAATTGGGTTCTCTTGTTCCAATTATAACATCGTACCAGATATCACTATATTTGATCAGAACAAACTAATTTACGATAAAATTGCTACATCTTCCTATCCCCTGTTCACAATTCAGCTAGCATATGTAAACACTAAAGCAACTCACAATCACTAGCCACACGCAAGTTCAGAGTGTAACAAACTCCCATCCTTCTCTCTCATTTCCTTCCATACTTCTAATATTTCATATGCTGAGGGGTTGTCAATTACTTCCTCATCAGCATCATCTTCAGAGCTTCCATCATCCCAGAGATTCTCATTCAATTCATCGGAGGACTTGTCAAGTGCCAGATTATTAGTGCATTCCAGACTATCAGCATATGAACTTATTCCATCTTCAATATCAGAGTTTTGAGGCCTGAAAAGCATGACATTATTATTATCTCCTCCGTTGACTTGATCACAATTAAAGGCAATCATTTCTGGTTCAGCGTGGTAACTACCAACAAGAATATCTTTCTCGGATTCAGCACTTTCAATCATCATTCTTCTGGAAAATTTTGGCACATTTCCATCATCATCAATTCCTTCATTCAGACCATTGACAGCATTTTCACTTCCAAAAAGGATTATACTAGAGAAGTTTCTAGATGTACATAATCCACAAAGAACTTGCAATGATCTTGTTAAATTAGAGACCGTTGGTTCTGAAACAACATCACAATTATCAAGAGCATCCAACAACCGCTCTAGATTTTCAAGACTAATTCTGTCTTCACTCTCCTGAAACAGGTTTGCCCACTGTTTTTCAGTCACTTGGAATGGCGCATAAGCCATGGTGTTGACTAAAATAACAGCTCGCCCATAATTATGCTGAGCTATAGCTTGAATCACCAATTCAAAAAAGAAAAGATGGTGAGGAATTTCTCCGGCTTCCAGAATCATGTCAAATGCATGCTCCAGTAAATGCAACTGCAATGAAACCAAAATATAGCATCAAATTCAACGTTTAGCAAAACACAAAAGTAAATATACCACTAAGACGTATTTTTTGTGGTTCCATTGGTGACTGACTGGCCACTAGTAATAAGTAAGAAAAGAAGTTGAATCTAATTAATTCGGGAAATCATCCAACAAATGTTAGCCTGATTCTAAAGGATTAAAGAAAGGTTTCTGTTGAGATCATGGGCAGAAGCCTAAATATATATACGTATGAGCTGAACTATTCTTTCAAGCTTTATAAATATGCTTTCACACGGTACAAAATAATTTATGAAAATTGTGCTCACTAATAAAAAATAAAATGTTGTCTTTTTTCACCCTAGTTGAATGAAATATCTCTATTATTATGTATTAGGCACAAAACGTACATATATATATATACAAGGTATTTGGGCCCTATGGGCCTTGATACTAAATATATTCCAACACTCCCCCTCAAGCTGGTGCATATATATCATAGGCACCAAGCTTGTTACAAATGTAGTTAACCCGAGGTCCTCTAAGGGCCTTAGTGAGGATGTCTGCTAGTTGATCACTAGAGTTTACAAAAGCTGTCTCAATCTGCCCAGCTTGAATCTTTTCTCTAATAAAATGGCAATCAACTTCAATATGTTTGGTCCTCTCATGAAAGACTGGATTTGAAGATATATGTAGCGCAGCTTGATTATCACATATGAGTTTCAAGGGTCGCTGCCCACAAATATGAAGTTCCTCAATTAACTGTTGCAACCAGATGAGCTCACATGTTGCCATTGCCATAGCACGATATTCTGCCTCTGCACTGGATCTGGCCACCACGTTTTGCTTCTTGCTTTT
>CM023947.1:19708627-19735314 GCA_013407115.1 Glycine latifolia | reverse complement strand
ATGGAATGCCAAAGAATAATCAAAAGCTGATTATCGATTTTATTCCAATCTGACTTCTTTTCCTGGGGAACGTCGACAGCTTTAGTTGTGAGATGCTCCGAGTATCCCTGACCACCAAACCAGATTTTAACAGAGGTGGACCAGTTCTTGTAGTTAGTGGAGCCAATGAGTTTTGCAGCAGTAATGGACGGAACAGCAGTAGATATAATGCCCTGTGCTGTAGAGATACCCTTTGTGGCATTAGGGGACGACTCCATCATTGCGATAAAGAGAAGTGAAGACGATCCCGGTACGGTAGGTCTCGCCGGAAAAGGGTCACCGGAAAAGTCTCCGGCGATGGCGGACAGCGGCAGTACTGCAGCGGACGGCGGTACTACCCCAGAGAGCTGAGCTCGAATACCAAGTTGAATGAAATATCTCTATTATTATGTATTAGGCACAAAACGTACATATATATATATACAAGGTATTTGGGCCCTATGGGCCTTGATACTAAATATATTCCAACAACCCTGATAGGGAATTGATGGATGAAATACCTGCACTGCTAGGTACATATATAATTTGAATGTCACAAACTTTATAGGATATGACACTATGAGCAGAAATATAAAATAAGCATAGATCTAATATAAGTAAGTACATTCTCTACCTTGCCAGCTCTTGAAGCTTTAACAAGTAATGACAAGTGTTTATCTTGATCCAGTTGATAGCCGGAAACAATCATCTCTCTGTACACATGCTCAAAGTATTCCCATTGCTGTGCACTAGCTGAAGCTTCCAACATTGAGTTATATGTGTACACATCTGGGACAACGGAGCTATTACCACTCCCTGGGGTGGCATAAAATTCTGATTTGGCTACTTTGACTTCCTTAAATAAAACTTTGGCTTTAGAAAACATATCATTTTGGCCATAAACTTTCAATATTGTGTTTATGGCCCCTATGTTAGGAACACAGTGGTCTTTCATGTATTCAAATATACATATACAATCATTAATATGTCCACCATCCATGGAAGACTTAATCATGCCAGTGAAAGTAACCTCCAAAGGCTTGGCACGAGGAAGACTTCTAATATTGTCAACCTGCATCCATATTCAAGGACAATGCATCTTAATAATGATTTATAGTAGCTACATGTTCATCTAACCACATACATGCAAAAGAAAAGAGTAAACAACCAAATTCATAACCTAAAACCCCACCATGGTCCCTAACAGTGTGGTCGAGAGCTAGAAGGGATGGAATGGGATCAAGAGGAAAGGAAGGGTAAACTCTTCCCCTTGTTTGGCTGTTACTAATTTTCCAGGAAAAGGAAATGAAGGATTAGTAAATTACAATGATTAATAAGTAATAACAATATAAATTAACAATTTCACTTTTTTTAAATAAAAAAAGGAACAAAAACTGGCATAATTAAACTAATATACTTTTTTCCCTGAACCCCCACTTTGGGGAACTCAAAAGTATGTAAGGGAGGGTTTTGGAGAGTTTATTGTAAATCCTCATTCCTTTTCCCTCTTTTTAGAAGACTCCCAAACAATAGAAAGTCTAACCATAAATCATTCCCTCCCTCTTTTTTCCACCTAAACCCTTATCCAAACATAACCTAAGGAACAATAAATGTTGGACAAAGGCCACATCAGTCATTTCTAGGGACTAATGTGCCCAGAACCTAAGGCTAATCTAGCCATCTTTAATGGTTTGTTGGCGACCACATGGCAGATTTTAAGTTCTCAGCACCTAATATGTCCACCACCAAATTTCTCGAAGCCAGATTTGGCGGTTTACTCAAAGAGATTAAACACAGTACCTCCAGAATAGCATCTTGCCACCTCCCATTGTTGCAAAGGCAACAAGCTAGTTCATAATATACACTGGCTGTTCCAATAATTCCTCTTCTTTCCATGTCCCTGATGGCTTTCACAGCTTCATCAACTTTACCTTCCTTCCAGAAGGTTCTCACCAACACTAGAGAAGTGAGATAAAGTATATATCAGGCTATCAGCTGCCAAATATCAGTAGCAAATAATACCAAGGAAGTAAAGAACTACCTTTATAAGTAAGGGCTTTTGGAACTTCCCCCCTTCTCTTCATCTTTCCAAAAAACTCATGGACAAGGTTGTAATTGCCCGATTCCAGCATTACCTTATAACAAGCACCACCTGTAAGACTTGAATATAAACATGCTTTGAGGGCAATAACATCTGAAGATAATAACATTTTCTTCTTCTAATAATTTTCCCATTCAGCCATAAAGGCTCTGGAATAAAATATAACTTCAAAATAGCTTGTTAATTTGTGAATATAGTGGAAATCTGAGCCACCAGAGAAGGATATATAATGCATCTACATAGGGAAGATAGCATTAATCACATTATAACAAAATAATTATCTTAATAAATCAGAGAAATAGATCTTGTGAGACCAGTTTTCCCAAGAACAGCTGATCTTGCTTTATTTTTTATTTTTTAAACATAACATGATAGCACAAGAACTACAGATTCAGAATAGCATTTCTCAATTAGATTCAGCTTGTAAAGAAAAATAAAAACAGTTGAGTTACATTGTATCTTCCTTTTTCAATATTATAGTATATACACACTTGATAAATTACTAGAAGTCAGATGCTGTAATTCTGTAATTACCTCCATTGCAAGTCCATAAGTTGCTCCATTAGGTTTTAGACCACTTTTTCTCAGTTGCTTAAAAACCCACGACACACCTTTCCACTGCTTTGATGGAACACAAGCATTAAGCACCTAATAGCAATTGAAGAAATTTGATGATTCAGTCAATCTGAAAAATGGCATTCATTAGAAAGTTATATGATAAATATCTAGTTATTGTCTTACAGCGTTGTATATAACCACATCAGGTTCAAGAACTGGATCCCAGTTCGTGCGATGCATAAATGCTTTGGGTTTATGTCTCATGCATTCCACAGTATCCAGCAACTCTTTCAGAAGACCAGCTTGACCAAGCGTAACAGCAATGCTGTGATATGCAGCGATATCAGGATATATATGGATGTTTTCCTGAATAAGTTGGAAGTAAATCAATAGAAGAATATCCAAACAACAATTAAAGACAAGCCTTCGTGTGGGAAATAAAATAAGAACTTGATTCTTACACGCATCATATTGAAAATTTGAAGGGCCTCCTTTGGCCTGCCTGCCTTCCCAAGAACCGAAAGAAGTTTTGTATAAACAAACCTACAAAATTATAATTAACTTCTTCGTTAGAGAGGACTGAGAATGCAAAGCAATGAGCATGTAAACAAAACAACAAATCTATACTGCTAAGAATTAATCATGCATATTATTTTATAATTTGATACAGTAGGCTCAAGATATCCTGTACTATCCACATTGTTTACACCAATTACCGATAAAAAAAACATTCATCTTCTGTAGCACAACATCAAATTTAGGTTGAAATAATACTGCATAAGAATGTTGCACCAGCAGAGTGTTTAAAACCTATCTCATTCTTTTTTAATTTCTTTCCCATTCCATTCATTAACACAATGCATTAACAAAAGCTGTTCCATGGCATCAATCTCACTCCCTCCAAAACTTAAAACAGCACACAACACAGATTTCTCAAGGAGCCTTAGAAAACAATGCCAGTAAGCCAAGTCAAATATCTAAACTCACCTGCTTTGAAACTTCCTGTGATCCTTATAATTGTACACCCATTGAACCACAGAAAGAGCTTGCTTCCAACAATGTTTAAAACCAAGCAGCTCCACAATCCTCAGTAACTGTCCCTCGGTAAATGGCAATCCCGACATCTTCATCATCCTTGAAAACTTCCAATCCTTCATAGTAATCTCCCTATCACTCAGCCTACATCCAAAAAAAAAAAAAACACTTTTAAGATATTATTTTTTAGTTTGCCACAGGTATCTTGCTTTTGAAGCAACCATGTTCGAGTTACAGTTGATACTAAAAAGTGGACACTTCTCTAAGTGGTGAACTGAACCTAAGGTCGTCACGTGGGAATTAACTCCATCTAGACAATCCCCATTGGTTAACAAAGATAATAGCGTAAAAACCATTTTTGCACCTAATAGTTTAAAGTACTATTATATTAGTTCCTAAAATTAAGAAAATTCAAAATAAGTCCCTAAGATGTCAAATAAGTCTCTAAACTTAACTACTTAAGTGCATGTTTGGTTTTCATGTAAAAAAGTAATTTTGAGGTAAAAGTAATTTTGCCAAAGGATCAGGACCCTTGTTTTTGCTTTCATTTTACTTTTATCCATTGGATTTGCATTGGAACACACACACAACATTTCTAACTTCAATCCAAACATGCACTTAACTACTTACTATTATCACTTAAGTCACACGATTTTTAAAATTTTGGACTACAGGGATTGTTAAATTGCACCTTTAGATATTTCTTTTGAATTTTCTTACTTTCAATGACTAATGTGTTGTAAAAGCAATGTACATTTTTAGAGATCCCCAATAAGTTGATGCAATTCCAAGGGAAAACAAATCAATTAACGAGATTGAAAACGAAACAAACCTATCAACGAGAAACCTTATAACCTCACCCTCGCTGCGTTTCCGAGTCTTGCCCCTTACCCCATACCCTTCATCAAACCAAACCTCATCAATCTCAAGGTCAGAATCAAAAACCCACTTCAATTCATCCATCTTCCGCGCCTCAAACATCTCCTTCAGCTCCTTCAAGCTCTCTCTTCTAAGCTTTTCTCCTCCTCTGAACTCCCTTTCCGACCTCGCCTTCTCCAAGAACTCGACCTTCTGAATCCCCTCCCAGGGCTTCCCCGCCATGACTCTTCGGAACTCGCGTTTAATGGTCTCGAAGTGCTGCTCCTCCGCCGCGGCCTGGGCCTGGGCCGGGGTGAGGGGAGGAGCGGGCAGGGCCTTCAGCTTTCGGTTGTGTTTTTGGATTTCCTTCCTGCGGAGGGTGTGGACGATCTTTGGGGTTGGTTGGAGACCCTTTTCGATGAGTCTGCGGCGGATTTTGTCAGTGTTCGGCCGGAATTGGGCCACGGGGTGACCCTGAAGATGCAGATGAAGAGGTTCCATGGCCGCGAATGGAAGTACTGATTTTTTCAGTATTGGACTTCAGTAGGACAAGGTTACAAGATAATGTCTTATGTGATACTAGCGGGAAGCGCCAGATTTTTTTAGTTGATGAATAATAGTTGTTGCTTCTCATTTTGGATATTTCTTGTCTTTGAAATTGATTTATGGATTAAATTTTGAATTTAATCTTCAAAATGTATTAAAATTGTGACTGATGTATATTCCAGATAATTCAATAATAAATTAATTTTTAAATTTTATAATTTAAATATCAAATTAATTTTAAAAATATAATTTATTATCACATTAATCATCAGATATTATAATTTAATAATAAAATCATGTTACAAATTTAATAAAATTAATTTTTTATATATAATGACTAAATTTTAATTTATTTTTTAAAAATTAATTTATTACTGACACTTCTAAGGATAAAAATAAATTTTTATCCTCTCATTTTTCATATTATGTTTCAGAAAAATATCAACAAGAGTTTGAATTTGAGCATTATGAATCTTACTGAAATATATGGTCAATCAAGTTAATTTTACACCAGGAAGAAATGCTTTGGCACCAAAAAAATACACGGAGAAGTGGGTCAAATTGGGAGATAAAAATACCACTTTCTTCCATGCTCAAACCATCATAAGGAGGAAAAGGAATAGAATTAAAGGGTTGACCCTTCCTGATGGCCTTTTCTGCTCAGATGAGGCTATTCTTCTACAAAAAGCCTTGAGGTATTTCCAATCCCTGTTTTGTTCCACTAATCAAAATTTTCATGGTGCTTTCCAGGTTCGAAACATTCCTTCTCTTGATGCGGAGGGTTGCTTGAGCCTTACCAAACCTGTCTTGTTGGAGGAAATGAATAAGGCCTTATCATCCATGAAACCCTTTAAGGCTCCTGGTCCAGATGGCTTCCAACTTCCAACCCATCTTTTTCAAACAATATTGGCATATTGTGGGCGATAGTATTTGGAAGCTGGTGAGAGAAGCTTTCAACACAGGGAGCTTTGATCCTCATCGTGCTTATCCCCAAGGAGGATCAACCTAGAAGCTTCATTAGACTGATAAGCCTCTACAACACCATTATAAAATCATCACTATTGGTCTTAGTCAACCGTCTTAGACCTTTGCTCGATGATATTGTAGGCCCCTTCCAAAGTAGTTTTCTCCCGGGCAAAGGAACTAAGGATAACGCCATTATCCTTCTGGAGATTGTTCATGGCATGCACAAATCCAAAAGGTGATATGGTACTCAAAATAGATTTAGAAAAGGCTTATGACCATGTTAAATGGGACTTCCTTAGATCGTGCCTTGCTGACTTTGGTTTTCCCCGGAGAGCTATTAAGCTCATCATGTTTTGTGTCTCATCCTTTTCCTTATCTCTTCTTTGGAATGGTCAGAGATTACCTAGATTCTCTCCTAATCGAGGCTTAAGGCAAGGGGATCCCCTCTCCCCTTACCTTTTTGTCATATGCATGGAAAAGCTATCCCTTGTTATCTTTCAGGCAGTTACAGATAGAGAATGGGACCCTATAAAAACTTCTAATGATGGGCTTCTCATCTTCCATCTGTTCTTTGAGGATAATGTCCTCTTATTCTCCAAGGCCAAAGCTTCCCAAGCAAGACTCAAATCCAAGTTACTTGGTGATTTTGGTAACAGCTCAGGTTTGAAGGTAAATATCGGAAAATCTAGAGCTTTCTTTTCTAAAGGGGTTCCTCATAGGAAACAAGATAAAAGGTGATCATCTTCTTTATTTTTCCCACCTTTTATCTGTAAGTTCTATTATCTATCATTGATATCTTGAAATTGGCCTTTGGAAATGATCCAATCCAAGCATTTGTGCCTTGGTAGTCATCATGTGGTAATCAGAACTAGAATCCAGAGAGTAATTTTCGTTTTCTTTATTTAATTTTTTTCTTTCCAAAAAAAATGAAAAAAAATCAGATTCGAATATCCTATCTTTTTGTAGAATTATCCTATCTTATGCTATCTTTTTGTTAAATTATCCTATCTTTTTGTCTTTAAAAGATATTCAAAAGGTTCTGGTATCAAAAGGCAAAATACGAAGGACTAAAGAGCAAATATTCAAAAAAATATTTTGGGATCAAAATGAAAATATCAAAAAATATGATGACCCAAATACAAAAAAAAGAAAAGAAAAACCAAAAAAAAAAAAAGAAGTTATAGTCCAAATTTTACAACTCCTTTTGGTGTATTCTTATTATTACTTTCTAGTATTTTCTTTTTGCATAATTGCAATGGTTTATACTTAGCCATATTTTTATTTTTTTTCCTATTTGTCATGTTTGCCATTCCTTTTGGGTTATACTTTCTTTTTTTTTAGCTTTTATTGTTTGTCTTCTAAATTTCCAAGGTTTTGTCTTAGAGTTTTATTTCTTTGACCTCTTAATTTGAGTTTGGATTTGTTTCATCTTTCACTTTGGTTACTCCTTGAATTGAAATCTTTAGTTGATTTCAAGAGCTGAAGAAGAGTTAGTGAGTGGAAAAAGACAAGAGTGAACCTTATGAAAAAGTCTTACCAGTGTAAAACACGAGTGTTGAAGAGTGTAAGCACTTAGTGAGTGGTAAGGTCCAATATTATATTTATTTTACTAACATTTTCTTGTAGCAATGGTGTCTGAAAGTGATAGTGATCCACCTTCCCCTAGAACCGCTAAGCTAATGGCTTCATTGGCTAAGCAAATGGATAAGTTTCAAAGAAATGTTGAAAGGAGGATGATAGACAGATTTGATGAGATACAAAGAAGAACTCAAGAGTTGAGTGAGAGATTGGAAGACATGGAGCGAAGGAGACATCATAGGTCACCTCATTCTTCTCAAGGGAGTGATGATGGTTGTGAAGATGGTAGAAGACATAGGCATCGGAGGAATAGGGATGGCATGGACGATGTGAAGGTCAAATTGCCCAAGTTCCTAGGTACTTATGACCGGAGGCTTACCTTGATTGGGAGATGAAAGTCGACCAAGTTTTTTATTGTCACAATTTTAGTGAACAAAAGAAAAGGAAGTTGGCTAGCTTAGAATTTGACGGATATGTCATGGCATGGTGGAATCAAGTGCAAATGGAGAGAGAAAGATTAAGAAGACATCGGCCGAACACATGGTCGATAATGAAAGGAATCATGAGGGATAGATTTGTCCCACCTCAATATATAAGGGATTTGCATAATAAATTACAAAGACTCTATCAAGGAAGTAAAAATGTTGAACATTATTACAAGGGTCACATTGCATCCCAATGTCCAAATAAAAGGACCATGATTGTGTTGGAGAATTGAGAGGTGAATAGTAAGTCATTTGAAAGCTCTCATAGTTTCTCTAGTGAAGGAGAGGATGATGGTTTTCTTCAATTGGAAGAGGGAGATCTTTTGATAGTAAGAAGACACATGGAAAGCTTGTGCAAAGATCAAGATGATACACAAAGAGAGAAAAAATTTCATTCTAGATGCTTGGTGAATGGAAAGGTTTGTTCTCTTATCATTGATGGAGGAAGTTATACCAATGTTGCAAGCATTAGATTAGTGGAGATGCTTGGTTTAAAAACACCCCTTGTTCTAAGCCTTATAAATTGCAATGGTTGAGTGACAATGGTGAGTTGGTTGTGGATAAGCAAGTGTTGCTTACATTCTCCATTGGGAAATATGTTGATGAAATGCTTTGTGATATGGTTCCCATGGAAGCTGGTCATGTTTTTTTTTGTAGACAATGACAATATGATCGAGATGTTATCCACAATGGGTCACCAATCGATATTCTTTCTTACATAAAGGTAAAAAGGTAGTTCTCTCACCTTTATCTCCATGTGAGGTGTGTGAGGATCAAATAAAAATGAGATTGAAAAGAGAAAAAGAAAAGAAAATCAAAAGAAGAAAAGAGTTTTTTGAGAGAGAAAAGTCGAAAAGAAAAAGATGACAAAAATAGTGAAAAGAAAGAACAAACGAAAATAGAAAAAAAGAGTGAAAAATAATTAGTGATAAAAGAGAGTTTGTTCATCAAACCTCAAGGTTTTGATACACTTTTAAAGGAGTTTGAGGATGTCTTTCCACAAGACATACCCCATGGCTTGCCTCCTTTAAGAGGAATTGAGCATCAAATTGATCTTGTTCCGGGAGCTTCACTTCCTAATAGGGCTGCTTATTGGAGTAATCCGGAAGAGACCAAGGAGATTCAAAAGCAGGTTGAAGAATTGATGCAAAAAGGATGGGGCGAAGGAAACCTTGAGCCCATGTACAATGTCGATCATCCTAGTCTCCATGAATGATAGCACATAGAGGATGTGCACGGATTGTAGACCCATCATCGTAAGGTATCGACATCTTAAACCTAGACTTGATGATAGGGTAACCAACTCTACCACTTTTTTTTCTCCTTTTGAGGTCATTTATGGTCTTAACCCATTATTCCCTGTTGATTTAATCTCCTTACCTAATTATTCTTTTATTTTGAGTAAGAATGGGCTTTCTAGAGCCACTTTTGTTAGGAATCTCCATGGGAGGGTGCGAAATCAAATTGAGAGGAAGATGGGGCAATATGCACGACATGCCAACAAGGGGAGAAAGACCATGATATTTGATCTCGGAGATTGGGTTTAGGTACATCTAAGGAAGGATAGGTTTCCTTTCCAAAGGAAATCTAAACTACAACCTAGGGGTGATGGTCCTTTCAAGATCCTTGAGAGAATTAATGACAATGCCTACAGGATTGACTTGCCAAGTGAGTATGGGGTGAGTTCTAGTTTTACTTTCACTGATATTTATTCTTATGATCTAGATGTTTTGAATGCAGATCCGAGGACGGATTCTTTTCAAGAAGGAGGGGATGATAGAGGACTATCCAAAGAGCATGAAGTTCTATAAGCACTCAATGAATTGAAGGTTCCAATGACAATGTCCATAACCAAGCTTCTACAAAAAGAGATGACTAAGAGAATCATGGCTGAACTATTTAACAAGGGCACGGATGGAGGAAGACACAATGAGCTTTGGAGCACCTTGAAGATTGAAGGAGAGCTCGTTTAGAGTGAATATCATGCTTAGCGCAATTCCTTTCATAACTTTCATAATTTTCCTAATTTTCATAATTTTCGTATTGTCGTAATTTAGTAAAATTTTATTTGTGTAATGAACCTCAATGTGGACTTAAATAGGCCCAAACTATGCGTTTTTAGGTTTTATTAGAGGCTTAACTCTATAAGTACTTAGACATTGCTAGTTTTGAATAACTTTTTGATTGAATAATATTAAGCATTTACTTGAATTGAGAGCTTAGCCTCTTCTTGGTTCTTGGCTGAACCCAAATTGATTCTTATCAAGGAAGCTTTCATTTGTAGTGAATCATCCTCAACTTATCGTTCCAATGCGTATCGTGGCGTTATTCATACCATCTTGTTTATCTTTCCCACCTTTTATCTGTAAGTTCTACTATCTATCATTGGTATCTTGAAATTGGCCTCTGAAAATGATCAAATCCAAGCATTCGTGTCTTAGTAGTCATCAATAAGCTAGTGAAAACTTGATGGGTTGTCAAGAACTAGACATAGTCTCAGATTTGACATGAACCAATCTAATTCTCTGTATGCTTGTTTCTATTACTTTGACTGACAAATGGTTTGAATTTGTTTTAGATCTTATATATCATTTTGTTTTACAAAGAAAACTAGTTTTCTTGTCATCAGAAAAAGTCTTAATCAAAACCTCCTTAACTGTTTTTAGAATTATCTACATCATACGATAAACTTGTTTTCAGTCTTAGAAAAATATAAATTTTCAAAAACATAATTCAACCCCCATCTTGTATTATTTGCTTCTATAAATACGTTGTTATTACTAAAGCTTTCTTGCATGCTCAACATAACAACGATCCACGAACAATGGATCCTTTCATCCTAGGGAATCGATGATTCCCACAGACGATGCCATTGTTATGGTGTAGGATACCAAATGCGATTTGTTTCATGCAATGGAGTAGAATGAGAGAAAATGAGAGAATTATAAAAAGAGGGAAAAAGAAAAAGCGAGAGATTTTTCAATTCCAATTTATTGAGTTTTGTTGTGATCATGTTGTCTATGTGATTAAAGAATACTTATTTATATTGTTTGCTCGTGTAACACTACTAGCCACATAGCTCATTACAAATATTTGCATTGGGACCCTACTCTAAGGGTTGGCTCAAACTTATCCTAAGATATTCTTTGATTCAAGCAACATTTGAGCTCATAACTGGCTTATTATCTTTAAGTCGGTTGTTATGTGTTAAGCTGCGTGCCTAGCGGTCCATGATGTGTAAAGTTGATATTTATCCCGAAACACCTTTAATCAAAGTTCAAGGCTATTATTTTTTTTTAATTTTTCTTTATGTTACTAAGAGTTTTGAGGATGCAATGAGTAACGATGCAGGTGTAATGAACTAGTTTTAGTAACATACAACAAATGCAATTTACAAAAGGATTAAATATATTTTTGGTCCTTGCAATTAAGTACTTTTTTTCATTTTCGTTCCTGTAATTTTTTTTCATTTTTGTCTTTACAAAATATGATTGTTTTAATTTTCATCCTTAAAGTACTTTAGATAATGCTATTTTCACTATTTAACGCACTTTTTTACTGTTTAAAGCGATATCTAAAACACTTTAAGGAAGAAAAACAAAACAATCATATTTTGTAAGGACTAAAATGAAAAAAGTAATTTGCAGAGACTAAAATGGAAAAGCATTAAATTATAGAGACTAAAAATGTATTTAAACCTTTACAAAATTAAGCTACATTATGTATTCGAGAACTTTGGATACAATAAATTTATAATTCTAAACTATCGCACAAGTGCGTACAAAGATATTAGTTGTGATATAGTGTGGGTTTAAAATGAGGAAAATATATATTTAACATTTTATGTATTTTGGGGGTATTTTTTTATGGACTTGGTAATAATAGTAGTTGAAAAATAAAAAAATTGGTTTGTTGTTGGGGCAGGCAATATTTATGCACACAATTTGTATTTTTTTTATATCTTTTTATTGAATATAACATTGTGATTGTCTTGATATTTAAATTTCACTTAATTATGCATTATGTTACATACTCAATTATTATTAAAAACAAATATTAAAAATAATTAATCCATGCCTCGCAGGAAACCTAACTAATTCTTCATAATCTGTACTACGTAACGAAAATCCCAGCCAAAAAAATCTGTTAGAAATTAACTGTAAGTATTTATTATTTTTCATATTTAATTGTATTATTTAATAATGAACATATCATATATAACTTACCCACAAAAGTTTTACACTGTTCCACTAAAATTTCTGCCGTACATCTTTCATCTACAAAAAGTTCTGATACAGTTTTCTCAACAGTAAAATCATAATTTACACGTATCATATATTATTAATAAATTATTTTCTAACTAAATAATTGAAATTATCAATATCTTATCAAATACGAAAAAAAGTCTGTTACAAAGAGGAAATCACTTGCTTGGTCTATAAGAAGAGGGAAAATGTGGTGCGTAATTTATTACTATATTCTTACATTAGAAAAATAAAATCATAAAAATTGATTATTCAAACACAATTCTGTTACAAAGAGAAGTGGGGGAAGTCACTTTGCTTGGTTAACCATGTTTCTCCTCCCTTTTAAATAATCAAATATTAGTGAAAAAGACAAAAATGAAAGTAGAAATTAAGATTCTGAACACTAGCAAACTTTTAAGGAAAACATTCCTTTTCATCCGCTTCAAGGAAACAACACACTAACATGATCTATCTATCTTCCATTTGGTTATATAGTCCTTAGTATAAGGTTTTGATAGGTAAGAAATAACGTCCATTGATTAAACTCTTACAATCTACGACTCTTTTCTTGATAATCATATCCACGTCGTATTAGTCTAATTGGCTAGTGGATCCGTGGCGCAATGGTAGCGCGTCTGACTCCAGATCAAAAGGTTGCCTGTTCGAATTCATGTCGGGTTCAAGTTCTGTTTTATAATTTTACATTTTTAGAGCGTTTTTTAATACAACTGACGTAGGCCCAGCCCAAATCCATAATTTTTCCCGGTATACGAGTAGGTCCGTAATGAATGAAAAAACTAGGATGCTATTTTTTTTACGAGGGATTATATTGTTATAAATACTATTAAATATTAGTAATTTTAAATTTAAAACAAAAGACTAAATAAAATCAATTTTTTTCTAGGTCAAAGACAATAAGTGTCTCCCAATCTACTAGATTATAGATTAATCTCTCTCAGCAATGCATCATTGTCGCTAGCCCAAAAGAATTTTCACACACGGTATGAATTGAAAAAAAGTTCTCCAGCTGAATAGATTGTTCCCACTCATGTGAACTGATGCGTAAAATATGTACTCGTTAAGGGCAAATGTATCATATGCAATAGTAACAGTGAAATTGAAAGTCTAGATATCGTACCTTAAAGACTAGTTGTGTGTCTCAAATAATCTGAATAGCATAAACTAAATAATTTTAGGTTTTTATCTTAAGTTTGAGGATTGTTTGTGCTTGCATTCAAGAAAATAAAACTAATGAAAGACAATAGTGTCAAGTATAGATATCTACAAAGACAAGTTACTCATATTATGATTTTGCATGCACAATTTTTTCCTTAATTCCTATTTTATTTAAGAACCATCAATTACCAATTAATTGTCTATGGTCAAGGTTTGATAATACTCTTTCTTATTAAATTAATCATGCATTTGTCATTTGAGATTTAATTTAGGATTAAAGATGAATAATAGAGAAGTTTGTAAAAAGAGAATTTGTGCTACCAGTTTGGTCATGCAAGCTTTGTGAACTCTATCATTCTATATGTCAATTAATTATGAGAAGATAGTCATTAACACTTAATTAACAATAATTAGAGTGATCAATTCCAATATAAAAGTAAAAGCAATAGAATGATACAATCAATTTGAATAACCTCAAAGAACTTTATTAAAAAGAGAATTTAGAGTACATGGGTACAATTACATCACAATTTGAGTTCTAAGGGGTTTAGCCAATCATGGTCATAGCAAAACAACATACAATATTGTATTAGAAATAAAAGAGATAAAAAGAAAACCTTACATATTTTTATCCCAATTGTTCTAATGGAAATCCCCTCTTAAAAGCTATTGTTGTTTGTAAAAAAATAAAGCATAACCTAAAAGACCTCTTACACTTCTTATCCTAATTTTTTTTTATATTTTTACATTATTTTTTCTCTTTACATTTATATATTCTTTTTTCCTTTTTATATTTTTACTCTCCCTTTTTAGTTTTCTCTCTCTTTTTATTTTAATTTATTTTCTTTATTTTTTTTATATTTTTTTAAATTATTTTTACATTTTTTTCTTTTCATGTTTCTTATTTTTTTTTCATATTTACATTTATAACAATAATATGTTGTTATTAGATTTTTTCCTTAAATTGATAACTACTGTAATTAAGATCTTTGATTCTCCCGCGAAACTTCAAAGTATCTTCACAAGCTTCAATCCATTGGACTATGTGGCCAATTGTGGATCTAGGTCTTAATTATACTTAAAGCTCATTGTCCCTTTCAAGAGAGTATTTTGTGAGGATCAAACTCAAATTCTATCTCACAAACTTAGCATGCATTATCAACTAAATTACACACATTGAATTTATAATATGACATATAAGTAATGTTACGGATAAAGCCCAACTATCTTTATTTCAAATATTTAAATTCTCAACAGCCCAATATCCCATCCATTAGAAGATAAAAAATATAACAAATATTGCAACAAAAAGATGGAACGAATATTCAAATATCTCGGTCAAAGATAATGGGCCTCAACCACCATTCAACCAGGATCCAGGTATTATTCTATAAATAAAGCATCCTCCATGGAGAAAGGTACACACAATTCTGACTCTCTCTTTTCCTTTTACACTGCACACACAGCACGCCACTCGTGTTGTTTCCCGCAGTGATCATCTTCCTGGAGGTGCTTCATCTCTATAGGCATCTTCAGAGAGAGAGCCTGATCCCATAACAAAATCCCAGCACACCCTGTTGGGTACATTCTGTTTCTCACGAGCAAAATAGTCGGGCCGTCTGTGGGGACGATAAAATTCGAATCCCACCAACTCGCAATGGTCAACACCAGAAGCCACCAGATTGCTGGACATGATGAACCACCCAGGAACACAAATCTGGAAAACGTGCTAGCAAAAGATGCAGTTTCCCATACCGCCTCTTCCCCAACGATACCACCAGTTCGCGTTCCACCATCCGCTGTCGAGGCAGAACCCGATACTACGCAGCGTTTCATTCAGAACACTCTGAGTTCACTTTTGTCTCGAATGGAGAATTTGGAGAAGCGCTATGAGCTTCAACGACAAGAGGATGTCCAGAACTTGATCGAGCAGCTGGACGAACGCTATGCCAAGCGTAGACAGGACGAAAATCATCGTTTTCAACGTACGGAACACCGGATTCGTAATATAGAAGACCCAACAACGATACATACCGAGCAACCTCATGTGACAGCGAGAAGACATGGACCAGGGACCTCGGCACCCACTGCCGAGACCGGTAACAGGAGGCCAATCAGTCAATGCGAGCAAGCCAGAGTATCCCATTCTCAGTCACGTAACGAAGGACCTCGGCTCACTCCTTCAACAATAATCCCAGAACGTACCATTGTTGACAGACCAGCAGGAGATATCATACGTCGGCCTGGACGAGAAGATGATACATATCGGAGGAAGTATCGCCGAGGTCAGCAGAATAATAACCCGTTCATTGATGAAATAATGGATGCTCAGTTCTTGGAGGACTTCGATGGCTCTTTCTTATCCAAATATGATGGAAGCCAGGATCCTCATGTGCATATAGACGAGTTCGACATGCAAATGTGCGTTCGAGGTATTGACGAGCCCATAATTTCACGAATTTTCGCTACTACTTTGACTGGAGCCGCCCAAACCTGGTTTCACACTCTACTGCCGCGTTCTATCCAAAGTTTTGAAGATTTTGGACAGAAGTTCTTGTTGAATTTTGTGACGAGCAAGAAACAGCCCAAGTCCGAGTTCGCTCTAGGCAAAATACGCCAGTAACCCAGAGAAACTTTGCACAGTTATATGGACCGATTCAAGGAAGCCACTTTGCAAGTGTCAGGTCTGGAAGAAAAGGTCCACGTGCATCTCATCTTAGCCGGGCTCAATGGATCATCCCGCCTCGCCAAATCAATTTATAAAGATCCTGTGAAATCTTTAAATGAATTTAGGATCCGGTCCAAGAAATATTTAGAATTGGAACAAATGGAAATCACTAAGTTAGTTCCAAAAGAGAATAAGAAACCCTCATCACCGAGGAACTGACGTCAGGAGAATGCACAATCTAGCCGACATCCTGCAAATTTTCCCGTTAGCCGACCTCCACGAAATGTTCCTGACCCCGGCTTCAGGTCTAGGAGGTATGAATGGAATTTGACAAGTATGCTCCATTGAATGCTACACGAGGTCAGATATGGAAAGAGGTTGCTTTCATAGAGATGAGAAAAGTAGATCATCCTCGACCAATAGTAAGAAAGGAAGGATTAGACTACTCTCGATATTGCGACTTTCATAATGGATCGGGTCATACGACTGACCAGTGTTGGGAACTCCGCGACGCGATAGAGAAATTTGTTCGTGAAGGAAAACTTCGGCAATATGTCATCTGAACCCAAGGGCATCAAGGCAAAAGAAAAAGTCAACAAGAGAATAAAGACCGGGATGACAAGAAAAGCAAAAGGATGACTTCCCAGAACCCAAATTCGAATGTAATGTGATTTCAGGGGGCATGGGAGGTGGAGGCGACACTGCTAATCAGCGAAAGAAATATCTCAAAGAAATTATGTCGGTGAGAGATCAACCGAAATTCAAGGAAAACAGCAAAAAATCCGCGCCCCCGCTAATTTATTTCAACGAAGAAGACATGAAAGGTGTGGTGCCCGGTCACGAGGACGATCTTGTCATAACAGGGACCATGGCTAACTTCCGAGTCAAAAGAATATTCGTTGACAACAGTAGCTCGGCCGACATCATCAACCTGAGTGCATTCAAGAAGATGAACTTGAAAGAAGACGACTTGAAACCATGCCAAACTATGTTGATAGGCTTTAATGGTGGAGGCACTGGTCTGAAAGGCGTAATTGATCTCCAACTTACGTTAGGAACAAAGGAAGGTTTCAAGATAGACCGGGTCACATTTACTGTTTCCGAGTTCACCTCACCATATAATATTATATTGGGCAGGCCGACGATTCATAAATGGGACATATTAATGTCTACCAAACATCAGAAGATGAAGATGATCGGACACCTCGGCCGAGTCATTACAATCTGTGGTGATCAGAAGGAATCCAGACAATGCTATTTTAACACAATCTGGGAAACTGAAGGCGGCCCATCCTCCCCACCTCGGATAAGGCAAGGAGATCCGACAGAACAACAAATCGAGAGACAATCATCCCGAAAGCCAGTCAATCTTGTGGAACTAGATATGTGAGAGATTGAAGAATGGAGGCCAGAACCGGTAGACGAGCTTGAAGACATTCAGATTGGAGACTCTCCAGAACAGATCACGAAGATAGGCAAACAAAAGGATTCAGAAACCAAAGGCAAGCTAATCCAGTGCCTGAGGGAGAATCAAGATGTGTTTGCTTGGAAAGCTTTCGAGATTCCCGGGATCAAACCTACATTCTGTTGTCATAAGTTAGCCATGTATCCTGATTCTAAGCCAGTGGCACAGAAGAATAGGAAGCTCGGCCCGGACAGAAGACAAGCGTTGGAGAAGCATATCAAAGAATTGTTGGAGGCTGGGTTCATAAGGGAGATACAGTACACCACTTGGCTTTCCAATGTGGTGATGGTGAAGAAGTCCAATGGAAAATGGCGAGTTTGTGTTTATTACACAGATTTGAACAAGGTTTGTCCAAAGGAGTTATACCCGATGCCGAGTATCGATCAGCTAGTGGATAATTCCGTCGGATTCCAATCGTTATCTTTCATGGACGCTTATTCCAGATACAATCAGATACCCATGTACCCGGATGATCGGGAGAAAACGGCATTCCGTGGCGTAGAAGGAAATTATTGTTATGATGTAATGCCATTCGGATTGAAAAATGCCGGGGTCACTTACCAACGAATGATGAATAAGGTTTTCGCCGATCAACTCGGACGCAATATTGAAGTATACATTGATGACATGATCGCCAAGACAGATATAAGCGGAGACCATATCCGAGATCTAGAAGAAACGTTCTGCAAACTAAGGCAACACAGTATTCGTTTGAATCCTTTGAAATGCGCCTTCGGGGTAAAAGCCAGGAAATTCTTGGGTTTCATGTTGACCCACCGAGGAATAGAGGCAAACCTGGACAAATGCAAGGCTGTCCTCGACATGCAATTTCCCACTAACAAACGCGAAGTCCAACAGTTGACAGGAAGAATGGCTGCCTTAACACGATTCCTCCCAAAATCCGCAGAAAAGGCCCTTCCCTTCTTCAAGTTATTAAAAAATGAGGCCAACGTAGGATGGAACCAGGCATGTGAGGAGGCTTTTCAGGAGATCAAAAGGTGTCTGGCTTCACCCCCAGTACTCTCAAAGCCAGAGCCCGGAGAAATACTTGTCTTGTATCTTGCGGTTGGAGAGGAAGCCATAAGCGCTGTTTTAGTCAGAGAAGTGGACAAGTCTCAGTTGCCGATATATTTTGTGAGCCGAGCTCTCAAGAACTCGGAGTTGCGATACCAGAAGCTCGAGAAGGTGGCCTTCGCTCTGCTCACAACGGCTAAAAGGCTTCGCCCATATTTCAAAAGCCATACCATCGTCGTGAGAACAAATCAACCCATCCGGCAGGTGTTACACAAGCCAGATTTAGTAGGAAGAATGATGAATTGGGCCATCCAATTATCCGAGTTTGATATCAAGTATGAAGCCCGTCACGCCATCAAGTCTCAAGCTCTGGCCGGTTTCATGGTTGAATTGACCCCGACATCCTCCACCCAGCCGGAAAACAGTGTGTGGAAAGTATATGTTGATGGATCATCTAATTCCAAGGGAAGCGGAGCCGGGATTATTGTTGAGAATCTCGAGGGGGTGTCACTCGAACAATCACTGCAGCTTAATTTTTCGACGTCTAATAATCAAGCGGAATATGAAGCACTGATTGCCGGACTAAAATAGGTCAGAGAGCAGGGAGCATTGAGAGTCAATGTCTTTACTGATTCACAACTTGTCTCGGCACAAATTGAGGGGAGATATCAAACCAAGGGTCCTTTATTAGCAAAATATCTTGCTAAGGTGAAGGAAATGATGGCGATTTTGATGAAGTTACCGTCGCCCATATTCCGAGGGAAGAGAATGCCCGAGCCGACATATTATCGAAATTGGCAAGTACGAAAGGAACGGGTAATCATAGAACAGTCATTCAGCAGGAACTCGCCCAACCTGCATGCATCATGGTGATCTTAGTAGCTGAAGATTGGAGGAGGCCGATCATCAATTATCTAGAACAACGGATAATACCAGATGAAGGAATAGAAGCGAAAAAATTAATCCGAGATGCTTCTATGTACACAATCGTTAATGGCAAATTATACCGTCGAGGCCTCCACACCCTAATGTTGATATGCTTAAGCTTGGACCAAGCCGAATACGTACTCACCGAGATACATGAAGGCATTAACGGCCAGCATATGGGTGCAAGGGCTTTAGCATTAAAGGCTCTTCGTGCCGGATACTTTTGACCGACGATGAAGGGAGACGTAGAGGAACATATAAAAAAATGTGACACTTGTCAAAAGCATGCAAAGGTGTTATGGACCCCTCCATCCGAGTTGACCACAATCACGGCACCGTGGCCTTTCTACAAATGGGGAATGGACCTTTTAGGACCATTCAAGGCGACGGAAGGTCAGATGAAATGGCTAGTAGTAGTCGTCGACTATTTTACCAAGTGGATTGAGGCCGAGCCCTTAGCCACTATCACCTCGGTCCGAGTTCAAAAGTTCTTTGAATGCAGCATAATAGTGAGATTCGGAATTTCGGCAGAAATTGTCACCGATAACGAGACACAGTTCACAGACAAGAAATTCCAAGAAATGATGGTCGGACTCCACATTAAACATCACTTTTCATTGGTAGAGCATCCACAGTCTAATGGCCAGGCAGAAGCAGCAAACAAAGTTATTCTGGACCGGTTGAAGAAACGAATGCAAGAAGCCAGCCCGAACTGGGTCGAACAGCTTTACTATGTCTTATGGGCGTATAGAACCACGGCCCAAACAGCCACCCAAGACTCTATTCAGAATGGCGTACGGATGCGAGGCCATGATACCTATGGAAATCGGTCAACCTTCATGGAGAAGGCAAATGTCGCATACAGACAATAATACAACATTAGCTGCCAAGCTGGATTTGATAGAAGAAGTCCGGACTGTAGCACATCGTCGAGATTTACGCATGAAATAGATCTCGGCTCAGAGGTTTAATAAAAAGGTGAAGCCGAGGTCCTTCGAAAAAGGCGATCTCGTATTACGACGAGCAGATATCGGAAATAAGAATGCCCGAGATGGAAGTTAGCACCCAATTGGGAAGGACCGTATCGGGTTACCCAAAATTTGTGACAAGGAGCATACATTCTAGAGACTCTTGAAGGCAAACATGTCAAGCGCACGTGGAATGCTGACAAGCTAAAGATATACTACAGCTGAGAGAAGATCCATGTGTTTCCCTTTAGTTGGCTTCGAGCCCGTCATTGGGATCATGGATTGATATTTTTACCGCATGTTTCCCCTTAATTGACTTCGTCTTTCATGGGGATCACGAAATAATACTTTCACGTGTTTCTCTTTAATCGATTCATAAGCCGGGATCCAGGCGAATCTTTTATAGAGATCGTGACTTATGTATTCATGTGTTTCTCATTGTTTATGTAAGCTGAGAAACTTCGGTATAAATTTTTCATTGAGATCATGGATTTGTATAATCTTCGAAGAATAATAAAATCCTTATTATAAGGAAATTATATATACATTGTGCACAAGTTATGTGGGCCTAGTCATTGTTATGTATTAGTTCGACCTTGATCAAGCCAGTGTAATTATTTACTCATGGATGAATCATCGGTTATATCGAAAGAATTACATCCGTAGACTAATGTTACGAAATACATTTAACAGTTGCTAGGACAGGAACTCGGTTCCGAAAACAATATTCGAACTAATGATTCGATTGAAATGAAATACTTGGCCGTTGGAGCCAAAGTCATATTCGAGCAAGCAAATGTATTCAAATCGGCAACGATAAAGTGAAATGAATATGATGAAAGCAAGATGCATTAAATAAATTGTTCAAAGTATTGAATCCAAAGAAGAAAGCAATATTGTTCAAAGCAATAAAATATTACAAGTTAAACCGGCATTCCGGCCTTTCATATTTTAACTTGCTCGTCCATTGCTGCCTCAGGATCTTCATCCGGGGATGCAACCTCGGGAGCGACGTACGGGATGAATTTGCCATCCTCAATGTAAGCCCGGCAATCAGTCCCCTCCAGATTCAAAGCTACTCCCGGGTTCAAAAACTGAATTTGCTCTACGGCATTGGAAAAAGCATCCTCGGCAACCGTCCCCAGTGTTTCTTGAAACTCGACAGCTTCCTGCTTGGCGAGAATTGCCTCTTGTTGAGATTTCTCATAGAGAACCCTCAAATCAGCAAGGTCTCGGTCCAAGGAAGAAGCTTCCGCCTGAGCTTTGCTAGCTTCAACCGTGGCAGCTTCAGAGGAGGCTTTGAAGAAATCGGCGTTCCTATTTGCCGCCTGAAGCTCAACTCGAAGAGAAGAGACCCCCTCATTCACAACCGCCAAATCTCGGTGAGAAGTGGCAAGCTCCTCCTTCAGCTTTTGATTCTCTTCAGATAACCTCTTGTTCTCTTCAGACAGCCGTTGGTTGTCATCCTTGAGCTTGAGGCCATCATTTTTAATCTTGATATACCGAGCTTTCAGAGACACTAAGCTTGGTACCAAAGTAGCGCACCGAAAAGCTTGAAGGTGGAGTTGGTCGAGCTCTTGAAGGTCGTCATCCGAGAAAGGGGTCGAATCAGAAAATCGCTTGGGAGCCTTAGTGTATGGGAAAAGATCTTCAACCCCTTTTTCCCAAAGGCATCCCAGCATTAATGAAGAATCCTCGGGGGCGGCAACGGAGGCGACGGGAGCAGCAACGTCGGTAGGAGAATCCTCTGCTATGTCCTCAACCACAATAGGAGTTGGGGTAGCCGGGATTTCCTGGTTACCTTGCCCGGCCAAAGATGAAGCCTCGGTATCGGCCGCAGAAGTATCCTCGGCCGATCCCAATGAGATTGTCTGCTGGGGGCCAACGGAGGCCGGTGTCTCAACGCGGTGCCTCTTGGTTTTCCCCGGCATTTTGGCAATGTAACTGCGGCGGGGGTCAGTTGCCTTCCCGTCGGTTGCCTTCTTAACTGCCTTTCTTAGAGGACGAGGTTTGAGGTTGGCGGCAGGATCTTCTTCCATCTTGGCGGCTGAAAAGCAAATAAATGAGATTAATGAAAGGTAAAGCGTGAAGATTTTGAGTATAAAGTTTTATTATGTAACCTTGAGCTTCCCGATACATTTGAATTTGAATAAGAGCTGATGCCTCAGTATCAGGAAGGTTAGATTCTTCAACTCAATAAAATGAAGGGGGGTTGGAGTGATGAGCTTGGGTCCAGTAGAGCGGAAATCTCCACTTAACACCAGGTGCTTTTGGACCCCAGAGAAAGAATGGTTGCTTGCCGGATTCGGCTGCAACTTTGAAGAAATTGTTTTTAAAATTTTTGAAAGAATCAGTAAAGATGGGGGAAAGACAACGACCGGGTCGACTTCGAAGTGAAGTCCACCCTTTTCGAGTCGAAGTTTCTCGGCCAGTGCGGCCGGAATGAATGGTAAAGAAATAAAGAAAAAGAGAGACATTGCAAGGGATATGCAATTCTGCACACAAATCCTCGAAGGATTTCATGAAGGCCCAACTGTTGGGATGTAATTGGGAAGGGGCCAAGTGAAGATAATCTAGTAATTGCATTTCGAAATCCGATAAAGGAAATCGAATACCGAGACGTGTAACCATGTCCTTGCAAAAGAAAAAATAGTTAGGCTCCTTTTCCCCAGCACATGAGCAAATTGGCTCGTCCGGGGCAGGAGGTCGGATTGAAAACCCATCCTGGTTGCCTATGGGGAGTCCCGCTATGTTCCCCGGGGTCAAAATAGACGAAGTACGAAGTACTTCATATGTGATCCATGAAAATTTGGCAATAAGAAAAGAAGAAGGGACGTCGGGCTGAGATCCTGCTGAATGGGATTCATCTACCATTTCCACTGAAGGGGTATCCATAACAACCTACGACAAAATAAAAAGAAGAGATTAGTAAGAGGTACCTGGAAGTGTAATTGGAAAACGAAGAGGAAAAGGGCGGGCCGACGCCGAACTGATGCAAGAGGAAGTCGGCCTTTCGGCCTCAGCATCCGGTATTATTGCTTTAAGGACCCTAGTTGGAATGGCCATTCGGACCGGGTTATGCCGACATGCGTCAAGCAAGGCATCAGCTCGGCTATCTTGGTTAACACTTGCTAAAAATAAAAATTCGTCTAGACACTTGGAACAGGGTTCGAATCGAGTTTCAAATTGTTGCCTGGGTTCCCCCTCTTTTCCAGAAGAGCCCAAGGGAGCAATACTCGAAGATAAAGAAACATCAGAAGGCATATTAGGTTCTACTAAGGATGTCCTACTTCTCCAATATGGTGGTAAGCCTAATCTGGAGGGATTAGAGGGTTTTGAAAGTTTGGGCTTGGAACTACTGGAACCTGAAGAAGTTCTTAGTAAATCTTTTTTCTTCTCTTCATCAGAAACTGGGATACCCCAAAGCCAAAATGCAGTTTTAGGGGGAAGATTTTTGCGTACAAAAGCCTCTTCTTCAGGAGTAAGTTCCATTACCAAATAATGAAAGGAATACAAAAGAACAAGAACCCTAGTGTGATACACTTAATCTAAAGAAACAGTATACTAATGAATAGAAATGAAGAAATGAGCAGAAGGAAAGAAAGCAAATGCAAGAAACGGAGAGGAAAAATGATGCAATAATGAAGATGTAAGTGAGTACCTAAAACCTTCGATTAGTTTGGAGCTCCAGAAGATTAGGATGAAGAGGATTTGGGAGCGAAGAAACGACACAAGAAAGCAAAGGGAGAATAGTGAAGACAAAAGGGAGCCTAAAGGAACTAAAATGCAAATAACCGCCAAACCCACGTACGAAATGTTGCAGAAAAGTAACCACCAAAATGTGATAAGTCATTAAGGATAGAAATGTCTTTTTTTCATGCGATACAAGGGGCAAAACAGGAAGAAAATTTCAAGCTCATGATGGGGGCATGGGAAATCGAAACGGCACATTAAATGATCTGAGCAGTAATCGTCGTCAAGAAAAGAAATGAAAAGACAACAAGACAACCTTTCGTCTCTTCGAACAGGAATTTTAAAATAAACTAGAAGATTTGAAGCCAGGATCTTTGACCATGATTATAAAATTCTCTTCGCAAGAAAGAACACATTTCGGTCCTTTAGTGGAACTCGAATTAATAACGGTTATAGAATTCATACAAGATAAAAAACGCTTTTTAGCTTGGCCATAGTTGGAAAACTGTTCCATACTAATGTTTGAAGAGTACATATCTCGGCATTGAGCGGGCAAGAATAAGACACCTCGGTATAGAACATGACATAACTCAGGCTCATCCATTAATACATCCCGGCCATCCAGAATGCTAGATAACCGGGCTGAGGGGCATCTGTTACGGATAAAGCCCAACTATCTTTATTTCAAATATTTAAATTCTCAACAACCCAATATCCCATCCATTAGAAGATAAAAGATATAACAAATATTGCAACAGAAAGATGGAACGAATATTCAAATATCTCGGCCAAAGATAATGGGCCTCAACCACCATTCAACCAGGATCCAGGTATTATTCTATAAATAAAGCATCCTCTATGGAGAAAGGTACACACAATTTTGACTCTCTCTTTTCCTTTCACACTGCACACACAGCACGTCACTCGTGTTGTTTCCTGTAGTGATCATCTTCCTGGAGGTGCTTCATCTCTATAGGCATCTTCAGAGAGAGAACCTGATCCCATAGCAAAATCCCAGCACACCCTGTTGGGTACATTTTGTTTCTCACGAGAACAAGTAATAAACAAACAATACTAAAAAGATAATATTGTAAATAGAAATATTTATTTATGTGTAATAATCTGTAATTCAAAAAAAACCATAGTTATTTTGTTAACTAATATTCTTTTTAATATTATCAATATACTATAATTAATTCTTAAAGAAGTTTATATTCTCTACTTAATAAAAGATAGAAATAATAATTAATAATTAATAGGCTTAATTACATTTTTATCCCAACTTTTTAATTTTTTGTCAATTTTACTGGAACTTTTTAATTTGGTATATTTTATTTTCAACTTTTAAGAAACTTGTGAATTTTACTCTCAACCATTTATCAATTGCTAGGCATAAAAATTGGGAGTAAAATTTGCCAAAAAAATAATTAAAAGTTTAGGTAAAACATACAATTGTGTTAAGAGCAAAATAACAGAGGATAAAATTCACAAGTTTTTAAAAAAAATTTAGGGTAAAATGTGCCAAATAAATTTGTTAAGATAAAATTTGTCAAAATAAAAAATTTAGGGGTTATAATGCAATTAAGCCTAATTATTAACATGTTTAATTCAACATAAAATTAAAAATGATATTTATTCTTAAAACTTTTCAAAAAAAAAAATTACAAAAAATATAAATTATAAAATAAATTAATTAAAAATATATTAAGATTATTTGAATTAAAAACCTCATTAACAAGTGTCAAATTAAAAAATATATCTTTATAACCGTTTTGAATAATTTTATTATGAATAGTTGATTTTTTTAAGCTAAAGTTTTTTATACCTATTATTCAATTTAGGACATGGGTTTGGTTGACTATTTTTTTATTAAGAATAATTTAGATTATTAATGTATGAAATATTTTTATGAGTTTATTCATATATTTTTAAAACCTAATATTATTTTTTATACTTTTACTAGTACAGTACCTGTGCGGACGTACGGGTAAACTGCTAAATTAAATGTATAATATAATTATATACATTTAGTTGTAATTGTGTAGAACTTAGTAAATGAGAATCAAAACTAATAAGATTGGAATATGTAATATATTTTATAAGAGAATGATGAACTACTATTACTGAAATAAAATTCTTACCCGTCGTCTAGAGATTTCACGCAATGTTTCTGCCCATCTAGATGTATAATTTGCCATCATACTGACATTATAACCCATATTTCTGTAATACTCAACTAATGTGATTCCTACAATTCAAAAAGAAATACATTATCAAAATCAATGTTAAAACTCTCATGCAACACACGGTCAAACAAATTCATTAATCATTATAAGGGCAAATATAACAAAAATTTAGCTCAAGTGAAAAATATAGGAATGAAA
>CM023947.1:19584041-19683627 GCA_013407115.1 Glycine latifolia | reverse complement strand
AAAAAACATTATGATTAACATGAACTTTATAACGAATATGCAGATCTCCAAACATGTTAAAATTTGACTGATTGACTTATTTGTTTAGGTAGATTCAAGGAAAACATATTCTTCATCACCTTTGCGCAAAAGCCCAAGTTAAATACCATAGTGCAGAGACTGTTTCAACACAATGCTTGCCCGGTGCCAGAGTTTCAAAGTGACCATGATACAGTTTATCAATTGGAAAATTTGCTGAAACAGATTGGGAAAAACCCAATACTGTTGGTCCTGGATGATGTTCCATCCGAATCAGTGTCTGTTGTTGACAAATTTGTGTTCCAGATCCCAAATTACAAGATTCTAGTGACATCAAGAATCACAATTAGAGGATTTGGCCAGCCATACGTGTTGAAATCACTCAACGAAGTCGATGCTATAAATTTATTTCGCCACTCTGCATCCCTGGATCAGAGTAGCTCTGACATTCCTGAGAATATTGTCAAAAAGGTAATCTCTATTGCTCAATTTATATTAAAACTGGTACCGTTAACGAGTAATCAGTTCCTAAGTACATTGATTAAATAAATCAAAATAGAAAGTTTAAATTGACATTCATATTAAAAATACATTAGAAATTATAACAGAAATATATTAATGACACTTTTTAATAAGTTTTTATTTTGAAGTGTCCTCCTCACATCATTGGTTAGCCTTTACCTTTTACAAATTAAGCACATAGTTTCAATGTTTACAATGTGGTGTGTAAAATTTGGCATGCAAGGGAGAATGGATTAGAGTTTCCCGTGACAGTCAGTGTCATATGAAAATTTGAATTTATTCTCGAAAACATTGATAGATTTCTACATAATTCATCCACTAATTTAGGAATACTCCAACAATTTATTTAACAATTTTTTTAAACAAAAGAGTCATGCAACGCATCAAAACAAGAGATTTAATCCCAACTAGATTGACACTAAAGCTCTTAAAGATCCTATGCGACATGCTCCAATTTTATTCCAAAAAGGAAAAACAAAGTACAAACAGCAAGGAACAGAGGAATAAATCTTCAAACAAAGTTTCAATGAAATCTATAACGCATGGACTAGATAATGTGGATGATGTTAGACCATCTTGTTTTCAACCCCCAAAACGTTCTAGTTTTATTCACTTCTGCTTTATGACGAAAAAAACCCATAGGTGGTAAATGTTAAACCTTTTACTTGCAATTTCTCATTTCATTTGAACACACTAAATAAATTGCAGATTGCGAGAGGGTGCAGTGGTTCTCCCTTGGTACTTATAGTGAGTGGCAAATCACTAAGTGGTGAACCACTGTGGGTTTGGAACAACAGGGCTAAGAAACTGTCCAAGGGTCAACCAATTCTTGCTTTTAGTGCAGATGTGCTTACTTGTCTCCAAAAAATCTTCGATGACTTGGATCCTAAGGTGGCTGAGTGTTTTAGGGACCTAAGCTTATTCCCTGAAGCCCAGAGGATACCTGCTGCTGCTCTTGTTGATATATGGGCAGAACTGCGTGATGAAGATGATGACAGCGCAATGGAGAATATCTATGAACTCGTCAAAAGGAACATGGCTGATATTGTTGTCACAAGGTATGGCAAATGCTTCTTAAAAGATGACACATGTTATGTGTGAGTTTGATTGGGATGCATTAAACCAATTAAAAATCAGACTAATGATTATAACAATTAATGATTAGATTACGTGGTAAAATATCATTATAATCTGTAGGACGATCACAATGTTTTGTTTATCATAAGTGATAAGTGATAGTGGTTTATGTCTTTTAATTAAGTGTTCATTGACAAAAATTAGTTATCACTTTTAACGGAGACTATTTCATACTAATATTATTATAAAAAAATATTATTAAATTCTAATTAAGAGAGAGACCAATATCTTATTTGAGCTTATAATTATACTTAATCCAAACTTCTAGATTCAAGGCACTTCAAGCTTTCACTTTTGACATTCCTCATAATTGGGAAACTATTTGGATTTGAAGAGTGAGCTAAGCATAGCTCCACCACAACGTAGGATAAGGTTTTTATTTTTGGACAAAATATAAACACAGTTCCTTTAATTACTTGTGCTATTGAGAATTATAGTTTTACTTCAGAAACCCTATGCTGACCTTTTTACGTGAATCTTTATTATCGGGTTACTAAGATGAATCATTGATTCTGATAAGTGGAACAACATGAAAATCAGTTAAACGAGTCGAATTGCATGTTTTATAGGTATACTTGTCAATAAATATAAAAAAATTTGACCTGAAAATTGCAAGAAATTTTTAATGTGAAATCCAATATTCTAGACACAACATAATTTGTACTTTCTTCTTTAGCTGTTACAAATTTATTGTTAATTTTTTTATTAGATGGAGAGAATGGTGTTCATGCTTTTTTCTATCAATTAACTTATGAACTAGTAATTTCTTTCCATTTATCAGGAATATTTCAAGTGGCATGATTGACTACAATTACCACTATGTTACACAACATGGTCTTCTTCGGGACCTAGCTATCCTTCAAACGAAAAAGGAACTAATGAAGAAGAGGAATAGACTGATTATTGACGTAAGTGGTAACGATCTTCCCGATTGGTGGACTGCACAGAATGAGTATCACATTGCAGCCCACACACTATCTATATCAACTGGTATGTTAAGTTGCCGATCCAATTTTTTTTTTTAGTGGGAGCAAAATAATAATATATATTTTTATAAATTACACAATTTCATGATAAAAGAAAACTAAAATATAATGAACAATATTTATTTTTTATGGGGAGGGTGAGTCTTGACACAATCATAAAGTTGTGTTTTGGTGACTTGTTGATCATGAGTTTAAATTCAGAAACAGTCTATGTACATATGCAAGTAAATAAAGAAAATGAAAAATACACTTAAATTGATAGAAATCTTTTAATATTTATTTTTTATGGGGACAAAAACTACAATATTCAATATCAACATCAACATCAACAACACCTTTAACCCAATTTAATAGGAGTCGCTGGTAGATGAACCCAATGATAAATCGAAAATAAGATAAAAGAGAGAAAAAATAAACTAAATAAAAGAAGGGTGAAAGAAAGAATGGAGAAAAGAAGAGGAAATGAATTAAAATAATGGAACGACTGGAACATATAACTACTAATGAGTTTAACCTTCCACAAAGCTTATAGCTTTTCTCCACTCCGTCCTAAGACATACCGTCCACCAATCTATATCTCACTCCATAAGGTCTTGTTTCACTACCTTTCCCCAGGTAAGTTTCGGTCGACCTCTACTTCTCTTTGTGTTCAGCTCTTGGTAACAAATTCTTATTCTTACGGGAGCATCCAGTAAATGTCTCATAACGTACCAAAATCACCTCAATCTATGCTCCCTCATCTTTTCACATACTGGTACCACTGATACCTTTCGTCGAATATCCTCATTTCTTATCTTATCCATCTTCGTATATCCACACATCCACCTTAACATCCTCATTTCTGCTACCCCTATTTTATGCTCATGTTGCCTCTGTGCTGGCCAGCATTCTGCTATATATAGCATTGTCGGTCTTACAGCTGTTATGTAGAATTTTCCTTTTAGCTTAAGGGGAATTTTGCAGTCACATAAAAATCCAGATGCACTCCGCCATTTCATTCACCTGCTCTAATTCTATGATTTACATCCTCATCAATCTCACTACCTTTTTGCAACTTTGATCCCAAGTATCTAAAAACATCTTTCTTGAGTACCGCTTGACCAAGTAGATGCATTGTGTCTTAATCACTATCTGTTACCCGCGAAAATTCACATTTCATACACTTCGTCTTGCTCTTGCTTATCGTGAATCCTTTAGACTCCAAAGTGTTTCTCCACAATTCTAATTTCCTATTAACACCATCTTTGGTCTCATCAATAAGCACGATATCATCTGCAAAAAGCATACACCACGACACTTCCTCTTGAATATTTTTCGTTAGTTCATTCATCACTAAGGCAAAGAGATACGGACTAAGAGCTGAACCTTGGTGGACACCTACTGTGATAGGGAAATACCTTGATGTTTCATTACATGCTTTCACACATATGGTAGCTTCATCATACATATCCTTGATAGTATTAACATACTTTAATGCTACATTTTTCTTCTCAAGAGTCCATCATAAGACTTCTCTTAGAACTCTATCATATGTTTTCTCAATATCTATGAACACCATATGTAAGTGTTTCTTCTTTTCCCTATACCTTTCCATTAATTGTCTCATCAAGAAAATAGTTTTCATGGTACATCTTCCTAACATAAATCTAAATTGATTTACGGACACCTTGATCTCCCTTCATAGGCGATGTTCGATAACTCTCTTCCACAACTTCATAGTTTGGATCATAAGCTTGATGCCTCTATAGTTTGAACAATTCTGAATATCTACCTTATTTTTATAAATAGGCACAATCATATTTTTCCTCTAAGCATCAAACATCTTATTTTTTTGAACAATTCTATTAAAAAGATTGGTCAACCATTTTATTGCTACATCTTATTGGTATTTGGTGGTGGCAGTTTTGATAAGCGTTTGTCATATCGCTTCAAAACAATTAAACTACGCTAATTCTGTAGCACAGGATTAATCTAGGTCGATTCAGATACACAATCAATAAGGTTTCAACTTCAATTCAATAATAAATAATGGGGGGACTTTTATCAAACAATTTGCAGGTGCGAAGTAAAAATTACAAAATCACAAACTACGATTAAAGATCAATGCAGAAACTAACAGAATTGATAACAAGTAATGTAAAACAGATTAAAGAGCATCAATCCAATTCACCAAACCAAGCTATTCGAATCATCATCGTTCTCAGAAATTTATCCTATTGTGAAAGTTCATTCAATTTCATTAGAATCAGTTCAATCGAATTAACCCTTAAATTAATTGAAACCACAACCCTAATTGAAATATCATCCAATTAATCTGTGATTTATATTCGAAATTAGGAAATGAATCCATAACCTAATCCGCTTTCAATCCTAAACGCATTCATAATCATGAAAACATAATAGCAATTGAAGAAAGTGAACATTCACACAGAATTTGAAATACCAAACTAGAACTCAAATTCTTCTCTTGCTTGGGTTGGATCCTCGGATTGATTGATTATTTAGCCTTCCATAATCATCATCAATGAAAGTCCCATGAAATAAGTGCACGAAAATGGAAGAAGGGAAAACGAAAATGAAGAACAATGAAGAAAAAGGAAGAACAGTTGAGAGAAAATAAGACAAATGATTTTGATTCTAAAAACTTAAAAAGAGAAATGTAAAACTGTTTTTTTTTTTGCAAAATGAAATGTAATTAATAATTCCTCCTAATGTCACTAATATATAGTGACTAAGTTTGAAGAAAAGAATGAGCCATGAACAACCCATCAATTCTAATTATTTATGCTATTTACACCAATAAAAGTCCAACTCGCAGTCCAAAATACAAGTACAGTGGTTCTGATTTCAAAGCCTAAAATGACCCTCCAAATGGCAGAATTGGCCTCAGCTTATTTCTGACAAACTTGTAGATCTTTTCGTTATCTTTCCAAGGACTACAAGAAAGCTCAATTCGAGGTTCCGTAGAGCTCTGTAGGTCCTGTACAAGGCAGATACGTTAAGTGAGCATAAAATCCAAAAATACGCAACAATTAGCAATTAAGCCCACTAACTTGCCTAAGACAAAAACTGAATTAGAATGGGAAAATAAAAGTCCAAGAGAAGTCAAATAAGCTAAGAATGATAGAAATTTGTTTGAAGAATTCTATTAAAAAGATTGGTCAACCATTTTATTGCTACATCTCCCAAGCTCTTCCACACTTCAATAGAGACGTCATCAGGTCCCAAAGCTTTATTATTCTTCATTCTCTTTAAAGCCTCCTTAACTTCATGTGTATTAATTCTTCGCACAAATCTTCTATTTAAATCATCAAAAACGTCCTCCAAATCCACCTCATTCTTGTCGCTATTCCCATTAAAAAGTTTGTTAAAGTAGTTTAGCCATCCTTCACTTACATCTTCATCCCTTACCAAAAGTTTTTTATTTTCATCCTTGATACATTTAACTTGGGCAAGGTCTTTACTCTTCTTATCCCTCATTTTTGCAAGTTTGTAAATACCTTTCTCCCCATCCTTGCTCCCAAGATTTTTATACAAATCGTCAAAAACTTTGCCTCTAACTTCTCGCACTGCTTTCTTTGCATCTTTCCTTGCTACTCTAAACTTTTCCAAATTCTCATCATTGGGACATTTATGCAAAGATCTAAAGCATTCATTCTTCTGTTTAATAGCCTCTTGCACCTCTCCATTCCACCACCATGTTTCCTTTGTAAGAATTTTGTTTCCTTTGCTTTCACCTAGCACCCTCCTTCCCACATTTTGAACACACATAGCAATCTTATTCCATATTTCATTAGTTTCTCCAGTAAACTCCCACGATCCTTCACGTAACATGTTTTCCTTAAACTCTATTTGTTTCTCCTCCTTTAACTTCCACCATCTTGTCTTTGGGTTTTAAGCCATCTTCCTCAAATTAAGAACTTTGTTGAACCTAACCTCTAGAACTACCAACTTATGTTGTGTCGCCACACATTCTCCAGTGTAGACTCTGCAGTCAATACACGAATTTCTATCTTCCTATCTAGCCATAAAGAAATCAATTTGATTACGATTTTGGCCACTATGATACGTGATAAGATGAGATTCCCTTTTTCGGAAAATAATGTTCACTAGCATCAAATCATAGGCTAGTGCAATGTTCAATACATCTTCTCCAGTCTCATTTCTCGTCCCATAACTAAAACCACCATGAATTCTATCAAAACCTCTGTTGTTTTTACCAACATGCCTATTTAGATCTCCTCCTAAGAAAATCTTCTCCTCTCGTGGGATCCCTCTCAGAACCTCCTCCAAGTCTTCCCAAAATTGATTCTTTTCATCTGATAATAACCCAACTTGGGGTGCATACACTAAGGATATTTAAAATAAGATCTCTCACTACAAGTTTAATCATCATAATCTTGTCGCCTTTCCTTTTGACATCAACGACTTTATCTATGAAATTTCTATCAATCATAATTCTAACCCCATTGCGACTCTTGGTTGTACCTATATACCACAACTTGAAACCGGTGTCCTCCACTTCCTTGACCTTTTCTCCAACTCACTTAGTTTCTTGCAAGCAAACAATATTCACTTTCCTTCTGGCAAAAACATCTGCTAACTCCCTCAGTTTACCCATTAATGTTCCTATATTCCAGCTTCCCAATTTAATCCTAAACCCCTAGGCGGTGTTTGCCCGCCACGCTTGTCCATCTGCGTGTTGGGACGCTTTCCTTTTTGTCACCAAATCTGGATGAAGACCTGGCACCTTGACTTTTGGTATCGACCTTAACTCACTTATCACTACATCTTGTGATTGATGTAGCACCTTGCCTTGTGGCAAGGACCCTAACTCATTTTTCGTTACACCCGGGACTCGATATAACGCATCGCTATGAAGGGTACGCCCCAACGAAATATCACATAGGTTTATCACATAGGTTCATCATATAAAAATAACTATTTTTTTACGGCCAGTTCGTAACTCCTGATGTCAACCCTCCTCTTTTATCTTGGCTTAGGACATGCAAACACACATAGGCGGAGTTAACAATTATTCAATATAATGAAGTAAAAAAAGTTACTCTGTAGGGGCAATTGTTCTTGTAACAAGCAACTTTCATCTGCCCCTACTATGTTTATCTTTCTATATTGATGCACAGAGTAACACATTGAGAGAGAATAATAAGTGAATTTGTTTTTGCAGATGAAGCATTCACTTCAGAATGGTGCAACTTGCAGCCATCTGAGGTTGAGGTTCTAGTGCTGAACCTTAGAGAAAAGAAGCGCTCGCTACCAATGTTCATGGAGAGAATGAATAAACTAAAAGTCCTGATAGTAACGAATTATGAGTCCTATCGCGCTGACTTGGAAAATTTCGAGCTGCTTGATAATCTGTCTAGTCTCAAAAGAATCAGATTAGAGAATGTTTCAATTCCCTTCTTGAGCAATACTGGAGTGCAACTGAAGAATCTGCACAAGTTCTCCTTTTTCATGAGCAATGTGAATGAAGCATTCAAAAATAGCACCATTCAAGTTTCAAAAGTGTTCCCAAATTTGGAGGAGATGAACATTGACTACTGTGATATGGTGGAATGGCCAATTGGGTTCTCTGATATTGTTTCCCTAAAGAAGCTAAGTATCACAAATTGCCACAAACTTTCGGCACTTCCTGAAGGAATTGGGAAGTTGGTCAATCTGGAATCACTTAGGCTTACTTCATGTGCTAATTTGGAAGAGGTACCAGAATCAATAACAAGCCTTAGTAAACTAAAATTTCTTGACATTTCTGACTGCGTAAGCCTTAGTAAGTTACCAGAGAACATGGGAGAGTTGCGTAGTTTAGAAAGTCTCAATTGCAGAGGTTGCAGAGCATTGACTGATTTGCCATACTCAATCACGGAGCTTGAGAGCTTAAGCGTTGTGGTGTGTGAAGAGACTGCTGCATTATGGGAACCAATAAAAACCATGATTAGAGATCTAAAGCTTAATGTGGCACAAGTTGATTTCAATTTGAATTGGCTTTCATAGTTTTCTTTGTTGTACTTACGTTTGGCAACACAATAGAGAGGATGAAAACAGGGAAGGTAAGTAAAAGAAGCTTCCGCATTGTTATTTGTTTGGTGGCGTTGTATATTTTGAGAACCAGATTTTTGTCCTTCGAATTTATTACGAGCTTGTGTTCTGTTTTTCTGTAGAACTTTTTAGTGATTATATAATTTTGGTACATTAATTGGAAATTGAATGATAGAATAAAAGATATTTTGCAATAAATTATTACTTGAATATTCGTTGTTTTTTTGTGTGTGAAAGATATAGAACAAAAGCCTAAAAACCTCTAGGAAAACCCACTTGAGCTTAAATCAGCTCCCAACTCAAATAAATAAAATTAGGAGCAAAATAGAAAACTTGGTAATTAACTTCTTTCATCAAAGCATGCTTTTTCTAGCTTGTCGGCCACTGAGTTGGCCACGAGGAAGATGTGATTCTAGGATAGTTGTCCCTCATGATCATGAACTGCATGAATATCTTGGACAATGGCTGATCAAGGATGCACAACATTACATCCTTCTTGAGATACAAATTTAATTGCCAACTGAAAATCCGAATCGATGTTGATTCTACGGAATATTACTTGAATATTCTGCATAAGAGAATTGAGCACAATATTATTGAATATTTTTTATTATTAATTTGCTGAAAATGATTTTAGTACAAAGTAGGCCAACTGAAAAGTGATGATAAATCTTTATTGGGAATCGTGATCATACACAAAATGAATATTTCTCACTCATGGTTTATTTTATACCTAAGAGTTAACTAAGATTTGAACCATGGATTATTTAATTAAGGAAAACAAATTATAATCATTTGTGTCAACCATGTTGATATATTATTGAGTATTGATGTTAGTGATAAATTAATTACTTTAATTTGGTTGCAAAATTAGGCAAATTAATCATTAACACACCCTTCAATTTTCACATTTAAAGACTACAGCAGTTAGCAACAGGGCAGTAGCGTATCACCAAAATTACCAGCATGTGAAAAGAAGAGAAAACCACTCGATAATCAAAACGGCTAGGCTCCACTTAGCTTCATTCCTTCATCCAATGCCCACCATAGCCTGAAAAATGAAGACCAATAGAACAAATTATCTTTGTAACATAATCTTAAGATTTTTTTTTCTACTACACAAATATTTTTTACACGAGGTAATTATGTTTTAGTAGGATATGATAATTATAAATGATAAAGCATTTTTTTCTAAGTATTTAACGTAACAACATATTCATGACTCAAATTTGAAATCATTAGTTAAACTGAAAGAATTCCACACCACTGCATATTATTAAGATTGAAATATAATTGTTTTTACATATATAGAGGATTTTTTTTTCTTCAAATAATTAGTTATTTGTGCATTCACACAGGTCGCTTGCTTTCTAAGCATTTTTTGAAATGACTTATATATATAGAGTCTAGTTACAGCCCATGTGATGCACATATCTATTATTGTGTGTTTAGAATTTTGAAGTTACTATTTTAATTTATATTTTAAATAAATTTTAAGACTTAAATGTAACATATTATCTTTTAAAATAACCCCAATGAATTTAAAAGATAATATAAAGTTGTAGTACTATAAATACATTAATATTAATTTTTCAATTTTAATCTCAAATTATGAATTTTCAATAATGTCATTTTAAAGTTCTTATTAACAATTTTTATGTCCCATTAATAATGTTAAACTTTTTGAAGTTATTATTTCAATTTACAATTAATAATGTTAAAAGTCTTTGAGATAACTTTTATAGGTTTTAGAAAAATATCCGTTGTGAGATTTGAGTCTTCCTTAAATAATTATGTTATCAAGAACTTGTCTTTTGTGTTACGTGACAACTTGTTGAGCAGAGAAAGGGGACAGTGGTACACTGCATTTGCGATTCTTTGCTCCGCTACTTGTACGAATAATTATGTTGCTATGATATCTTTTCATTTTGTCTTTACCTTTGTACACTTGAAATTCAAATGTTAGAAGAATTTTACAACATATATCAAGAGGGAAAATTCAAATAATAGAACATTTTAGTAGGCAAATCATCCTGAGATGCTTTCACATGCAAGACAATGATATGGATGTTAACTACTGAATATAAATTATTTGTGTAAGTTGGTTATGTCTTTTTGGACGTGTAAGAACACACAATACATTGGTACTTGTTTTAATAGTATTGTTGGATGCTTGTTTTATAACATGTTGGATGTTGATATAGTGGTTAATAAAAACAAGTTTCGATGAACTTTAGAGAAATAAGGATAGAGATTTTTGCCCATTGAACTTATATGAAGTATGTTTGTTTCGCTTAAGATAAATCACTAGTTCATAAAAAAATTATATTTGTTATCATAAAAACAATGGGTATTTTGGATCATCCGGGTATATCAATTTGAACCGTCCAGATCTAACAAGAGACATAAATAGTGAAAAGAAGTTTTGTTGAATTTTGTGAAAGATAGAGAAGGAGATGTGTTGCTCGCTGGCAGTTAGCACTTAAGGGCGAAAGTGATAAGTACGTAGACACTAGATATTTGGGGCCTTAGAAGGCCTATTATTAACAACAAAAAGCTTCGTGTTCAAACTATTCTAGAAGAAAAGACAGAAAGTTACTAAGATCTACCACAGGTTTAAGAAATTATCAGAATTGTCAGGGTTGTTGTCTATATACAACTTCTTTAGAACCAACTTTGAGTCTAGGTTGGCTATCCCATAGACATTCCAATATAAGACCTTCATGATGACAGGATTGAATTCTCGGTCGTGTATCAGTTCTTTGCCTGGATGGTTGAGAAGAGCCATTATTTTTTCCTTTTGCTTTCTTTCTCTAGCTTTGGAAATGATGGAAGTGAGAAGGGTGTCATTGACCAGAGCTTGTGTCGGAGAAACGCATTCAATCTCCTCATCAACTTCATTTTCCCATAACTTAGACAACAACTTAAGGTCTTGCCTAATAGTAATAGGCCAAAGGTTTGCACCGAATTTGATAAGGACGTATTCAAGGCATTCTCATTGACAACTATAGAACTGTTGTTATATGAAGGAGAACTTTTAGGGTGGTTGTTCATAAGTGGGGTTTCTTTTATGATTGTCCTTCCAGAGATTCAAGGACAAAACTTGGAGAGGTGGATCCTTGTAAAGGCTCTTCTAGGTGAACATTGGCATCATTAAGGGTCAAGATCATGGCCTGCTAGCCGAGCCTTTATAATCTTGTTGGACATGGTTTCCACTGCAAAATACTTTTTTCGAACAACTTTCTGGCTTGGTTGTGGATTAAAAGTCACATGTTTTCCTGGCTACACCTTATGCCTTGGGGAAAACACAACTTTACCTTTGTGATTATCTTTCTGCTTTGAAGCTTGTTGCTCAATATGAGGCTTTCTCTTGCATTGCAAAATGGCATGCCCAACTATCTTCCAAAAGTCACAACATGTTAGGGGCCTTTTGTATTCAACCTTAAAGAAGAAGCCGTACGAATCTCTCTCCACCATAATAAATTTCCTTCTTAATTTATTTTGTTATGTTGTGCAAAGTGACACTGATGAGTTAGACAGTGAAAATTTGTATTGTGTAATTTTATTATGTGCCTATGTGATTTAATTTATTATCTTTATAATTTTAAGTGCATAATTTTCATGATATATATGTCTATATTCAGTGTAAATAATTTGTTTAGTCTAGCTTAGTAGAGATATGAAAATTGCTTGAATAAAAAATTTCATATGTAAAAAAATTGAATTGTACATTGAGTGTCAATGTAATTTAACTCTATGAGAGAGTGATCTCTATGTGAGGTTCACTCTGATTACATGTAACCTAGGGAGATTAGCACAATAATCAAAGCATTTAAGATAGAATTTACTAGTTTTGGTAAAAAGTAAGAATACTCATTTTTTGTAAAACTCTACTTTAACCATTTTTAGTAGAAAATTCAAAAGGAAACCATACCAATTGTGGGCTTGATGGACACGGTTTTCATGAGCTACCAAGAGTCATTCATGAGTCAAAATTGAGTGATTAAGATAAGCCAACACTTTAATACATTGGACCAAAGCCTTGTGCACACTTACAAGCTTCATTAAAAATCCAAAACCTTGTCATTTCCTCTTACTTTCACATCAGCTTCTAGGGGAGTTTAGAGCATCAAAACTTCTTCTCCTTCTTGGTCTTGAGGGCTGGTAAGCAAGTTCACCCTTCACTCTAGCCTTGTTCATTCTTCTTCATCACTTGAATCTTCTCTCATGTTCTTGAGTTTTGTTAAAGCTTGTTGTTGAATCAAGAGAACTTCATTCTTGGTTGTACCCTTTTGTTTCACATGGATACTACAAGAGGTAAGGAGAGTTTGTCCAATCTTTGAATCCTAACCATGTGATGCATGGAAACTTAGCTTTAAAAATGTAGTTGTGGTGTTCTTGAAATTTTCATGATGGTTGCCCTGTCTAGGAACTACATGCTGAGCTATTTTTCTTTGAATTTTGATGCCAAAAATGAATTCTTTGGATATTAAAACCTAGGGTTATACTTGAGGTGTGTCTAAAAAGGAATCTTCTAGAGAAAGTGATGAGTAAAATAAGTTAACGAGATTTTTAGGAAGCTACAATTTGAGCACAAATTTGACTTGGTTAGAACTGTTGTTTGGGTTGTTTTATTAATTTGTTAGCCTCTAAAATGAGTTTTTTAGGTATGAAAATGTAGGATAACACATAAGGCTTAGGAAAAACCGATTTTCAGAGCACCTAGAAAATCTTATTAAAGTTTAAGAAAGAAATTTGGTGAATCTAAACAACAAGGGAATTTTGAGTATCAGATGACTTAATTTAGTAATTTTAAGCTTAAAAATGGAGTTAGAACATGAAAAAAAAAGCTAGGGAAGAAGTAAGGAGTGTTAAGAATTGATTCTAGCAAAATTATAGGATAATAGACTTAGACCGATAAAATCGCTAAATTTTAATGCTTTGTGTTTTGTATTTCTGAATAATATGATTGAGCATGTTGAAAATTTATTTCTAAATTACTATTGTTTTGAATGAATAAGACCATGAGACTTTGACACTATTTATTTGTAGCGTGTGAATTTTTATTTTGGCCTCGAACCTTAGGACAACCACTGAATATGAGAAGATCGTGAAAATGTGAACTTTGAAAAATTATATCTACGATGTGTGATATATATATATATATATATATATATATATATATATATTGATTGTCTTTTCTGTACACACTCTGGGTTGGGTCCGGGGGTGTTCAACCCTCGACAAATTGTTTGTTAAAATTTCTAGTTGATTAAATTTTAGTCATTATGTTGTCTGCAAATAAACGTGTTCTTTTAATTACTTGAGAGATTGAGGTTGATTTCCTAAGAGTAGTATGTATGTTTGATCCTCGCCTCTATTTCTTGTTGTCTGAATTTCTAATTATGTTTTTCGTACGTGGCACAAGGGCTACACACGTGACATGGCGGGAAGAGCAAGAGGATCAAAGAAGAGTAAGGAACTAGATGTTTTATGCCATCCGTGAATGGTGAGGTTGTGTTGAGAAAGTGGATGATGGATAGAGATACATAGGGGTGTAGTGGGAAGAGAGGTTCATGGGACCTAAGGAAAGTAGCAAGTGGTGACTACCCAACATTTGGTGTACTCATTTGGCGCGAGAAGTTCACATGCCTCACTTTGCTATTCCTGACTAGCTCTAAGACTATACTTTTTGAATTGGGGGATGGGGATTGATGTACAATGTATCTGTATATGGCGGTCACTCCCAACTTCATCCACATAAAAGTGTAAGTCCATCATGACCTGAGAGGCTTGGTGGCAGTGGTTGGGCCCTATTGTGAAATAAGTAGGATAGTTATGCACTTAGGACGCGATAGTGTTGTTTGCTTAGACAACCACACGTAGTGGTTAAGTAGATTGTATACTATGATTTTGTTTGTTGTTTGTGGCGTTTTAGGAGTGGAGAACTCACCCCTACAACCAACAACTTTCAGGAGTAGGACATGGAATATCTGTAGTGGACATTCATGTGGATTAGTAGATACAACTAAAATTATATGATGGAGGAAGAGACACACCTCCACACGTACTTTGGTTACATTCAACATTCAACACCACTTTTTGTTGTTAGATGAGCCCTAGATACCACTGGTCATCATAGAGGCACTTGCTACATATCACGTTCCTTTCATGCGTACTCCTCAATGCGACATTGACCATTGAAAATACAATGAACACACTACAAATAAACCAAGAGGGGGGGTGAATTGGTTTAAAATAGATATTTAAAACTTTTGTAAACAATTTGCCGAATTTGAAATCTGGATCGTATCACATAAACCCTTTTTGAAAAACCAGAACTTTTCTTTCAACCAAGATCAACCTTGATATGCATGCAATGACAGAAATATTCTTTGGTTAATAATGTTTTGATTACCCAAATCCAAGCAATGAGAGATACACAAATTAAGAACAAAAGACTCAGCAATTTATACTCATTCACCTCACTAACATGGAGGCTACATCCAGTGTCTTCCAACCAACACTAGGTTAGAGTTTTCACTATATCAAAATATCTTTTACAAGCAATTTACAAGTGATTATCTTTATCAACCCTAGATAAAGAATCTGAATTCTAAAACACTATTAGAATACAAATTGCAAAGATCCTGACAACCCTACTCAGATCTTTAACCCTAGAGAACCCTACTCTAGAAAGCTTGAAAAGAAACAAATTGATATATCACAACAGGATTTTGATACATAGAAAAATTCTAAGAAAAGATTCAAGAGTAACACAACCTGTGATCCTTCCTTCAATGTATGAATGAATGAATGATGTTATCAATCAATCAGGTTGAATGAAATTCAATGCTTAGAATCAAACTATTGAAAACAACTTCTTTTCTTTAACACATCTCTTCCCAAACTCAGAAATTTTGATCTCACAAGATGTGTTTCACATTCAGAACAAATCAGTATCTTGATCACTTTAGAAAGCTTAGTATCTTTTGGGTAAGTTACTCATATGCTCAGAATAATTCGTACAAAGTCTATTTATAAAGAGCTGACCCACAAAGCTTTATATAAAACTGAGTTAACTGACAATAATTGATTAAAACGATGTTGTAATCGATTATTTTATCATATTTAATCGATTAAAGTATCAGATAATTGATTAATATGTTCTTCAGCTTCCTGGAAATGTTTTCATGAACAGGATAATCGATTAGTACACAATGTAATCGATTAAAGCAGTCTATATGTATGTGAAACAATGAATAATAATCGATTACGTAAGATTGGTAATCGATTAAACCAGTAAAGCTCAAAATATGAAAATAGCCCGTGTAATCGATTATGAAGAATGGTAATCGATTATACCAGTAATGCATGATTTTCATATTGCACTGTGTAATCGATTACAAGAAGCCTGTAATCAATTAATCTGTTCTTCAAGGCTTTTCCAGATATAGAACAAAGGCATTTAATCGATTAAAACATTGTGTAATCGATTAACGCAGTAAGTTTTCATTTTTCCAAAAACATAGCCATGAGAACTTGGATTCTTGTAAAATATTTGAGCAGCTTTAGTACTTCAATCAAAAACATGTATGCATGAGGATGAGAATGCAAATGCAATGAACGATCACAAGGCAATGCACTTGAACCACTTAGACAAATTACAAATGCCTTCAAATTGATTGGGCATGTAAAAAGCTAAAACTCTAAGCCATCCTTGCTTCAATCTTCTTGCAGCTTCCTTTAAATCCAATAATCTCCCCCTTTTTGACTTTGAGCATTCCAAATATCAATTATCCATTTTTCTATCTTTTTATTGCATTTGAGGGATGAATGATATGAAGATTATACTTGATATCCTGAAATCAAAATCAGCTTTTTGCAAGAACAAGCATAAGCACAAGTCATTCCTAAAAAAAATGCATTAACAACAGAGCATACATGCACAATGATTTCTTCCATTAAACTCAGAATTAATTTCTAATTATTTCTTCCCCTACAATTATTACAATTATTTCTTCCCCTATTTGGCTTATGAAAGACAAAAATAATTGAGAGAACAAGAAGAATTTAAAAGGAGAAAAGAGCTTTCATTAATGGAAATGATGCAGTACATTAATCAGTAGAAACTAAAAGAAATATTAAGATAACCAGCAAAGCATAACATAAACAGCAACAGAAAAGAAAACACAAGCACCCTAAGCTAGTTTATCAAAGTCATCAAGAACCAGCCTAGCCTCTATGTTTTCAAGTCTGGATTTCATCTCATTCAAAGATGAATTAGTCTCAGCCCTGTGCTCATGATGTAGAAACAGTAAAGCATTCATCTTTTGAATCATGAGTGATTCAAAAGGACTGTAAGATGGTTGAGCAGGGCCTCCAGCTTCTTCTTCTTCTTCATCACCTTCCTCTCCATTACCAGCAGGAGGGATTGGTTGCCTAACCATCTGCCATCCATAAGGGGGTCTTGACCATTCCAAGCTTGTGAAGATGTTTCTCTTTAATGAGGTTATTGCTGGAGTTTGTGTTTTCAACAACCTTATTAGAGACATCTACATTGAAGTAATCAATGAATCTGGACACTAAACTAGCATATGGAAATGGATAATTCATTAATCTTTTGGCCTTAAGCATAGTTTCCTTAATAATGAGGATCCAGTTCATTTGAATGACATTCTTCATACCATACACAAGTTGTATGTCATCATCTATGGCTTGTGCATGATTTGTGGACCTAGGAGTCAAAATGTAAGTGATGATATAATGAATAAGTCTATCTTCATGAGTCGTAGGACCAGTACTAAGCCTCAGCTTCAACCTCATTTAAGGGTCAAGAAGCATCCCTCTATAGGTCTCCATCCTATTATATCCCTTAGCCTCTTCCTCAAATTTCCTTTCACCTTCAAAGGAAATGGCAATCACTTCTGGCCAAACCTCAGGAGTGATTTTCATGGCCACTCCATTAACTTGAGACAAGATAGTCCCATCCATGGAAGCTTTAGCACAGGTGTAAAACACCATTACTAACTCAAGGTAAAAAGTACCATTCATCTTAACAAATTTCTTCAATCCCTGGGCTTCAATCATGGCAGGGAATTGAAAACCTTCTCTAGTAAACCAAGCAAGGTCAAGATGTTTAGGTGGGCAAATGAGTTTAGTGGCATTAAACGATTTTTTTTCCTAAAAGGGGGCAATTTTTTTTTAATTTACCAATTGGGGGCAAGTTTCAAAAAAATTCCAGATTGGGGGTAAGTCATGCCACGTGGCACGACTTCTGAGTCAGAAGTCGTGCCACGTGTCATGACTTCTCTTTTTTAAAAAAAACAATTGGTCGTTTATTTCAGTCGCTACTTCCGTCTCTAACACTTTTTGCGATAGAATATTGTAATCGCAAACAAAAAAACCACAATATTTTGTCGCAAAAAGTGTTAGAGACGGAAGTAGCGACCGAAATTTAGCGACCAATTTTTTTTTTTAAAAAAAAGAGGAGTCATGACACATGGCACGACTTACCCCCAATCCAGAATTTTTTTGAAACTTGCCCCCAAATGGTAAATAAAAAAGAAAAAGACCCCCTAAAGGGGAAAAGACCCACACAAGGAGCACTAGGAGCCTTCAAAAAGTATTTGGACTTCCCCATTCTGAAAGGCCACCCAAGAAAGCAAGACTTCAACTTTATTATCAAAAAGCTCTAGAGTAGGTTGGCTTCTTTGAAAAATCGCCTTTTAAATAATGCTAGGAGGTTGGCTCTAGTCTCGTCAGTTTTGGCTTCTATCCATTCCTACTACATGCAACTTTATTGGCTTTCGCAGTATACTTGTGATAGGATTGACCAGACAACTCGCAACTTTGTTTGGAAGGGTACTTCTGATCATGGCCTCTATTTGGTTGGTTGGAATAAAGTAGCTCAGCCCAAGAGTATGGGAAATCTGTTTGGGATCTTGAGCAAAAAAGTGATAGATAAGTTATGGGTGAATCGTGAATGTGCTTCATAGCAAGTATGTGGGTCCCAATTCCTTCTTATTTAGCCCAAAACCCCACGGTATCCCTGTTTGAAGTGCTAGCATGAAGGCTAGGGATACTCTAAAGAATGGCTACTCCTTTAGAATAGGAGATGGTAGTTCCTCTTTTCTCACTGATCTGACTTTGGCCCTCTTTGCCACTACGTCCCTTATATGGACATTCATGAAATTGACTGTACTATTTTAAATGTTTATCAGAATGGAGTTTGGGACCTTAATAGCCTAGCCATCTTGAACCCAATGTCGTATATCGCCAATATGCTCCTATTATTCATCACATAAAAGACCTCCTATACGGAAGGGAACCAGGCGACGGATTATTATTCTACTAAACAAGGATCTAACAACACACACTTGTTTCTCTCTGATTGAGTCCCTCCCCCCCTTTAGGAGATTAGTTTGCTTTTGTTTGCTGATAGGATTGGAGTCTCGTTCCCCAAGTCTTAGCTTTCTTTTGTTCTTTTTGTTTGTTACCAAAAAACATCATGTTCTCTCATGAAAATTTAGTGCAATTCGTTAGTTTTTGTAATAATTATTTTAAAAATTATATTAAAGTCATTTCTAATTTATTGAAATTACTAAATTTGTTATTCAACTTTTATTTAATTACATTTTTGGTTTCTATTGTGGTCTAAATTTGATTTTGGTCTTTTATTTATTTTTTACACGAATTTATTATTTAAATTATTTCATTTTTATTTATATATAACTTAATATTCAATATTTAATAGAAATGTTAACCTAACAATGCACTTGAGTGTAAATATGACAACAAGACATATTAAGGCAAGTTAAATTTTGGCCAAAATAACCTATAAACTAATTTAAAAAATTTATAAACTCTTCAAAAGTCTTAATAAACATACATGAAAAATGAGATAAGTTTAGATTTAAAAAATACATGTTTAATATTTTTAAACCTAACTTCATCTTCTCATGTCCATAAGATTTTATCAAGTTCTTATTTGTAAAAAAATTATGAGATCTTTTTATTTTAATTTATTTAGTTCTGACACAACGATAAAATTATACTTTGATGATTTGTTGGTTATGGATTCAAATCCAGAAACAGTCTCTTTGCATATGCAATAGCAAGATTGCGTACAATTAATATCTATCTCTTACATTCGCATAGCAATGAGCCTTTGAACAGTAGAATATATAATTTTTTTACATATTTTTAAATAAATCATATATTAAGTTATTAAATATATTTTAATTCAAAAGATTTGTAAAAATTAATAAATAATAAAAATCTTTAAGTAAAAATTTTTAGAATCAAATATTTTTCTTTAAATACATTATGATTTATAAATGTCGTAAGCATGGTTTTGTAGACAAATAAAATTATTTAAGAATATTTTTGCAAACTTTTTACTCCAAAGAAATTATTTACCGCATATTTAAGTTAACGCATTTTGACCATATAATTTATAACAATATATTCAACATCAGAGACAGAATCAAAAACTTCAAACACAAAAGGAAATGATAAAGAATCCAACTAAATTTATTTGTATTTGACAGACTCCGGGAAATAACAATATCACACACTGCTGATCATTGAAAAAATCTAATTTACAGAGACAGGGAATCAGTTCCTCTCACAACTGCAGTTCTGCAAGTATTCTAAAAATGTAACTAAACTGACAATGACAATATGATTCACTCACAAAACAACCCTTGGCAAGAATTTCATCTTGTTTGATACACGTCATTGGACATGATATTACATTAAGCAAATGAGAAGAGGGCACGAATAAAGTAATCTGCAACCAAGTTAGGCATGCAGATGCCTCCAGCAACTTCCAGATATATGTCACTGAAATTACATTTGAGTACAAAACATAAGGGAGCCTCTTAGCTCTTTGATTTGGAGTGCTTTACAAGCCAATCGATAACAGCGTCAATGTTAGTCGAGTTTTTGCACGAGATCATGAAGCAGCAAACTTCTCTGTCAGTTATTGACTTCAGATCCCTGCATACCAGATAGCTCTTTTAGCACCAAAGCAATCTAAAGGTAAAAGAAAAATAAACAGGAGAACATGTAATACTGAAATCAATTCAATCTTCTAACTGTCTAGTGTTAGAATAAAAGTGACATATCTTACATTTGGTCGGTCAAAGCTTCTTTAGACAGAGCCCCAGGTTTGTCAATCTTGTTCCCCAATACCAGCAAAGGAATACCACTCAATGATGGCTTACTCAACAAATCATGTAGTTCACTCTTTGATATGCTAAGGTTATCTGGATCTGCAGCATCAACAACATAACTGCAGGAAACATCATATTAGGGGAACTGTAACCGAAATCTAATCATTACTAGATCAAGATAGCATTGAGCTCCTGCACTAATGTAATTGTAGGAAGATAAAAGGCATCAATTCAGAGGAAATTTTGGCAACAACTACATGATCCAGTCACCCAACTGCTAAAGATCGAAGAGGAAGACGTATTCGACGACATCATAACTTTTGAATAACTAGAAAAGCTACATTGTAATATAGCAAACCAAGTCTTTTAGAACTGGAAGCAGTAAGCATAGACAGTGAAATATTTAATTTGTGGAAGCATAGAACTCATTCAGTGAAGGGCAATCCCGTCAAGAGACAGGACAAATTTTCAAAGAGCTATGCTTACTTTCTCGCTGTACAAACTGCTCTAACTATGATAAGCAATATAAACTAGTAAATAAACTTTATTGTGACACATGACTTGTAGAGTCATTAGTAAAATCAACTCGTACAGACAAATTCCTCTGCACTTTTCCCTCTTTTTTTCAGGTACAGTACAGGCAAGTATCTTTCAATTAATATTTACATTAGACCAGGGCAGAGCTCTTGACATGGGCCTCTAATAGACAGGTGGGTTTGCATCAAGTTCGCTGATAAAAGAATTGGGCTCATGGAGGTAAAAGAACAACTCAGTCACCAGTCTAGAGATGGATAAAATCTACTGGCAATGAAACTAACTACTATGAAGACCAAAACAAACAACTATGTAATTTGATCAGCAAGTCTATTATGGTGTTACCAGATATCAAATGTATAGAAAACATCCTACATGCATATGTTGACAAATTACCAACACAAATGTACACTAGTAGACTTGTACATTTATCAGTTGTGTCTGTGTCTCATTGCATGTACCAGTGCTACACTAGACAGAGAAGAAATTTTAAAATTAGAAGGAAATGAGAAGTTTGCTCCATACACAATAGCAGAAACTGCACGACAATAACGTTCCCACATGCTGCGGAATCTAGGTTGCCCTCCAAGATCCCATAACTTTATTGTAACATTTCCTTTTGTTACTTTCCTCATATTGAATCCCACCTGGAATCAGATAACACAGATTGATCAGAAATCAGAATACTATGGTGCTTGATAAGCAGAAAACTTCGCATAGTAACTCATGGAGAAAGCTATAACTGAAAGAATTTGGCAAATAACACTTACTGTAGGAATCATGTCCTCGCTATACCCGCCAGTCTAGAAACAAGATCAAGGAAACATCTTTCAGTGAATCAGTCCAATCAAAAACAAGTCATTAAGTTAAAGCCAATGTGATTATCATACTTACAGCAATAACATTTACAAGTGAAGTCTTCCCAGCATTCTGAAGTCCAATCAGAGATAATTCCATTTCCTGCTTGAAAAAGAGGCTGCAATCAAATTAACAATGTAGTAAGCTATTTTGAAGACACTAATCCACTTAGCCCAGACCAAACATCCACATAAAAAGTTCACACAAAACTCAACTTCACAGGTACAAGTACAACCTAACACTTAAAAAAAGTTGTGCCATAAAACCAGAAGCAGGTCCTGAACCTTTATAGAATATCGTTCAAAAAATTCAGTTAACACTTATGCAGAGAAGCAGCTCCTGTCACTAATCCAATGTTTGGGAACACTTTAATTTGCAATTAAAAATAATTCATTTTTTCAATCACTACACAACAATTTTGTGGATGAATTGAATTCTTAAACTAACATCATCCCAAACAAGTTTTACACCAGAATCAATTTATTTAATGAAACAACTTCTCCAATTTTAAATATTTGAAACACCATAGAAGTTTTAAAAAAATCGAATTTTTTCCATATATCTCATTACCACAAAAAAAAAAAAAAAAAAGTTGCCTTGAATTATCACCAATTCAATAACATATAGAAACTCTTTTGGGGGCACTGAACATCTTAGAAAGTCCTAGACATGATTAAACTGAAACCTCAAAATCCACAATCGTTTTCCTCAACAATCAATTAATCGAGTTTAAAACCACTAAAATAAATTAAAAAATAAAAATAAAGAGCAACAACATTGTTATTTTGTTGGAGTTGAAAGCTAACTAACCTGCGAAGCCAATTGAGAAAAGATTCCCACAAACCCATCGTTTCTCTTCTATGACAAAACAAAAACAAAAACTACACAAACAAACGGATCTACGATTCCTTTGTTTCACCAAGAACTCACGCACAGATCCTTCTTCACTGTTTATCGCATTCGCGTCATAAAAAAAGGTAGAATTTTTTTTTTTTAAACAGTGCTCTTTGTTTTGGGGTTTTGATTGAATAATACGCTCGCTGGTCGTAGCCGTTGACGCGGGTCCCACACAGAAGAGACAAACGAAGCGCATCAAGAATGGTGGGGGTGGCGATGCAGGAGATCACAGCTCGCGATAAAGTAATTTTGATTTAGGAAAGAAAGTGTGGCTGTCGATGAGGTCACCTCACCCACCCTTGTTATGGAGCGCGTGACTCACGAACCACTATCGAACTTGGAGAACCAGGATAACCGGGGAATAGCGTGTTGACACACGCGCACGCTATACAACAGTGAGGTCACGATTGCATCTTGAAATGCGAAATTGCCACGTGTACATTTAGTAATAATGATTTGCATTTTGGCTCATGCCCATAATGTGGCCAAACATGTGCTTACAACCGTCAAAGATTGCTAAGGTACGTCCCATTTGGAATAAAGACTAGGTCATGTGCTTATAAAATTTAATTTTTTTTTTCTAATAAAGATTAGATAATATGGATCAATTAGTAACATATTGATTCAACCATTGACTCACTACACAATATCTTGACCAAGTCAATCATTACTTCATTTTTTAAAATTATGAGTGGTAGTGGAGTGTAATAATAATAACAACAACGATGGAGGTAACAAAATGGTGACGGTAGTAACAGTGGTGATGACAAGGGTGTGGTGGTGGTAGTAGTAGTGACGATAATAATGGTGAGGACGACAAAAACGATAATGGGATGGGATAGTAGTAGCAGCGGAATAATGATAGAGACAACGTAATGGTAGCAACGACAATGGTGATAGTGGAGGCGCCAAAGGCGAGGTGCAGTGGTGATGACAGTGGTAGTGGAATGGTGAAGCAATAGTGGTGGTGGAGGCGGCAATGACAGGGTGTGGTGGTGGTTGTGGTGGAAGCGGCAACTGCAGCAGTGTGGTGGTAGTGGCGTGGGAGGGGTGGGGTGATGGTGGTAGTGGAAAGGTGGTGGTGGTGGTTAGAATGCATTTTTTAAAATTAAAATCCAAAATCACAAAATCTTTTTCCTTGGTTTTGATAATGAATGTAAAACAGTTTCGAAATTGAGTTTAATGTGGAACGTGTTTTATTTTAAAAATTATATTTGAAAACTGAAAATCAGAATTTTGCAACCACCCTGAACGTGGCCGTAAGATTTGGATTAATATAAAGATTAAAACTTATACGGGGTAATCAAGCTTACCTAAAGTAAAGCTAAGGTTTAATGTCACTTTTGATCTATTATGTTTCACCATTATTTCGTTATAGTATATTAAGTTTTAATAGTTCCAGTCTAGTACGTTAATTTTTTTAAAGTGTCTCATTTTGGTTCTGTCTTTCGATTTCGGTTAGCAAATGTTTGTATCCCTTTAAAATTTTAATTTTAAAACAATTAATTAACATAATGGCAGCTAAAAATCATCACTATCTTTTTTTTTATTCCTACAAGTTATTAATTTTGTTTTTATCCTTCTTTTCCTCTCTCACAACATGTCACACTCGCCTAGAGATGGAAATGAGATGAGTTGAGTCGAGCTTAGTTCAACTCGTTAACATTCAGCTCATCTAGAAACTTGACTTAAACTTGATATGAACCTTCTTTTCTGGCTCGAACTTGACTTGGTTCAAGCTCACGAACAACTCGATTCAACTCATTAGCTCGAATCACATGAGCTAAGAGTCTTTTTTTTTAAAAGAAATCTTGTACATTTCAAATTTTCAATTTATTAATAAATTTTAATTAAAATGGTTGTTTAATTTTTTAAGAAGGCAAAACTAAACTTATTTTATTAGTTTTATAGGGCCACAAGGTATGACAATAAAAAAAAACATTACAACCAAAGTCTGCATAAAAAACTACCCTACCCTGCATACATAAAATAATAGAAAATCCAATCAATTATATATATATATATATATATATATATATATATATATATATATATATAGATAGATAGATAGATAGATAGATAGATAGATAGATAGATAGAGGAAGGATTAAATTACGCTGGTGTAATTTTGACAACTATTACACAATTCTATAACTTTTAACTGGATAACCTTTTCTTAAAACTTATTCTTGGATTGAAAGTTCCTTTCATATAGATCACATATGCAAAATTTGATATTAATCCAAAATCATTTATTACCTCGTTCATATAGATTAAAATCTACGTAATATAAACATTTCGAGATAAAATATGGATCATTTGATTAACTTCTTGTTGTTATTCAATTTTGATAAAATTTGACACAGACAATCTTGGTAATATATAGATATAATTCAAAGGTTAGATCAATAAAAATCACGTTGTGAATCAAGTTATAAAAATGGTGTAATAGTTGTCAAAGTTACATTGGTATAATTTGATATCTCATTATATATATATATATATATATATATATCGAGTCAATTCATGAACCAAACTAGTTTAACTATACTTAGTTCAAGTTCAGCTCATTTATTTAACGAGCTTAAATTTTAGCTCAAGTTTAGCTTATTTGGTTCATGAACCAAGTTCAACGAACTGATTATTGAATCAACTTTCTAAGGAGCACCACCGCCCCTCTTCCTCTCTTTGCCTTTTCCTCTCCTCGCCCTTGCATATGAAATCCCTAAAATAAGGGTTTCATTTGAACCCAAAACCCTGCAAAAATGTCATTGTGATAGGTATGCTGACATCTATGACAAGAAAAAGAGAGCTAAGGAGAGATGCGCAAAGAAGAAAAAGATGATTTTGTCAATGCTGCAAGAGAGAAGGGTAACCTTAAACAAGTCCTTTGAATCTAATTCTTCCCTCTTTCATATTCTTCGAAAGTCCGACCAGATCTACTCGCCACACATCACTTCCTTCCATGATGACCACTGTTGGTTTTGGTTAAGGATTTTCTTAAGAGTGTCAATGTAACACCCTAAAATTTTCTTCTTGATTTATTCTTCTACACGTGTAAAATTGCATTGTTAAGAACTAGACAGGGAAAATTATGCACTGCATAATTTAATTATATGTCTGTGTGATTTAATTTATTCTCTGAATAATATTAGTTGTATCAATTTCGTGTTAGTCATATTTATTTTTAGTGTAAATAATTTATTTAGTTAGTTGATAGAAATTTGGAAACTACCTGAACGAAAATTTCATTCTGTAAAATAAAAGCTTATATTTTCTTCATTTCTTGGGCACTTCAGCAAGGCTTGAAAGGTGCTTCTTCAATTAGGTGTCTCGTGGTAGGGGCTATGTACATGTTGATTAGCAATTGCAATGTTTCTTTGTTTACTACTTAACTTATTTTCTATCTTTTTCTTCATTTTCATTTAATTATTTATGTTTATCTTGCTTTAGATTTCAAATTATTACGATGAGTAAAGTAATGATGACAATGCTAATTGCCTAATTCGACTTGTTGATTATTAGTTATATGTGTGCATTTGGAAAATAGTCAAATTATTAGGGACCCTATGCTATGGGAATGTAAGATCATTGAATATTGTGTGTGCCTACCTTGTCTGTGATGTAAAAGATTGATGTGTTCATTGAACATGATAGTAAACTATATATGAATGTTCACTGAACATTTGCTCATAAATTATTGATATATTTAAGAGTTGATGCTATGTTCCTTCAGCTTAAGACCTACTAGCTCCAGAATTCATGTGGTGTGTTGGCTATCAAATGTGAGGGATGGGCCATTCTGTTCAGCAATGAGCAGGCCTTATTACGGTCCAAATCTCATTCACTAACAATGCAAATATTTGTTGATAAAAAATATCATTCATAAGTATGGAATGGTTTGAAATTCTGAATTATCTTATCTTAATATACATAATAATAACTTTTCTGGTAGTTTACTAAACTAATATAAAAAATCATGTAAGGAAATACTAGTATTATGTAATTTTTTCTTTTTGGCACTTGGAAATGTGGTGTGAGCATATGAGTAAATAAAAAAAAAAAACAAAAAGTCATTCAAATGTTGAATATTATATTATTATCATCTCAATGATTTTTTTAAAGGCCATTCAAATCACTATCTTTTTATTAAGTCAATTTTTGTATACGCATTACTATTTTCATGTCTTGTACAAGGGGCTGCACCTTTATATAGCTAGGTTAGTTTGCTTTTTAAATTTAGTTATTTCATTAAATTTTTAAATGTATTTATAATTTTCTTTGAATACCATATTTAATTATATGATCACTAAATATTGAAGTTAATGTTTGCAATTAGACTTGAAGTCGAAGATGTCATTGAGTGAAGCCCCATCATCTCAAGAAGCATCCACTCCAAATACTTCTCAAACTGTTAGAGGGAAAAATGATCCAGCTTGGGGAGGGGACATTGTAAACAAATTGATGAGGGTGATTCAAAAGTGACAATGTGTGTTTATTGTGATAAACGAGTTAAGGGAGGTGGTATTAATAGGTTTAAGGCTTACTTGGCTAGACAAAAGGGCCAAATAGAGGCTTGCAAGAAGGTTTTTGCTTATGTCCAACATGAAATGAAGCAACTACTTGAACAGATTAGAAAAAACAAGAAAAGAAAAGTGCAGGAACAATCTAATGAAAGTGATACATTTAAAATGGATGAAGACCCTGTGAGAATAGTTGAGGAATTAAGTGGAACTCCAAAATCAGTTTCTTCCAAGTCTCAAAAGGGAAGAACACTGCTCATGTAGATGATTATTTCATGCCTAGAACAACTCCTGGAGCTCAACCTAGCTTGAAGAGTGTCTTGCAAAATAAGCAAATTGTAGAAAAGTGTAACAAAGCCATTGCAAAATGGATGATAGATGCTTCAGTGCCATTAAATGCAATTAACTCGACATATTATCAACCTATGATTGATGTTATTAGTAGCATGAGTCCAGGGTATAAAGCCCTAAATTTTTATAGAATTCGTGGTCCTTTGTTAAATATGTGGGTTGATGAAGTGATGAACCTTGTTGAAAGTTATAAAGAAGTTCAGAAGGAAACTGGATGTACTCTGTGGCTGATGGGTGGACTAACCGCTCTAGGAGAACTCTCATTAATTTTCTTATTTATCATCCTAAAGGGACTATTTTCTTAAGGTCTATTGATGCTTCCTATGCTTCTAAAACTGTTGAAATGTTGTTTAAGATTTTCAAGGAGATGGTGCTATATGTTGGAGTAGAAAAGTTTGTTCACATGGTGACCAATAATGCTGCAAATTGTGTTGCTGCTGGTAGGTTATTGGAAAAAGAGTTTCATAAATTATATTGGTCTCACTGCATCAATTTGATGTTGCAAGACTTTGGGAAATTTGAGGAAGTGAGTGAGATTGTTTCACATGCCTCAAAAATTACTAAGCACATATACAATCATTGTTATGCATTGTTCTTGATGAGACAACTTATAGGTGGAAGAGATATACTTCGTCCAGCTCCAACTTGGTTTGTGATCGAAGCCGTATTCAACCAAATTAATGCAATTAAATGCAGTACTAGGAAGTGACCTAGGTCATCTCTCAAGGATCGATTATTTGTGTTAAGGGATTAAACGTGCAAGGGGGGTTTTTTAACAGAATGCAAGATTATCTATAAAAATAAAACCAAAATACCAAATTAAAACAGTGATTAAATAGTCAGGCCTTAGAACAGATTGCGCCTCTAATATCCTTGGTTCACGAAATATAATCTATCCTGTCTTAATCCTGGTTAGTTCAGATTAATCTACTAAGCGAAGATTAACCCAAAACTTCCCTACACAAATTAAGCAAATGCGAATTCTGTCAGACCTAATTTTCCAGGATTAAACAACCCGAAATTGCTGAATCAATCAACTCAAAATCACTAAACATGATTCTAATTCGAAAATCCAGAACAGAGGTCCAACAAATAAGAACCAAGCAGAACCGAAATTCAAGCACATAAAACCTCCACCAATTCGCAATCTGTCCAAGGCCTAACCCTAAGATTAACCTTCCATTAATTTGAAATTAGCAACAGAACATGAATTGAAACCCATAAACAGAAATCAAATTAAAACTTAAAAACAGAAACGAAATTGAAACCTAAAACAGAAACGAAAGTAAAGGCAAAACGAAAATAAGCACATAAACGAAATTAAGTGCAGAATTGAAAGCGCAATTCACTGGAAGCAAAACGAAATTAGAAACTGGAATTAGAAGCAGAAAACGAAAATAGGAAGCTATAAACAGAAATGAAAATTAGAACCCAGAAGCAAAAACGAAATTAGAAACAGAAACTAAAAACGAAACTGGAAGCAGAAACGAATTTACCCACTGAAACAGAAAACGGAAACAGTCACTGGAATTAAAATGTGCAAAACGTAGTTTAAACAGAGTCACCAACAGAAGCTAAAACCCTAAACCCTAAGAGAGCATAAAAACGTGAACAGTAGCCTCCATTCTGCATGGGCACAGTTCCCTAAATACTAGAGTCTAACCTAAAACGAAAATGGGCCTTTTTAACAATTCTGGCCCAAAAAAATCACTAAAGCGAAATAAAACGAAAAAATAAAAATGCTGATGCGGAAAATGATGCTGACGTGGCACTCCAATCTTCAAGTCCACGAATTAATTCCAAGCTCATTTAATTATTAAACTGCCCTGAAAATAAAAATTGGAATAATTAAACTTAGAAAATCCAAATTCGCTAAAATCTGAATTATCGGTCCAATTAATCCTAAATGAGAAACAGTGCGGAATATAAACGATTAAAGCCAAATTAGGGATTAAAATGAGTACAGAAAGATGAGAAAATATAGGTAAAAAGTGACTCATCAGTTTGCAACTAATTTCATTGCCTTGCAAAGCATATTGTCCCAAAAGGATGCTTTAAGGGCTATGGTGACATCTAGGGACTGGACAGACTCAACTTATGCTAAAGACTTCAAGGCTAAATAATTATGTTGAACTCTAGTTTTTGGAAACAGTGTGCTGATATTATGAAGCTTACAGAGCCATTAGTTCGTGATTTAGTGTTTGATACTCTAATAACATTATTGATTTGTGATTTATTTTAGCGACTCATAATATATTCATTATATTTGATTTATTTCTTTACATGTTTTATTCTAGATCAATGGTGGAATTGTTATGGATGTAGCGGCGCACTAGATTGCAAAAATTGGTTATTCATGTTTTAAGCTAAACTTGTAATGCTTTAGGTTGTGAAAGAAATTGGAGTGTATTTAAGCACATCCATCCAAAAAACAGGAATAGGCTAGAGCATCAAAAGCTTAATGACATTGTTTATGTCTTTTATAATTTGAGGTTACAACAAAGGTATTAATTATATTGATTGTGTTTTGATTGTTTACCTATTTTGGTTGATTTTTTTATTATTATTGATATATGAGTATTTTGATCAATTTAGGAATCGACTAAGACAACAAAATTATGACCCAATCAATTTGAAAACCCTTGATGACCATTCTAATTGGGTGTTGGAGGAGTCACCATCATTCTTAACTCATGAAGAAGTGGAGGCTTTACGTAATGATCTTGCAAACATTTCCATCCAATCAACTTCAGATGATAATGATATGTTTCTTAATAACATTAGTATTTATTAGGTAAAACTTATGTACTCATGTTAATTGCTAATTTGAATCTATAACAATGTTGGCATAGATAAATTAAATCTAGATGAAGACGAGGAGGATGATGATGATGTGCCACAACCACCAGACAACACCATGGAAGATGTTAATCCAAATGAAAGTAATACTGGTGAAGAGTCTCATTCTTTTGATGAAAAAGGATTACCTCAACTTGACCCTACATTGGCTCCTTGGATATAAAATATGGATGTTGTCATGTTGATGGCTTAATGCTATTTGTGTTTTCATTTCAAAACTTGTTAATGGACTTGAGTAATTGTGTTATTGAATTAATATGTGTGGACTTGTGTTATCAACTTTAATATTTCAATTGTTATTTAGGATTTTGAAGTATGAATGAACTTTTTTTAATCAAATAATGTTAGTTATATTTATATACTTACACACACACACACACACACACACATATATATAATTTTGAATTTTTAATACAGACCTGGTCAAACCGGGTCAATTACTGACCTACTGGTTGGACCACTAACCCACTAACTCAACCAGTTCAATGACCAAACTAATTTTTATAACATTGATCCAGCGACACATTTTACAGTTAAATGAGTCCCAAATACCACTGATCACCATAGAGGCACATGCTACATACCACTTCCCATTCAAGCGTACCCCTCAACATGATATTAATCATTTAATTTCCTACTATGCTTACTCTGGATTTGAGCGGCCAAACAACCCACTATGATTCTTGCAGCAATTCTTTGGGCATGATGCTAACAGGTGGGCCATTAGATATACCTTTTGTTAGGATACATTCGTTGAGGTCCTCGAGATACATGAGATTTCATTAAAGATGAGGATCTCATGTCATCTGAGACGTGTTCTACCAGGGGACTATGGTGAAGAGATATCTGGGTAAGAGATGGTTTCGTCCAACGAGGAGTGCGATTCCTTGGAAGACGAGAGCAACCCTTCTAAGGATATGATTTTGCCCTAGGTAGTATTGAGTCTTGGGTAGTGACTACTCTGAGTGTAAGATTGATTTTCCTTTTTTGATGCATATTTGGGGTGGGAAGATTTCTATACTTAGTGTCGTGATATTGTGATGTATTAATACATGGTGATATTGTATATTATTTTGTGGGGCAGTGAACACTATCTTTTGGCAAAATAGTTGTAATTATTTCAGCACACTTTTGTGTATCTTAAGGGCCATTGAGGCTTAGTAGTATGATGATGCATTTCTTTTGGTAAAGCGAATGTATATGTTAATTATTTTGCTACTTATCTTCGTCCAATTATTTAAAAAGAAAGGAAAAAAAAAGAAAAATTAACACTTTCTAAATAATGCGTTTATTTTATTTTATTCTACTCCAATTGATTTTAAAAATAAATTTAATAATGCGCATTTTGCACAATTTATTATTTGATGAATTTTTAAAATAATATTTTTCTAAAAATTTAAGGTGTTACAATCGAGAATCAAACGTCTTTGAAGCGTGAAGCCTTTGACGTATCTTTCCCATAACAGAAAAGCGCCTTTGATGATAAGGATGGTATTATTGATTTAGAGACAATCTTTGCTTGATTCATTATGCAGATTTGTTACTATGCATATTCGTAAGGATACAACATCTAGATTCACCGTGAAGTTTTTGGCATTGATGTTAATCATATTATTATGCAGACTTGTTCTATGAGGATTAATTATAGTTTTCATACATAATGGTTTGCGATGGGGGATAGGGGAAGAGGAAGAGGAAGATAGTCTTGTTGGTTTTGGTGAGATATGATGGAAGACATGACTTTTTTGTGTGTGTGTTTGATTGATAGTGATAGTTTTTATTCGTCACTATGTTAATTAATTATTTTATGGGTCACTAATATTTGCTAATGAAAATCAGAAGAAAGGATCAAAATGAGGCACTTTAAAAACTTAAAGTAGTCGAGTGAAATTTTTAAAATTTAATATACCAAAACGAAACAACTGCAAAACATAATGGACTAAAAGTAACATTAAGCTTAAAAATAAAAATGGAGTTAAAGAACCCAACCTTAAGATTGTGTTTATTTTGAAGGAAAGGAATGCAATAAAAGTGGTTGCACTGATGAAAATGAAGGAAATACAAATTTCCGTTGTTCGTTTGAGGAGAAACTGTCAAAGAAAGTTATCGACAAATAGTGGATCCCACATGTTTTATTTTCTCTCCAAAACTTACATGAAAAGATGTGAAAGTGTAGACGAAACTCGTGTTTTTCAAACTGTGTCTCTGATCTCTTGGGACATGTGGGAGAAATGACCCCTTTTTTCAAAATCAAAAATGATATTTACTGGCGTGCAAAGCATAATTGACTATGCTTCCTTCAATAATCCAATATGTATTGAGAGCTCTTTGTAGCATAATCGAATATGCTTGTGTCTTGCAAAATTTCACATAATTGATTATGCTCCCTTTTTTTTATTGCTGAAGACCAATGTACTAGTGTAAAAGAAAAAAAACAAAAAGGTTTTTGTTCTTTAAAAAATAACAAACACATGGATAAAATTGTAATCATAAAAAATGCTTAATTTTAATTAATTTGTTTTTATTATCTACTAAATCACTTTAATTCAAAATTTTCCTTTCTTTTTATACCTCTTTCATCTCAACAAAACAATTCCACTATTCACTCCCTTTCATCTCTTTTATTTCTTTTCCTTCCTTTTCATTCATCACACTTTATTTCCTTTTCTTTCCTAGCAATTGAAACAATGGTGTAAATGGTCCAATAAAATTTGAACAATGGTGTTACAAGTTGGATATACTTATTCATTTTTTTATATACAAAACTTTGACTAATTATATATTCTTCTCATTATTTATTTTCTTACTAATTACATATTCTCCCATTATATATACTAATTGTATTCTTTTGTTGACAGAGTTTCATTCTTCCCCTCTCTTGCACATGTCAGCAATCCTTTTTATTGTTTGCTTTAAAGTCTATTTGTAGACAATCCTACTCCTCTCTAATCTATCTCAAGGTTAGTTCAAATCAAATTAGGGCTTTATTCTCCATTATTTTTTAGTTTATCACTTCAATCAAATTTTGTCTACTTTTCATATTTTTATTTTTTTTGTTTCTAAAATAGTTTCTACTCTATCTTTACCATAAAATTGTTTTCCTCAATTTAGGAGTCTTACAAGCCAACTTAGCATGTTCTACAATGTTAGAGTTGTTCATTTTTCTAATGCTTGTGTTTTCATTAATTGCATTTAGCATTGCGTTACTTGTTCTTAAACTCATATGTTTCTTGTTTTTTTATGCAATTCCATTCCACCTTTTTTTTGAGAGTGTGTGGCTTTGTCATTATTACTAGAGGATACTTCTTTGGTTTTTAATGTCATGCTTTGATGTTTTGGGCCAAAATTTGTCATTTACATTTTTATGGAGTGCACAAATGTGCCATGCATCAACACAAGCATCAATATCCCTAAACACACTGTGACAAGAGTAGGACAAGCAAACATATAGGATATCCAATATGACTCTAACAAGAGGGAAGCAAAAATATTGGAGACGACAATCATGGTTGATGAACTTTATAGCTATATAAGAGTCACTTTCTATAACTAGCTTGGAGAAATCCCCGAGATTATAAGCTGAAACCCATGAAATATCCCCTATAACTCAACTTCAACAATGGACCAGTTTCTAATAACACAAGAAAATTCCACAATGAACTGTTCATTTTCATTTCAATTGATACCTCCTTTTTATATCCTTCATTGAACCATTTCCTTATATCTTATGCTTGAGAAAACTCCACCTTAACAACCTATCCGAGACACCTCTACTTATATTTCTCATATCAAGCTTCTAAGGGACAACCATCTTTAAATACAAAAGAAAAACTTATGCTTTGATTCACTCTCCAAAGTGATGATAACAGAAATTGAGTAATTCCTCTATCTCATTATAATTGTCATGTAAGGAAAAAAATATCCAAACATAATTTTTATTTTAACTTTTTAATATCACATTAATTACCTTTTTTCAATTATATACAAAATCTAGAAAGAATTAATGATGATGTAAAGTTGATTTTATAAAATTATTACTCTTTTTATCTATTTATTATTTTTTCTTTATTTGTGTACGACAATATAAGACGATAATTATTTAGGATGGAGGGAGTAGTATATTAATGATGAGTCATTTGAAATTTTTTTGATAGGTATCACATGATCTACATATTATACAGATGAAAAGGAAAAAACTAGATATATTAAAAGGACTAAAACAAAATAACAAGAATAAAAAATAAATGTTTGTTTTATTAGAGATTCAACATAAAAGGAAACATTCTTAGGGACTCGAAAACAAAATTTGTTAATTTATTAAAACCTAAAACATATATAAGCCTATTTTAAAATCACTATCATAACTTCATTGCATGTTTTGAAATTATAAAAACTTTTGTAAAAAAAGAAATTATAAAAACTTTAATGAAAATTTGATGGAACACATACTCATTTTAGTCCTTGAAAGTTTCGTCCCTCAAAGATGAAAACTTAAATTTTAGTCTCTGAATGTTACAAAAGTATGACAAAATGGTCCTATTGTTAGCTCTCCACCTTTAACCCTCACGATTTTGCTTTTGTGATGCTTTTGGACTAAATTGTCATGAAGAATGTATATGTGTTGCTTGTCAACTATACAAATGGCCAGATGAATAGAATGGACTTATTTGTGAGCCAAACGTCAATGGAAAAATTTGTCACTAATTCATATTTCTTTTTTTCTTTTTTTTTACCTCTATTCCTAGTATGCCATCTCCCTCTCCCTTTCCCCTTCCAACCCACCTGCATCTAGAGAACCCCTAGTGGCACGTGAGGCCATCGACGACACTGTAGGTGGTGTCGAGTTCGTCGCCACCAACTTCGGCTAACTAACAAAGCTTCTATAGTTTATTGTGTATTGGTAATTTGTTCTTGAACTAACAAAACTTTTATGGTTCATTGTATGGCTTTGGATGCAAATGGCCTATCTTTAAAAGTCTATGTTGGGATATGATATTGGTACCTATTCACTGAAGAAGCAATTCAGCATGTAAGTTCTCATGCTTTTTGGACAAATGTATTCTTTCTACATCATTCTCATTATAAATCTATTTTCTCCTTTCATAATTAAATGACATACATGACAATTAATCGTAAAATATATTATTTATTATGAGCTCCTCTATATCACCTTAGACTTGGTCTAAAATCAAAAGCTTGTCTTGTGTGACAAATTAAGAGGGATAAAATAACAAGGCTTGTGGTACTATCCCTTTATCCCCAGTTTTCTATATCCATAACTGGGTCAAGCATCCATGTTCTTGAGCATATATTCAAGTAGTGCTTATTGGCACTTTGTGAATACTCTTAAGTGAGTCAATGATTACTCTTATCCAATTAATAACATTTAATTGTCAGGGAAAATGCCTATTTGTTTAAGCTTCATGTTTCCATTATAAACAATGTTTTGTCGAAGTTGGTGGCAACGAACTTGATGCCACTGGCAGTGTCATCGACGGCCTGACACGCCACTATGGATTTCTCCAGATGCAGGTGGGTAGGTGGATGGGGAAGGGGAAGGTAGAAGGCAAAATGGGAAAAGAGGAAAAAAAAGAAAAAAAAAATATGCATAGTCACAAATTAGTTCATCGAATTTTGACTTACAAATAAATTATTTCCACTCATTTGCTCAATTACATAATTAAGTTAGCACAAATGTACATTTCTCATGATAATTTGGTCCAAAAGCATTAAGCAAGCAAAAACTGTGAAGCTTAACAGTGAAAAGTTAATGGTAGGATCATCTCGTCACACTTTTTTAACATTTAGGACTAAAATTTTGTTGGGAAACACCCACACTATTTCCCTCTCTGTAGACTCAAAATAGGCACTTAACGAAAATGGAAAAATAAGAATAGAGAGTAAAAAAATGACATCAAAATTTTTTAACGTGGAAAACTCTTTCAATGTGAAAGGTAAAAACCATGGGATCAAGTAGGTAAATATCTCCACTATTAAAAGTAGAATTGCAATGAATCTCTCAATACAAGAGAATACTCTCAACCTCATCCAACAAGGATGGTTTACAATTTCTCTCCACTCTTACCAAGTGTGATGAAAACTAGAACTCTCTTTCTCACTATCACTCTTGCTTTGCTTCTCTTTGGATGAGATGAGATGGGATGCTCCAACTCTTCACAAGCCTCCATATTTATAGTAGAAGGATATGGCTTCCCTCAAGAGTGAGTGATGGATGCCAATAAATGAGTTACATTCACAAAGTTCCTTGTAACTCCAATCTTCACTTTCCCAAGTGGAGTGTGTAAGTTTCAAGGTCAAACAAACCAATTCCAAGGCCTTGAAAAGTACTCCACAACTTCCTATGCATGCCTTGGAATGTGCTCCTCAATTTCCTATGTATTTGAATTTGAATTTTTATTTGAATGTGAACCAACCATAATTATGGAGGAATTTCAAAAAACTCTTCCTTTTTCGACATAATTGGTATGAACCATTATACCAGCACCTTGACAACAGTCTTCAACCTTCTTGGTTGGTATTGTCTTAGTCATCAAATCAAACCAATTAAAGTCTATATGGATTTTCTCTAAATTTAGTTTCTTCTCATCCAACACCTCTTGTATCCAATGATAACGAATGTCAATGTGTTTGGAGTGTGAATGGAACATGGGATTCTTGGCTAAGTTAATGACACTTTGATTATCAAAATTTATCACATAATTGTCTTGATCATGTCCCAACTCATTTAAGAATTTCTTCATCCATAACATTTCTTTGAATGCTTCAGTGGTTGATAATGCAACACACTTTTGAAGTTTTGATTGCCAAGACACAACTCCTCTTGCAAAAGTAATCATATATCCGAATGTAGACTTTCTAGAATCCACATCTTCTACCATATATGCATCTACATATCCAAGAAGCATTAAATCTCCATTGCCAAAGCATAAGCATCTTTTGAAAGTTCCTCTGAGGTACCTTAGCATCCACTTCACAGTGTTCCAATGCTCATTTCCTAGATTTGATAGGAATCTGCTCACAACTCCTACAACATATGCAATGTCTGGTCTTGTGCAGATCATTGCATACATAAGGCTACCCACAACAGATGAATAGGGCACCTTGCTCATCTCTTTTTTTTCTTCTTCAATCTTTGGATATTGCATCTAGCTTAATTTGAAATATCCAGGAAGAGGAATATGCACTAGTTTAGCATTATGCATGTTGAACCTTTCAAGAACATTCTCAATGTAGTCCTCTTGAAATATCCAAAGCATTCTTCTAGATCGATCTCTAGTGATCCTCATTCCAAGAATCTTCTTTACTGGACCCAGATCTTTCATGGCAAAAGATTTGCTCAATGCTTTCTTGAGAGCATCAATCTTCATTTTATTTTTGCCAACAATCAACATATCATAAACATACAACAAGAGTATGATGGAATCACCATTCTTGTAGTTCTTCACAAACACACAATGGTCTTTGAAGGTCTTTCTAAATTTATGTTGGGCCATAAAGAGATAAAACTTGTACCATTGTCTTGGAGCTTGTTTTAAACCATCTAGACTTTTCGTCAGGTGGCACACTAAGTGTTTTTTTCCCTGGTTTTACAAAACCTTTTGGTTGCTCCATATAAAGTTCTTCCTCTAAGTCTCCATGTGAGAATGTTATTTTGATATCAAGTTGCTCAACCTCCCAGTCTTGTTTTGCAGTTAGACCAAGAATTGCTCTAATGGATGTCATCTTCACCATCGGTGAAAAATTTTCTTCACAATCTATGTCTTTCTTCTAGTTACATCTTTTCACTACAATGCGAGCTTTCTACCTTGGGTTTGGGTTGTTGTCTTCATTCTTGAGTTTAAACACGTACTTGTTTCTTAATGCTTTCCTTCCTTCTGGTAACACCACTAGATCAGATGTTTGATTTTTAATCAGGGACTGCATTTCTTCTTTATGGCTTGCATCCATTTCTCCTTATCATGTATCTCAATGGTTTCCTGGAAACTTTGAGGTTCCCCATCATCAGTGAAATTGACATATTCATAAGAGAAATACCTTCTTGATGGTTGTTTGACTCTTGTTGATCACCTCACTTGGGATTCATCTTTCATCTAGATAGTCTCCATTGTTGATTCTTCCATCGTTTGAGTTGGATGCTTCGTCTGACTCTGCTCCATCTGGTCAAGCTGTTCTATTTTAGGAAGTTACTCTATCTGATTGGTTTCTATCATCTGAGTGGGTTCAGCCTCTTTTAGAAGAGTCTCTTCCCTTCAGTTTCTCAATATGGGATTTGGCTTCTCAGATCGTTGGATATCATGTATTCTCTGATCTTTGAAGAACACCACATCTCTACTTCGAACAATATTCTTGTTTATAGGATCCGATAGTCTGAATCCAAGTTCATCTCTTGGTGAACCAAGGTATGCACTCCTTCGCCTTAGCATCAAACTTTGCTCTTTCATCTTTTGAAATGTGGACAAAATCCTTGCACTCGAAGACTCTCAAGTGACTATAGGAGGCTTTCTTTCCAAACCAAATTTCTTTTGGTATCTCTCCATTTAAAGGTTTTGAAGGAGAAAAATTGATCAAATCAACTGAAGTCTTCACGGCCTTACCCTATAATGTCTTAGGGAGTTTTGAATGTGAAAGCACACATATGACTTTCTATGCAATTGTTCTATTCATCATTTTAGCTAATCCATTCAATTGAGGAGTTTTGGGAGGTACCTTCTCATATCCTATCCCATGAGCCTTGCAGTATGCCTCAAATAGGCCTCTGTATTCTCCACCATTTTTTGATATCAAGCATTTCAACTTTCTTGCAGTCTCCCATGCTACTAAGGCATGAAACTCCTTGAAAGTTTGAAGAACTTGATCTTTCATCTTCAACAGATACACCCACACTTTTCTAGAGTGATCATCAATGAAGGTAACATAGTATTAGGCACCACCAAGGGACTTTTCAGACGTTGAGCAAACATCTGAGTGGACAAGATCCATGATTTGTTTTCTCTTTCTGGCCTCACTCCAATCTTTGGAAAGACACTCTGCACTGTCTACTTGCAAGACAGTCTTTGTAGGATTTAGGTGATGGCTCCTTTATGTTTCGAAAGTGATTGTTTGCTAGAAACTCCAAACATTTCTCACTCATGTGACCTAATCTCTTATGTCACAATTCTTTGGTTGCATCTTGAGCAACATTCATCTCCCGTTTGCATATCTTTCCCTACATGATGTACAAGGAGCCTTCCTTCTTACCTTGAGCAACGACCATGCTTCCTCTACTAAGCTTCCATATGTCGTCACCGAACTGGTTTATCATCCCAACTTCACCTAGCTTTCCTGTTGAGATAAGGTTTAAACGCATCTCAAGCACATGTCTTACTTCCTTCAGCACAAGCTTGCTTCCATTTTCAGTCTTTAGAGTCAACTCCCCTATGCCAAAAATCTTGCTTGTGACATGGTTGACCATCTTCATTGTACCAAAATCCCCTTTTTGATATGACGAGAAAAATCTTTCATGAATAGTAACATGGAAGGATGCTTCAGAGTCGATTATCCATATACAATCATCAAATGCAATATTTAAATAATTTTCATTACCGATAAGAAAAACATTCTCATCGTCTAATGCCATAACAGTAGTGGTTCCACCTTCATTCTTCTTCTTTGGGTCAATTTGGTTAGCATGGACAGTTTCAGCCTTCTGATTTCTCTTCAAGAATTTGCACTCAGACTTCTTATGGCCTGACTTTCTGCAGTAGTATCAACTCAAGTATTTGGGGCGAGACTTGGATCTTCCTCGTGATTTCCCATGGCCTCTTTTACCACGGTGCTCACTCCTTCCTCTATTTTCAACAACATTTGTTTCAGATTGTCTACTCAAGCCTATCTCCTTTTGTCTGGACTCTTCATTGAGCAAATTATTTGTAACATTATCCATGTTAAGCTTTTCCATTTGGTGCAAAGTTGTTGAGAGTGACAACTAGTGCATCCCAACTCTTAGGCAGAGAACTGAGGAGTAGAAGAGTTTGTAATTCATCATCTATATTCGTATCTACCTTCGTCAATTGATTAACAATACCTTTGAAGGTGTTTAGATGTTCAATCATGTTCTGACTCTCCATATACTCCAGCTTGACCAAGTGTCTGACAAGATGAGCTTTATTCCCCGACATTTTCTTTTGAACCAAAGATTCAAGCTTTCTCCATATCTCATACGCATTGGTATAAGTTGATGCATGCTGAGATAAGCTTCGATCAATATACTTACAAATCATAGCTACAACCTTCTAATTAAGGAGCTCTCATTCGTTGTCATTCTTCCCCTCCGGGTTATTCTTGTGGGTGATTGGCTCGTGCAAATCCTTGCAGTACAGATGGTCTTCCATCATTAGCTTCCAATAGGAATATTTTTCTAGGGTTAGGTTGAACATATCTCCATCACGAGTAACAACACCCTCCATTTTGAATCACATAGGATAATAGCTCCCCCCAAACCAGGCGAGCTTTGATACCACTATTGGGAAACATCAACACTATTTCCTTCTCTGTAGACTCAAAATAGGCACTTAGCGAAAATGAAAAAACAAAAATAGAGAGTAGAAGAATGACACCAAGAATTTTTAACGTGGAAAACCCTTTCAATGTGAAAGGTAAAAACTACAAGATCAAGCCAATAAATATCACCACTATTAAATGACTCTTTCAATACAAGAGAATATCTCTCAACCTCACCTAACAAAGATGATTTATAATTTCTCTCAACTCTCACCATGTGTAGTGAAAACTAGAACTCTTTTTTTCACTATTTCTCTTGCTTTGCTTTTCTTTGGATGAGATGAGATTAGATGCTCCAACTCTTCACAAGTCTCCCTATTTATAAGAGAGGGATGTGACTTTCTTCAAAAGTGAGTGGTGGATTCCAATAAATGAATTACATTCACAAAATTCATTGTAACTCCAATCTCCACTTTCCTAAGTAGAATGTGTAAGTTTTAAGGTCAAAGAATCCAATTTCAAACACTTGGAAAGTGTTCCACAATTTACTAATACATGTCTTGGAATGTGCTCTTTAATTTCATATATATTTAAATTTACATGTTTACTTGAATGTGAGCCAACCTTAATTATAGAGGAATTTACAATAAATTTAATTTTTTTAATCTTTCTCGAAATGTCAGTCCTTGAAATTTCAAGCTGAAATAGATATTTATCCAATTTGACGAAATTATCGACTATAGAGTCATACAGTCTGCACGTTAATTTAAACTAGTGATCGTAGTGAATTTAGATAAAATGCTGAGATGTGGCAAACCGTGAGTCTCATTGAACTTGTTGGACCTAGTGTTCATAGATTCATAGTTCCGTCGATGATTGAGAAAGCGAACATGGTCTGTAGCAAGAACAACAGAACAGAACCAACCATAATACATAACATAGCTGTTCTATTACTTAAAGACAAAAGGCACTAACACAAGGGCATCATCTTTCTTTGTGTGGTTGTAAAGTCAACGTCACCAACTCAGATCCATACTGCGCCCGAATTTAACTTCCCAACGACAACGTCGTCTTATCAATTTTCCTTCTTTTTGGACCACCAAATGCTCGATTCACCCTAATGTGTCACTAACGACGAAGAGAACAACCTCATGTCTGGTCGTTTTGCTAATTTCATACTTCGCCTTGTACCAGGTCAGTGATGAGTGAGTGTTCTTCTACTCCACTCACACTTAACTTCGGTTTACAGCTTCTAATCATTCCTTTCTTTTACTATTTTTTTTCCTTCCTTTTTTCAATTTGAGTATGTGGAGAACGCTTCTGAGTTCTGATACACGGGGATTGAACTCTGATTCTTATAGGAAAATCAGCTAGTATTACCCTTTTCACCTTCTAAAGTTTAAAATTATGAATTTACTGTGATTAATTTGTAGGTCTGAATGTTGAAGTTAGTTAATGTAGAAACAAGATAGTGAAACAAATAAGAGATGGGAGGGGTGGCTTGTGTGTAATCGGCTTTTAGCGCTGCTTACGATTTAATCTTGCAATGAAGATGATACATGTTATTGTCACTGGCGAAATTAGATATTGTGGGTAAACTTTTTATGTATGAACCATCAAATAAGGATCTTGAGAATTCATAGCTTTCACACAAATATAATGGGTTGAAATACTAACTTTTTATCCATGCTTAAAGTTGATGCCTTGAATCTTGAAGAACTTACTATGAAGAATAGAAACTCTTCTCTATCTTTTTTTCCCTTTATTTATTGTGGCTCTCTTAATGATGGAAATATATAGTTATACGTCTGCATAGGAACTGTTCCAATTTCCTTTTGCACACACATATATTACTATTTTCAGGTTTTCTAATAACTCCTTGCATTTAAAGTAGATGTTTGTGACATCTTTTAATTGGGTTATCGGGTCTCAATAGGTTGCATTTTGTTAATTGCAATTCCAGCATGATTTTGGAGATAAAAAGGAAGAGAAAATGAGGATGAGGAACCTATACAGAAAACCAACTACTTTACGTTGCAATGCAGGGAGCAGATGCTATTCTGCATCGGCTGTGATATGGAGCTTGTTAGGGTGCTTGCTTTTGTTTCATCTATATTCCAATATTCACCACAAACACAGGGAAGGTAGAGAAGTGCAATGTCGTGCGACTAATCATCCTCAGTTATGTGAACTCCAACAAGTGTGGAAGGGGAGATCATCCAACTCCCACCAAAGGGGAAGAGCCGAAGAGGTTCCCTCGGGCAGCAAAACGCAGACATAAGCGGGTAAGCCCACTGGTTGATAAATTCTTGGATGAAGATTCCTGACTGAGACATGTTTTCTTCCCTGGTAACAAGAGTGCTATTGATCCAATGAAAGTCACGGGGAATGGTAATTATTACTACTACCCTGGGAGAATTTGGGTGGATACTGATGGAAATCCTATTCAAGCTCATGGAGGGGGCATTCTATATGATGAAAGATCAAGAACATACTATTGGTGTGGTGAATATAAAGATGAGCCCACGTACCATGCTCACAAGAGAGCATCTGCTCGAGTAAGTCATTTCAATTGAAACTATTATTGTTTTAACCATTAGTCAACAATTGTCCTGATGGCTATGGGAGTTTATTTAGTTTTTTCTATTTCATCAAATAAATTTAATAGTCGTGATAGCAGGCTGATTATCAAGCAGGTCCATGTTTATAAGAAATAAAATTGGGCCAAGGGAGGGATAGGACAATTAGTAACTAACTAACTGATTGAATGTAAGTAGTTATAGGACTTGGTATAAATAGGCCATTGTAAATAAGATGGGTGGGAATGTAATTGTAATGTGGAAAGGTGCTGATGTACTCTCGAATTAGCCTTAGAAGTGTGTTTGACTATGCTGTACAGTGATTAGATGGAGACAAATTAATAAAATGTCCCTCGGTTGTTTGAGTATCTGTCTTTTTCCTTTTTCTTTTACAAATTTGGTCTATCATTTGTCAATGGCTAGCTTCTTTTTATGTTGGTGCGAATTTCTTATAGTTGCATTGCATCCTTTGTTTATTAAAAAAGGAAACAAAAAATAAGATGATTTTGTAGTGAGAAATTTTTTTATAAGATTAACAATCCACATTTGACTTTCATATATGCATTGATCATTCTTTGCCCCTAGCTACCTGTTTAGAGTCTTAGGCATGTGTTTAACTGTTGTTATTGTTGTTTTTGTTCAAGAAGTGTTCTTATGCTCCCAGCCTATTTTAAATAACTCATATACCTTGAGTTCTTACATTCTTACTATCATCATTATTAATTGAAGTCTTTGGCAGAGGAATTATATTTGTTTCAGATGTCGATTTAGTTCTTGAGATGTTAATGTTGGAATAATATTTCCACATTCTTGTAATCTTGTTACTCCATGGAAAGGGGATAATATAAACTAAATAGCTAATATAGTCTTTTCAGTTTGGATAAATGCAAATACTAACATAATAACCAGCTGATAGCTCCTACCAAAGGAAGGAAGATCATACTGAGAGATTTAGGCCTGAATATAATAATATCTTTGTAAAAAACACAGATATGACGTGTTGTAGTTTTGATGAACAACATGACAGGAATGGACTTAGAAATATTGTAATGGAATGCGTCACTATCTGTTTCTTACAATCTTACTCTTCCATAGCAATAGAACCACAGCCCAAATGGTGTCTGACAAATCCTTCACCTCATGGTGAACACAGTCACCATCAAATATGCCTTGCCTAGGAGCCCCATTTGGATCTCAAAGTATGCAAAATATCTCAACTGGCTGTCCTTGGAGGACTTTAGCTGACTCGCCAGTCATCACACTAAGAGAGAAAGCTCTGTCAAGGCTTGTGTGACTGCAAGTTAATTATGTTTCCCAACCAGTTTTCTTCACTGTTTGCATCTGTAGGAGTATTACCATCATCTTCTGCAAGTTTCACAGTATGGTTTGTTGGGATCTAAAATGTCTTAGCTTCCAGTAAACCAGTTTCACCAATCAAATGAATGATGTACCTTGTTTGAGAGAGGATATACTTCAACTTTGATTGACAAAGTTGGGCAGAATCTGATGATGAGTAAGTGCTTTTCCCAAGATGAGACCTTCTGCCATGACTGAAACTTGCCTAACTTTTCTTCATCAATCTCAGGCTCACAATTCCTTTCATTATACTTCACAACTCACATGTCCTATCGAAGCTTAGAAATCCACTGAATATAGGTTCTCTTCTTATTACTGAACAATAAGTTTTTACTTCCAAGACATAACTTTTCTGAAATGCTGATGATCCGTCAAAAACTTGTTTCTCCTAAATTCTCCAATCCCTTTGAATTCTTACACAGGTCCAAGAAGAACTTACATGGCATTATATTAAAAAAATAATAAAGGAAAAGATTTTGGTTCTTTTGACCTTCCACATGTCCATAGCAAGTTCATATATGAAGTGACCTAGGAAAACTTTCATTTCGGCAACAAAATAACTTGGTCACTCTTTTATTTTTTGTTTTTTATATATATATTCTATATGGTAAAACTAGTGAGTTTGTTGCAGAATGTTTTGGCCCCATGTCAACTGTCAATTATACTATTGTCTTTTAAACTGTGCTTTTTATCTTCTATCCCCATACTTTATGGACATGAAGTAAACTTGTTTCTCCAACATTAGCATATTCTTGGTTACTGGAAGATTTACAGGTAACTGTTTTCAAGGCAGTTTTGTGATAGTATTGATGTTATTACTACGTTATGAGCCTATGCCCCACTGTTATAATCTCATTTTCTAATAGCTTCCAAGGGATTTTTTTTTTCACCGAAGCAATGAAGCATCATTATTTACTTAGCTGCATACCCTTGTGACGGGATTCTTAGAGTTTATCTCTCTTTCTCTCCATCAGGTGGACATCATAGGAGTTGGTTGCTATTCTTCTAAGGACTTGTGGACCTGGAAAATGGAAGGTATTGTATTGGCAGCAGAGGAAACAAATGTAACCCATGACCTGTACAAGTCTAATGTGCTTGAGAGGCCAAAAGTAACTTACAACGAGAAAACCAGAAAGTATGTGATGTGGATGCACATCGCGATGCCAATTATACAAAAGCTGCTTTGGCACAGCAATTAGTGATACACCTGATGGTCCATTTGAATATCTTGGTAGCCAAAGGCCCCACAAATATGAAAGCAGGGATATGACAGTTTTCAAAGATGAGGATGGTGTGGCATACCTTATCTACTCTTCTGAAGAAAGCAACGTGCTACACATTGGACCCCTGAATGAAGATTATCTGAATGTGATTCCTGTCATGAGAAGACTTTTTGTGGGACAGTGCAGAGAAGCACCAGCTGTGTTCAAGCACCAGGGCACGTATGACATGATCACATCAGGCTGCATGGGATGGGCCCCAAATGAAGCGCTGGTTCATGCAGCTGAGTCAATCCTGGGGCCTTGGGAAACACTGGGAAATCCATGTGTTGGAGGGAACAAAATGTTTCGAATTGCTACCTTTCTTGCTCAAAGCACTTTGTGCTTCCTCTACCCGGGTTCGTCTATTTTTATGGCTGATAGATGGAATCCAGCTGACTTAAGGGACTCAAGATATGTTTGGTTGCCTTTGATAGTGGAAGGACCTGCTGATCAAGCACTGGAGTACAGTTCTGGATTACCATTGTGGTCAAGAGTTTCTATCTATTGGCATAGACAATGGAGGCTGCCTCAGGGGTGGAGCACATTCAAGTAATTCTTGTTGTACATTTGTTTTATTTTTTATTTTTATTAACATTGTTGTACATTTGTGGTCATCAAAGAAGTACTGATTCTTCACACTTTACAGATATGAGAAATAATAGTAACCCACACTCCAACACACTCTTGAATATATTCTCTACTATTGACTAAAATGTATTGGAGATCACAAAATTTTGTAGATTTCATTTATTTAATGAGTCTCACTCATGATTTTATAGTTTTCAATATATTTTAACAAATAATAGATGGTGTTAAAAAGAGGATATTAGAGTGTTACTACCACTTCTCTTACAGATATTTCAGATACTCTTAGGCTACATTTTATAATTTTATTTTATTTTTTCTGAATTTTTATATCAGTAGAAATGAAAATACTAGATTAGATAAATGATAGTGTTTTATTATGTTTACAACATTCTGCAGTCATTTATGTGTCCTAAATATTTTGCATTTCATATTCAGGTTGTATTATATCATGGCCCATGTCATTTGTATAACTTTTAGCTTGTCATAATTGAAGATCCACTATACATCTTACCAAGTTGTATATACTTGATAGAAAGTTCACTCACTCTTTTGGGGTCTTGGACATAGAAATTCAGTCTCAAGAACATGCAGTGCGCTTAACATCTTTCAATTAAAGGAAAGGAAATTAGTTCGAGGGAGCCTATGTATACTGAGAAAGATTATCCACTGATATGGATTTTGCTAAGAAATTTTTAACTATAATAATCAATCATTGTTGATCAGCTACGTTATGACCTTTTGTGTAGTTAGTTGTGTGTGTGATTCTGTTGTGTTACTGTATGTTGACTTTTTATTATTTGGGGTGACCAGCTATTCTTTCTGCAGTTGCTTAAATTGCAGTAGGGATGTTCAATGTATGGTAGTTTTCACGAGATTCATAAGATTATAAGAACACGTTTTGATTTGACAAAATCTGGTTGACGAAACTCAAATTTAAAAAAGTCCAAATTACGCCATCGGCTAGTGTTTAGCTTAGTTTGTTTAACTTCTCATTGCCGTAAATAAAGTTGGATCGAACACATTCTGAAAAATTCTTTTCAAAAATTAAAGGAACCTATTTTTAATATAAAAAGAAAGAAGGAAAAAATAGTTTTTTTAAAAAAAGTTATCTGAAATATCTTTTAAAAATAAACTGTGCATGTTAACCTCTCAGTGTTTTTCATCTTGAAGTAATCAATGTGGAAAAAAGAAAGTAAATTTTAATTTTAAAAGAACTTTTAAACTAATTTGTCAAATAATTTTTACTATATTTTTAAAGTTCTTATTTCAAGTTTTACTTTAAATTTTTTTAGAGCCATACAAATTAGGTCAAAACTAACCTTAGTCTTTTATGTTTATTACTTGGAGGTGGGATGGGGATCAATAGTCTTCTATATTTATTTAAAGATTCAGTTTAATTCTATCTTCTTCTTTTTTTTTATCTTTATTTGGTCTTTTATTAATACTTTTTTTAGTTGTAACATTTTTCTTTCTTTTCAACCAATTGAACTAGTATCCTTAATAGCATATTTCTTTCTATTAATTGTAGTGATTTTTATTAGTATAAAAAATATTTCTTAACTTGAGTGAAAGGAAAATGTGGCAACTAAAAATTGATATTGTGGATCAAATTGAGGGGGGAATAAAAAATAAACTGAAATTTTGAATAAACATAGGGGATGAAAGGTGTAATTTGACCCAAAAACATCAAAGAAGCTATTAATTTTTATTGATCATAAAGAAGTTGGAAACAGAGAAGGGTGTCATCAGCAATCCAAGGTTCGGCGCGAGCTTTTATTTATTTAACCAATTTGAGTTCAGATCTGCTTAAGATTTTTCTACAAACAAATTTAAATATTAATGATTATATAATTTTGTTTTCTTTGGGTGCCATATTATGTTCTATTATTGGTGACGAGTTCTGCAAACAAATTATTGATTTATTTATGTGGTCCAAAAGAGATTTGGGCCAAGTTTTGTTAAACTAAGATATGCTGAGGTGATTTTAGGCAGGCCTTATAGTGGGCCTAGTTATGGGGTGGCAAGTAGGCTGTTTTCCAAGTAACTGACCCTAGATCTGTTGTGGGCTCTTCAACTACATAAAGCCATAGCTATGCAAAGATTAAAATGATCCAAAAATCAGCAGGATATGTCACATCAATATAATTTCAATTGGAAGTGACAAATCCCAAACCTCCACCTTTTTTTTATTATTTCAAGTTTGAGTTTTATCCCTAATATCTTTCTTGTTCATTATTGCTCAGCTGTTCCATTATTGAATTAGCAATATAAACGTATTCTATTATTGTCGGAAAGAAAACATATATAGCTTCAAGGAGCTGGTAGAATGAAACAAAACAAGATTTTACATTTAACAGATTACAGGTTTTGAATCTTCATTTGTTTCTTTAAAGTGATGTAAATATAAATACTTCTATAAATGTTTTGAGTCTGAAGAATTTTCCACCTTAGATCGGGACATCATTTCCTTCCTCTAAATTTATGTAACCCAAAAAAAAAAGAACTACAGGGGTTTTGTTTCAAACTGGAAAATAAAGACAGAGGGACAAAATCCTAAAGTACTATGAGTTGGAAATTAATTAAGCTTAAGTTAGCTTTCTAGCTACTTGAACCTGGCCCCATAGAAACACAAAAGGCATAAGCTGGTCGTTGTCAATTCTTTAGAAAAGGAGACTAAAGCTTAAACATGTAGAAGGTATGGGCCAGCATCAAACTCTCTTTAAATAAACACTGAACAAAAGCATCTACAATTCTTTATAACTCAAGGAGGAAAAAGGTGCAAAAGGGAGGATAGTTGATATGTTATAAGTTGGAGGGGGTAAGTTCCATCATATAAGTTTAATAAGATACACAAACCTAAAAAGATGAACCCAACAATATTAATATTACATATTTTTTTCATTGTTTATGTACTTAGAATAGATTGGCTTTCATGGGCACAAGACACCTCCTATATATGTACCCTTGCCTTCATGAAAAAGGGGTCAGGTTTATGTGGGGGGGTCATAAGAGGGTAAAAGCTGAAATGTTTGTCAAATATAAAGATGATATACTTTAGATTTTGAGTATAGAGAATGGGGAAGAATAGAAAAAAGAAAAAGGCCATGCATCTCAGACATAACGTGCTGCCCAGTGCCCACTAAAACCCTTAAAGCCACTAATCACTGTACGCCTTTTAATGGATTCCCCAAACTATAACCTAAGTCGCGGTGACCGTGCTACTTCCTAAGATTTGGTGGTCCCCAAATCCCAAATTTTGATTATTTATTAAACTCCTAATAATGTCTATCCTTAAAGATTATACTAGTATAATCATATATATATATATATATATATATATATATATATATATATATATCGTTATTGACACAACACAAACCAAACTCAGTTTTATTTTGGAGGCATCTGTGGAAAGAAAATTAACATCGTTGTGTTGGGCTAAGACAAACCACTAAAAAATGATATTGAATGTTGTCAAAATACAAGATAATAAGAGCAATTGGCCAGCTTAAGTAGGTTTTGCAGTTAGCTAAGGACACAAAAATTATGCACCTTATCTCTGGTCAAATTGGGACCAGAACCACCTGTAAGGATAACGTTACTTGAACTAAGTCAATAAGCTTCAATATCTTACGTTCATTATAGAATATACTAGTGGTTTCCGATTTTAAAAGTAAACAAATTAATTTTTCTTTAAACTTACTAATATTTTAAAACCATCAGAGTAAACCACGAAAATGATAAAACTTGGGACGAAACTATATATGAACTAATGTGAAATATGAACAGGCATGTTTCATAGAGCAAGTTAAATATTATATATCATGCTAAAAGTGGCGATGTCTTGTCCCCGCTAATAATTTTCTGAAATGTTTTCTTCACTGTAACTTTTGTTTGGAATCTTTTTTGATTTTGAGAAAATATTTTTGAAACAGTAGTGAATAAAAAATAAGTGCAAATAAAGATAAAAACACATACAATTTTGCATACATTATTAGTTATTGAATGTTCAAATAATTTTCATGACAGTTGATGGATGATACAGATATATATATATATATATATATATATATATATATATATATATATTGAAACGAAAAACATGTCAAACAGTTAACTTATATATATATAGTTCATACAAATATCGATCCAAAGCCACAAGCTATTATTTGGTAAACAAAAGAAAAAAATCAATCATAAAATGTTAACAAAAAAAAGTTTACTTAGTTCCTTTTTCAACACAAGAAAACGCCCATGAATCCCGGTGTCTTACCAAACTTATATATATTTAACCAAAAGAACAAAATAGGAAATAAAGCCCAATAATTAATAATACTGAAAAGAAAAAAACTCCATCAATATATATCCTTCCGCACGGGCCAAAAAAACCGAGAACACGTGCGAGGCATTCACCCATGTCAAAGCCACATGATACTATTTCGATACGATCTTTACGCTATGGCCTCCATGCACTGGCCCACACCACCGGCGTGTCCTTCCACGAGAGGAATATTCCGGCATCGGAGCACGCCGCCATCGACCACCCTTCCTTGTACCTCCTCAACAGCGCCCTCACGTCGTCACAAACCTCCTCGCTAAACTGCGCCGCCTTTAGCCCTCCGTTGTGAAGCCTCGCAGCCCACCGCGCCGCCTTCTCGCGGCGCTCCACGGACTCAGCCGGCGAGCACGCCACGAGGTCAACCACCGCCCTCCCCGCCGCTCGCTCAAGCATCAGCCTCTCGTTGCTCGTCTTCACAAAACTCTCGTCCAGAGCATAGAAGTAAACCCTAAACCACCTTAAACATTCCTCAAAGCCTTTCACGAACTCGTAACCGTCGATTCCAACGTCCAAATCAGCCTCCTCCTCCACCACGGTCACAATCCGCGGCTGCAACGCTTGCAACGACGATATCAACGCGTCGCGGTTGTTTCCTACGGCGGAAACCGAATGCAGCGAGTTCACACAGTTCACAGCCAAAGCTTCATCCTCTTTGATATCAAGTTCGTGGAAATTGAACTCGGAGAGATCTCCGTAGTGATGAACGACGTTAAACTTAAACGGAACGCCCATGAGCCTCGCGAATTTCTCCATCCGCGTTCCGATTTCCTTCATCATGCGCTGAACGGAATTACCCGTTCTGCTTGTGACAATGGTGGTCAAGCGCAGGTGCGGTGTTTCATCGCTCCGCGTGGCCAATGCTTCCAGAAGCGTTGGCCACTGGGTGCAATAAGTGTTGCTGATGTCAAGTATGTGCAATTTGGGGTTTCCCTCCAAGGCTTCCAAGATGGCTCCATTGCATGCCACATGTCCGAAGGTAGTCCAGGGGCTAACTTCTTGGAATTTCAGGACCGTTTTTCTTGTTGACTCGAAGGAGCATGTTTTCTCGGACGCCGAGGCTAAGGTTCCGTAGGTTCGGTCGCCGGCTTCGGTGACGCGGCTAAACAGGGCTTGGAGGAAATATGCGGCAAGTTTTTGTTCGGTGTCGCCGTAGGGGGAGCTGAGCTCGTTGAGCATCCAGAGGAGGTGGTGGAGACGCGTGGAGTTGTTGTCGGCGACGGCGCGTGCGGATTCGAGGAGGAGGTTGTGGGACCAGTTGGGGGAGAATTCGAAGTTGAAGTCTTGAACTTGTGGAGTGGGGGAGAAGGAGTAGGAGTAATCGGTGTTGGGGGTGGTGCTGAAGGTGTTTGTAGAAATATTGGATACGTTGTGTTGTTGTTGTTGGTGGTGGTGATGGGGTTGGTAAGGGTAGTAGTGTTTGGAAGAAGACGAGGATAAGTCTTCTTCATCCATGTAAAAGTTGAAGCATTCTTCTTCTTCTTGATGGGAAGAATAAGGATAGTAGTTTTGTCTGGAGGATCTGGAACTGCTGGAGGTTCTGCTGGTCGTGGAGTTGAGGGAGGGATCGGGTTGTTGTTGTTGTTGATGAAAACTCACTAGTCTAAACAAGGTATCCATTTAACCCACATCAAATAAACAAATGTGAGTGAGTGAGTCTCTCTTAGGTAGCTGCTTCTCAGCACGAGCTCACGACCAAACGTGTTTTTAACAGTGGGAATCGGGGCACTGTTGAGGAATGATTGGGGGAAGAACTTGGTCAATTTGGATAGATTCTACTTACCTTATCAAACTAGGTTAATTTTTTTCTTCTAAATATATATAAAAGTAGATAGTGGGGGTGAAGGGGTTTAGGACTTTAGGTGTCACCCAACCTTAGATGGAAACAAAATTATATTTAATCAACTTGGTTAATTTACAAGATTGATAACTTTTTTTTCTTCTCTCGAGATTAATCTTTAATTCAAAGTTATATTTGAAGTTCTTTATTTAAGGTTAATCTAGTTTTACTAAAAAAGCGTTTCTATGATTTATGTTATATGTATTTCAATTTTATGGTACGGTATAATTTGGATTGGTTTGCCTTTTGTCTGTGTAATCGACGTGCGTGGGAATGGAAGTGGGGTAATTGGGATTGTTTTGCTAGGTGATGCTTTTTATTGGGAGAGGATGGAGGATTGATTGACTGAGGTGAGCATGTTGGTCCATAGCTTAAAAAATCTAGTAGGGTCTTGGGCTAGCTAGGTGATGCTTAGAATAGAATTCTCTCTGACAAAAGATGAAAATTTAAGAAAGTGTGAGAAAAAGCAAGGGGGAAGAGATAGTGGGCTAGCTTTTCATTCTTTTTTAGAGAGAAAGAAGAAAAATAAATTAAACACATAAAAAGATATATATAGAGAGAGAAATTACGAGTATTAGATGAGTGGGAGCAGGCGTGCCCAACTGCCAATTAGGGTTTGAGAGGTAGAGAGAGAGGTAAAAGCTGACGGCGTGAGTCATCATCATCAAACCCACTATCATCTCGTAGCAGTAGCACAACCCACTCACGTTCCTTGCCTCCTAATCACTCTCCAAAGTCTGCCAAATTTCCAATCCCACTTTTTTCTTTTCTTACTTGTTTACTCTAACAAAGAACCTCTTACGCTTACATCAAAATTATGCAAATCTAGGATTTCAAATTTCCAATCCCACTTTTTTCTTTTCTTATTTATTTACACTAACAAAGAACCTCTTACGCTTAAATCAAAATTAAGCAAATCTAGGATTTCATATTGTAAAATCCAGAAGAATAATATTTGATGAACACCAAGAAGTTATTTAATATATATATAGAGAGAAAATATAAAAAATATATATAAATATGATAAAATTTATGAGGTGATAAAAAAATAAACAATATTAATATAATATTTAAAATAAATTGTGATTCATGTAAATTATTCAATCCAGAATGATAAATTCATCCTTTGCAAATTATAGCATAGTTATATTAATATCTATTAAATTAATTTTAAAAAAAACAATAGTATTTGGACACCTATAATTTCATTTATTAAAATTTCATATATTAAATAATATATTTATATTTCTCTAGTCTCTCTTTCTCTCATAGGTATCAAATAGTATGTGTTATGAGTGTTAAAAACAATTTTAGTTTTAAAAACATTTTTCTTGCTTAAATAGAATCCTAAAGGCCAAGAAAAAACATAAAATGTTCATAAAATGTTACTATTACACATGCCTTTTATAAAGAACTAGTTGAAAAACATGTGCCTTGTACCTTAAGTGTCTATTTTTTTAAAGTTAGATATAGTGGTAATGACTTTTCATGTTGAAAAACTATTAGATAATAATTATTTGTGATTGTAATTGTGAGTGATTTTTAAAAATAGTTAAAGAATAAATTAGAAATAAAAAATCTGTATATTAAAGGGGATAATTGTTTTCATTCATAGTTATAGATTAAATAATAACATGAAAATAGTAATTATTTTATATTTTAAAAAAAGCTTATTTATAAGCATTTTTATTTCAATTAATAAACGTTTTACATAGATAATTGTCTGACATGACAATGTTAATACTGACACATTGATGTCTTAAAGATAAATTAAAGATTTACTCGAAAAAAACCCACATATAATGATAATGTTGTATTATACTAATACAAAGTGTTTCCCTTCTCCAAATTCTAGGGTGGCATGCCTTCTTACTTTTTTCACCACTCCTATTTCATGCCAATGGTTTTACAAGTACCACGCACTCAATCCTCGGCTAGCACTAAAACTCTATGATTTCTTTGAATTTTGAATACCAACGCAACTCAACAGTGCTCTCATCCCATGCCATAATCTCAAAATGTTTGTATCCAACCTGACCTCCAGCTGTTTTACGTATACCTATATCTCACAATCATATATAACTTTTACTCATGAAGTGTTTTAATTCAATCGGTTAAATAGAATATACAAATTATTATAAATTTTTTATAATATATTTGATTTCTACTAATAAAAAATATATATAGTTTCTATCAAAATCTATGCTTCATTTTTCGTAACTTAGTCTACATCCCCTAAAAATTAGAATAGTTTTCCCCCTGGCCTAGACTATATCCCATCACCACAACCACAAATTATTCTCCCAATTCTTTTGGAGTTTAATTAATTTTCTTAATGATGCATTTAATTCATGCTAATTGATTACTGAGATTAGTATATCTTGGTTGGAAGTGTTAAGTGCTTCTTTGTTTCCCTTCATCAATCATTGGGCAAAATCCATGTCTGAAACTCTTTGTCCCCATGTCTTTAAATGGCCCTAGAAGTTGAATCCATATTCTTAATTTGCTTCTAAGACACATTGATCCCAGACATGATGAGACAGGTTATTACGGCCATACTGAAACTCATGGTCTTTCTTTCTTTCATCTTGTTTTTCCTGTTCTGCTTTTTCCATCGTCTCTTTTCTTACTTCACCTGTTTTGTGGGGATGGTGGGTGAGAGTGAAAGGGATCCACAGTTTGCTTTGATGTTCAACTAAGAAGTAGTGAAGAGTTCCCAATTAGCACCCATCTGCTGAACTATATTTTAATTCACCTCATGGGTTTAACTACTAGTATTAAGGTTCCTTGTTTAGTATCTATGTTCTGTAATTGTAAAATATTTATATTAACCATCAATTAATAAGAAATCATGACAAATATGTTTTTTTTCAAATAACTCAATAAATTAATTATGCGTAAGTGATTGAATAATACAATATAAATATATTTTACACTATTACTGTATATACTATTTATCTTGTTTCAATTATCAATTAATTAAAAAGATAAGACATTAAGGTTCATAACGTTGGTGACTTTACTTCTTTTTTCTTTTTTGAGCTGAGTTGTGACTCGTGTGCCCCGTTCTATTTTATTCAATATATAGAAAGGATATACAGTTGAAGTGTCAATGCGTCAGCTCCTTACAATAATATTGGGTATTTTCATATCGACCGTACGTTGCCCCCATATATACAAACACGTTTATCGCACTATAATAATACCCATCAATGTGATGTAGCATCTTAAAATTGAAGTCCTCATATGACACTAATAATGAATCTAATTATCACAAATAGCTGATTCACGATCTATTAAAAAAATAACTTATGAATAAATATTATTATGTAATCATAAATCATTACAAATATATTTGATTATCTGTTTGCTGCATCGTGAACAGACATTTGCAGAAAGAATTTGGATTCAATATACTTTGAGAAACTTGTCGATGATTTTCCAAACATAATTTATGTATACTAAGTTATAATAATTACCTTTAAAATTATACTAACAACGATTTTTGATTAATTAACAATATAAAATTACTTTATATCAACCATGCTTTACCATTAAATTCATTCTATTATGGTTTGATTTATTTTCTAGTTTTCTCTATCTGTATTATGCTGAAGCTCATCATATTAAAAGCACTAGAACTCTAGAAGTCCTAAAACTCTGAAATTAAAAGCATGCCAAATATGGGAATGATAAATCCATGTAGAAAACCATAATATAATTCTATTTTGGGGAGTAATTATTAACACTAAAAAAGAAAGCTAACTAGGGTAGTTGAGTTGAAGACAAGCTTGCCGGAATCTAGTATTCACGCCAGACAAGTGAGCAGGAATCGAAGGGAAAAAAAATTATCTGAAAGCATAAATGGATTGGATTGGTAACGCCCCAGAAAGCGAGGAGCAGCAGACTGCGGTTAAAAGATAGTATATTTGCATACTGGTAAACTTTAATCTCTGCTATTCAAACCAATAAAGTTGAAAGGGTTTCTAATATTATTTGTGAGAAGCCATTCCATCAATTTTATTCTCAGAAGCAAATTATGAAATTCTGACAAGCCAGCAACATAACATGATTGCAACCTGCGATCTCCTGTGGGGAGGTCAGAGGGATGGAGAACACACCTTGGACAACATGATTCACGTAAAAGCATAACATTCTTTTTTCTTTTTTTTTTTTAATAATACATTATGTTTCATATTGTGTGTGTACGCATTAACAAAATTTATTTAAAATGAAATTAATTTTATAAAATTGATTTTAAAGTAATATAATTTATATTTGATATTTTTTATTATAAAATTAAATTAAAGGTAAAATTTAATATAAAATTTTTGTATTCAATATAAAAACTATTTAAAATTATTTTAAGCGGAATTAATTCTATTTCTCTTAAATGTGAAACTAAACGTGTAAAGTTATATCTACAATCAATTATGGATTCCCAAATCAATTATTCTTTAATATAAAACCAAACACGCACTGTGTGAGTGTGTATAAGAGCTTACTATTTTTATAACAACTTCTTAAACAAATAATACCAATAATAATTTTTTTTAGAATCCTACTAGTGTTCTGAAAATATTCATTAAAAAATAATAAAAAATATTAAACATTATATAAATCACATATTAAAGTAATAAGAGAACGTATTTTTATGTATCTCAACAAAAATTATCTAGTCTTACTTCTTAATCAATGTCTTTAGAACGTTTGTTAACAATCGCCTAAGTTTTATAACGATTATACATGTTTAATAAGTTTTAAATACTTTTATTTTTTCACTAAAAACTTTTAAAGACACTATAATAATATCCGCCTTAATTAAATACACTTAGTTATTTTTTTTATCAAATATTGTACAGATCTTGCTTGACATAAAAAGAAGAGACATATTTTATTTTTTTTTACTCTTTGTCATATTTTCCTATGTAAAGATAATAATAATAAAAGAAACCTAGAACCCTTTTATTTAGAAATGGTACAAGATTGGGTTCCTACAATTGAAAATAATCTTAAAATTGATGAGTCTCCCTTTTAATTTCATCCCTACCAGGGTGTACTGGAGTCAACATTAGCAAATTCCGCTTTGGGCATTCCTAGTTTTCAAGTACTTTGCCACCAGACATGCACACTGATTCAGACGTTTCAACACACCAGTATTGCAATACTGTGAAGTGTGAACCAACCCTATCATCAATGGTAAAGCAACATAACTTCATGGGACTAATGAAAAAATATTATTATAAAAGAACAGCAGAGACATGCATTTCAAAGTTAATCATCCACATTCCTCCTCTGTCTTGCATTTTCTTCTCTTCTTCCGTCATCTGGTTTTTCCGTGTAAGTTTGACTATTAAGCTGAGATGATAAAGTTATCTATCCTCCTCCTCTTGCAAGACAGAGAGATATGTAGAGAACACAAGGCATTGTTTCAAGTGGGAGAATGGCACAAATATTGATAATGGATAACGCGAAAGACATTAATTGTTCCAGCAAGCATTCTTACTTAGATTAAGTTCGGGAGAAGTTATTTATAATAAAATTTTAAAAATAACTTATGATATATTAGCTTATTTGAAAATAGTTTAACTCTTTGGTAAACTTGGAGTATCTTATAACCATAGAGATTAATTTTTCGAAATAATTTAACATTTTTTAATATATGCTCCTTCATATATATAGATTTCGATATCCATTTTTTTTACTATATAATTAAGAGGATGACTATCTTATGATACTCTAATGGGTGTGTTAAAAAGTGCGGTAGATATTTATGTAAGAAAAGTCAGTATTCAAAACAACAAAAAACATACTTTTCTATATAAACAAATCTACATTTTGTGATATAATATATATTTGTTATTCCAATAACGAAAAATATATTTGTCGCTCAGGCTGCAAATTAACACATTTTTAGAATAATAAAATTAAATAAAGCTAATTCCTAAAAAAGTAAGACTTGACTAATTACTAAAAAAATGACATGTATATATAATTTGTCTAAGAAAAAAGTTAACTATTAATATTGCATGTATTAATTCTTAGTATAGTACATCATATTAATTAATAAACTTTTTATATATATATATTATTAATATTTTAAATATTGTATAATTTTGTTTATGGTAAATATTAGTGTATGATATATTATATTATTGATGTAAACTCATAATATTTACAATAATAATTTAATTTCTATACCGATCGATACAAACAAACGCTTAACATTTTTTTCATTAATTAATCAGTAAATGACATTTTCTTGCAATGAAGAAATATGTTGATCATTCTCATAAATTGCGTTGCAAGTTAGGAATCCTTTCCACTAGTGAATAACTCCATGTATATATCTTTGAAGTTCAAATGACCTGCAGACTTATATAAAAAGTAAAAAATTGGAAATCATTAATGTGTGGCCCATGCTAGCAACACCCCTTCCAAAGTGAATTAATTTATAGTTGGTCTTGAAAAGTCTTTCCTCATTTTGATCACTTCCCTTTAATTGTACCAACAAGATCACCCCCTATTGTATTGTAAAGTCCCTGCATAAAATTGATGATCAGATATCTATAAATGAGTCTAGAATTATTCTAGGGAGAATATAACGAAGGAGCAAGGTTATGATCCACACCCTGTAGCCAAGTTGCCGTCATACTGATGTTCCACGAAAAGAAACTCCATTATTGTGTCACAAAATGTGATAAAGTTCTATCCTGTGACGTGTCCCTGCATCACAATGCAGATGAATGTTCACATCACCATGTGTTTAATGCAACACTCACATATTCTAATTCAACTTTTAATGTTATCAAGCAATGTTTACACTCACATATTCGAATTCAACTTTTAATATCATCAAGCAATGTTTAAGTAGAAAAAAACTGAAAAGCAACACTAGTTCGTATGAAAATGGCATTTTTTCCTGAATTAGAGGGTTTCAAATAAATTGATAGGACTTTAATTATTTACACATTTATTTTTCTAGTTTGAATTATGTGTGCATATATTTTTTTGATTCTCGCATTTTGTTAGCCTTTTTAAGTCTTATTTTTAAAACTAAGCAAAATTGGTTCCTCTATCAATTTTCTTCTATTTATAATCTTCAAATAATCATTTTCTATTCAAATATTTGAGATTTATGATTGATTTAAGATATAAAATAATTATAAATGTTTAAAAAGTTAGAAATTTAGTAAAATTTTGAATGATTTTGTACAAATGTGAGATTAGGGTTTAATAAAAACATTTGAAATTATTTTTAAATCTTACACCCTTTGCATGTGTGCTGAAGTAGACACAGCATCTTCATTAATAATACTTAATTCTTAAAGGGCTTTGGCCTAACCATTTGAATTTGGTATCCCTTTAATTAACACGCCACCTTGCAGCTCTAAGATGACATTAGGTGCAACATTAGCCCTTTCTTTTTGGGTCTTATTGTTGGGGACTGTAATTAAAACCTGCATGGTAGAATAGTCTTATAGTCATCGTGAAGAATTGAATCTTACAGGAATACCTCTTATGCCAGAAAGAACTAAAGGCCTTAAGTACAATGATTAAAAAATAGTTGTAGAAAATGTATAGAAATTTTTCTGGAAACATAAATGCATAGAAATGTTTAGTATTCAAAATTAATGTCAATTTAATCTCTTAATACAATACATCAAAATAGATCTTTAAATAAAACAAGTCTTGGTATAAAAAATAACAAAACTAAATTAAGAACTTTATTTATATACCCTTTCAATGTAATTCTTTTTACACAAACATTCAATGAATTGAAATTTGATAATTTTATATTATCATCCTTATCATTAATATGATGTAGCAACCAATAGAATTCTCATCTATGTAGAAATTGTTTACACTCGCAATGCTAACCAAGTAGAAAAAAGTACACTGTCATTTCTTTTGGTTTGTTCGAAATTCACATTATACCTATGCTTTGCTTTCCCTACAATAACTCTATTAAGTAATTGTTTAAAATACATTACATTAATGACACTTTATGTTACTCAAAAACAATTTTCTTTAATGCAAAAAAAATTATATTATGTACTCATAAATATTACTGCAAAGTTTAACAAATAAAAATATCGTGTAATTTTCAAAAAAAAAATCATAGATTGTATAATTTTCTCTATAACTAAACTTTTAAAATTAACACTATACTTGTTTAAATAAAGGCAACTTTTCTTTTTTTACAGAACAAAGTCGGCCTTTTTAGAACCAAAATAGTAATATTTTAATTCGTGATGATAGATGATTCGTAAATAAATGCATGATATCTATTTTTTTTAACAATAGAAAGGTTATTCATAATATTTAGTTAGGTTAGATTTATTTTTAGTTTTTCAACTTTTTGCTGAGTTTGCTTTTGGATACTCAAATTTAAAATTGAACCTTTTATTTTATCCAAACTAGAAATAGGTCAAGTTTCACCCATACGTTAAGTAATTGACTAGTTAATTACTAACATGACTAATGGATTGTTACTTCATCATCCACCACGTGTTATTTCCTTTTTACGTGACCTAATGATATCACGTCAAAGTGGTTAAAAGTAGACCTTTACATTTTATAAAGACTGAAAGTGAACTTTAACATAGTGGGGAGCCTAAAGTCAAACTGTTACATATTTAGATAGACTCACAACATTTTATTATATTATATAATTAATCCATTGGTAAAATAAGCAGAGAAGACTCATGATTGTATTAATGTTAATATTAATATTTACAACATAAATTATTAATTTAAAAAGAAATTCTCAAATTTATTACAGTTACGTAACAGCACTCTTTGGCTAAATAAAGAAAGCAAGTCAATATACCTTAATAGAAAAGGGAAAGACCTTACTAACTAGAACCTACCAACATAGGAGAGGGCTTTGCTAATCCACTTCTTGATCTTGATTTTTTTCCTACCAATTTATTGCAATTTACATTTTTTTATTTATCTCAAAGAAGAGGAGAAAAGATAGATGAAACTTTCCTTTTGGATGAAGAATATCTAAAAGAAAGGTAAAGAAATATTTTTTTTGAGATCATAAAGGGGCTTAAGATTCTTTTTGTTAGGAACGGAAGATAGTTGTATTAATTAGTTTCTAGTTTTTTTATTTAGAGAATGAATTATTGCTAGGAATGAGGATATGCATTAACTAAGATAGGGAGTGAGTAAAGGCTTATGATGATGAATATTTCCTAAATCTAATAGCCAACTAATGTTCCTTGGGATGGTATTATTTGGTCTCCCAATCCTCTTGTGAATTAATATCATCTAGTGTGACATAATAAGTATATTATCCATCATTTGTTTATTCTTTGATTGCTTATTTGGAAAAGAAAAAAAGATTTTGTACTCAACATTACTAATGCAATTATGGCATTATTTAGCCGATAACTGTGTGATGCATTGTGTTTGTGTACTGAAATGATAAAGAGCTTGAATATGACAAATTTTTTGTGAGAAGTATACCATGGGTCAACAGAAAGTTGAAAGGGAATCCTCCAATAGATTATTAATGGTTTCAAAAGTAAATCTCTATGCAACTTACTAGCTAAGTTGATGTTTACAACATTTTATATGAGTGAATATTTTTATTCATTTTAAATATGTAAAAGTTTAATTTTAGTTTCTCTAACATGTCTGAATTTTACTTATAAAAGTGTGATTTTAGTCTCTATGATATGACACCATTAACTCACATACAACGAAAATAACACGACAAATGATGACATAATAATTCATTAGCCACATTAATAATTAACCAAATTTGTTTTAGTGAGAAATGAAATGAGTTTTTTTTTTTTTTATCAAAAGTTATTGGACTAAAAACAGAGATAATACTGTTCAGCTTTTAATTGGGTCAGAAATAGGAATTTTCAAAAGCCTAATATAAAAAAATCAAAGTTGTGGATTCCAAACTGGGCCTAACAATCCACAGCCTGAAGAAAGCCCAAAAATGTTGTGCAGACCCTGCTTACTGAAGCGATGATGGTATTCTGTCCTGTGTTGAAGGAAACGTCGAAACCTGAAAGCGAACCATGCCAGAAGGAGAACCCACCAATGGTTACTGCAGCAGCAGCAGCGGCGAAGAAGACGGTAACGCCGCTTGGAGAGCAGCCATCGATTCCATTGCTCAAACCACCACCTATGTCTCTTCCACCACCAAACACACTCACCCAAATCATGATGATGATGATTATGATGGCCACAAACCCAAAACACAACAACTTAAGCACTACCAACTCAAGGTATCACTCTCAATTTCTCATATTTCTGTTTATAGGTTTGTGTGTGTGTAAGAGAGAGTGAGTATATTGAAGTTGTCAATTAGTATTTTTAAAAATTAAAAAATTGGGAATTTGCCCTTTACTCTGATTAGCCATGCCCGCAACACAAAATGTGGATTTGTTTACAAAGTTTGCATCTTTTTTCAAATGGGGTAACAATTAGTTTCATGGGGCGGTTCAATTTCTGAACATGTGGTCTGCTTTGTTGCAGTTGCAGAACTTTTTTTTTTTTTTTCTGATTCAAATTATTGTTCATCATTTCGTTACAACTTTACAACTCTCGCTTGGACTTTTGCTATGAAGCTCTGATTATGTGGTGTACCTTTGTCCCCATTTCTTTCTCTCTTCTTTTTGTTTTTCCTGGTCTTTCGTTTTGATGATATTTATGTGTGTATATATACTGTGGATGTTCTTGACAGGCACAAAAGCTTCTGAATGAAATATTGGAAAATTCAATAGAGATAGTGAGAAAACCTGTCCCTGTCGTGGATGAGGATCCCGAGAGCAATGAATGCGGCATTCGCTTGTTTAAACATGCTCAGCCAGGAATAGTGTTTGATCACGTAGGTAAGTAAGTGTGTAGTAACATCTTTGGCTTAAGATATATCTGTTGCAATTGATTTTATGCCTATAAAGGGTTGATTTTAAGATTTGGGGTAGTTTTTTTGGCTTTTACTTTGCTATGGTAAGTTGGCTTTTATGTGGTAGTGTTGTTGGTGCAGTAGGTCACTAGTCACCATTGTTCTTGACTTGAACATGAAAAATTTGAGAACTTCTCTGAAATATGAAAAAAGCTGCATTGTGGTAAAAGCAGATTCTGGTGCTGGTAGCTTGGTGTTAGAAAAAAAGTACTACTTTTTCAGAATAGTGCACACGCACCCACCCAGCGCCAGTTGTTAAGAAAGTGGAGCCCAGATCAGCATGCCATGCATCTCTTTTTCTACTCTGCAATCTTTTGTTGACATCAGAGAAATTCAGATGATTAGAGTTATTTTTAACGCTGCATTGTGTGTGATAGTGCATCGCAATAATCCAACTAGTTAGGTCGTTAACCACTGAGAAATTTGTCAGTCATTATGCGCTAGTCACTAGCCATAGAGCAGCATGCTTGGGGTCTCTGCAATGACTTGTGGTAATGGCACTTTGGTCTTTCTCAGATGGTTGGCCAACTGAACCAGAATTACTGGTCCAGGTTATCAAGTGGACCATGTAATTATGAAGTATGAAGAAATTCAGAGTCATACTAGCACATGTTTATAAACAAACCATTGTAGTTGAGTAAATTGGTAAAAAAATGGTTTACTGGTTCTGAATTGTGATATCTTCTCACAAATTATTGGTGTGAGGAACTAAACAGTAAATACATCCTTGAAGGTTGAATTCAATGCCACATCTTGCCATGATGTGGTGTCCGGCCTGGACTGGGGCAACACTGATTTTTATTTGAGATTCACATCCATTAAATGAGTTTAATGATTGAAATTCAAAATAGTCCATTAGAAATAAAACATTGCGCAAAAGGGTTAAAAAATTATTAACTTTTGTGATGTTACCGAATTGCATTTGTATGTGTGGCTTAGGCTTTTACATTATATGGCTGCAGATGAACCTCAACCACCAAGGAAACGGCCTAGAATACTTCCTGGAGGGGATATTGATGAGAAATCAAAGAAGGTCTAATAATTAATTAATCTAAAAAGGGTTTTGTGCATATTGTTTCTTTTTGTGTATATATATTTGGTTGTTTTCTTAATGATTATGTGCTACCTCTGCAGTTTAGAAAACAGATTAGATCTGTTGCTGTTAATGGGATAGAAATAATAGCTGCAGCAAACGATGCATACAAGAAGTCATTAGCTAGACTAGAAGCTAAAGAGGCAGCAGCAAAAGCTAAAGCCAAGAGAGAAGATGAAAGAGTTGAAAATTTGAAAAAGATTAGGGGAGAGAGGTGGCTACCTTCCATGGCCAAGGAGATGCAGGTTAAAATTCGACACTGATTTTTGTCTTTCATGCTCTTAACTTTGATTCTAGTTTTATGTGTAACTTGATGATTGATTAGCTTTGTTGATTTGTTAGTGGAGCTTGTTGTACCCTAAAAAATGTAGTTATGGGATTATAGTTTAGTTGCGAAAAGCTTTTTTCTTCCTCACTATTCTGTTACAACACTCTCCACAAGTTCACTTATTGAAATTTCCGAAAATGTAAATCAGTTGCTATGTATGAGGACCAAGGCTCTTTGTTTTGGGTCTTCAGACCAATAAACTTGAAACGTTTATCTCTTGGCTTTTACTTCATGCACCTCTAAAAAGACTCCAACAGACAAACATACTCGTCACCAGACACCCCTACCACCACTGTGCCGAACCTCCATAACCTCCACATCCAGTGAAACCATCATGTTTCCAAAATTGACGTATCAATTAGATCGCACATGAAATGAAGGACAATGATGAGCTTTCGACTGCAATTGAAAGCATTGTCTCTCTCTACTGGTCTGGCACTTGCAATTCCCTTTCCAATGACATCGACTCTTCCATCCGCTGGTCTAGTGCTCTCAATACTTGCCATTGAGGCTACCCACGTTTGTGCTACTGAGGTGAGTGATGGCACGATGCTAGAGAATCGGTGACATGGGTTGAACTCAACTTGGTTTTTGGAGGAAGTAATCTTCTGGGCATCTTGATTATCCTCAAGGTGGGGGTTTTGAGTATTTTGGGTTGGCACTTGGAGCTGAGCCTAGTTGTGCGGTTAAATGGTCGAATGGCTCGATTGTGTGTTGGGGTGACCATGGGCTCGGTGGCACCCTATATTTCGAAATGATCATTTTGGAAGCATATCCTATTTTGATATAGCTATTTCAAAGTAGTTGTTTTTTATATTTCAGAATAGGTGTTCGAATCACCTATCCTATTTTGGAATATCTATTCTGAAATATAAAAAATTATATTCCAGAATAACTATTTTGGAATAGAATATACTTTTGAAATGATCATTCTGGAATAGGGGTGCTTGGTGTTAGGAGCATTTTTGTTTGCTGGAGAGAGATTATAAATGTAACACCCCATATGCATACGGTATATTAACAATTACTTAATCAGATTAGCGCAGTAATTAATTTAAAATCAAGTAATTAAAACAACGGAAACATTTTAAAAACATGATGTCATCGCCATTTCCTTTCAAAACCATATTTCTTGATTCATCATGTATGGTAAGTATCCATAATTACATATACGAATCACAAGACACCACAACAAGCCTCTACGATCCAGATAACATAAAGAAAGGCAGACAAAAACAATGATATTCATACAGATATATCAGGAGAATCAGAAGTCACATGTATCTATATATACATCATCAAAACAATCACTGTGGCTATACAAAAGAATAGGCACCTTGTGCCATGATCTCACAGATCACATCCTCACAAGAGGGTACAAAATATACAACGTTTGTACATCACAATCCATACAGGATCCAAAATACATGTGCACGCACATATTCCCTCGCAGGGGTACGAAATATATCATATACATAAAGTAGTGAGCCACAATGCTCTCAAAGAATTGCCCCACGCCGCTATACAATGTCTGTCCCTATTGGGGCCTCCCGTCCTGGGACCAATCATCTCTGCCAGATGCATCACCTGCAAAATATAATCTCCACACATGGGGTGAGATACAATCTTAGTAAGCTCAGGGTTCTTGGAGGCTTCTCCTCCCCCTGGCTCACTTCCATGATCACATAACATCAAAGGCATCACAACATCAGGCCTCCTGGCCCTCACAACAACACATAGACATTCTCTAATTCTAATGTGTATCTGCGGTACTACGCCCGCCAAAGATGCATCATCATCAGCATCAGGACTCTCAGTCCCCAGTGTGAGACCGGAACTTACACTCGTGTCATCCCATCGGAAGCTACCCCTTTACAGATGGATGCACGTATATGGCACCTCCGAGAATAGGCTTCAACCGCGACAGGACCACCTATCTCTGGTCTTAAGGGATCATACACCCTTTACGTGAGTAAACCGACTAGGAGTTGCGCTCTACTCCTAAGGAGGTCCATATCTATCTAACTGACCAGATAATCTATCCGAAAGGCAACCATACACAAGCACAGAAACAAGCATACATATTATCATAAGGAAAGCTGTAACATCCAATTCAATACATATGAATCATGTATGCAACCATCACTCCCTCGGAGTATGGTGGAACTCAGGCAATGGGAAACACTCCCAAGAACAAAGAACTTACCTGACAAACCAGTGCTCTGCTGTTCAATCCCTGAACTGTGGTCTCCGCCACTGATGCCCTCGGTGTCACGCCCTATACAAAGGCACACAAGTAATCAACAACGGTTCTCAACCGTTAGAATGAAAAGAAACGCTATTCTCTTTCATTATAACTCATTATTACACTATTTTCAAGTTATAAGGGCTAGTCACCTAACTGGTGACTTACAGACCCCTAGAAGGATCTATCTCGGCCTAACCAAGGCACTAGAGTCTCCTTAAGACTCTGCATAAGCCAATTCAAAGAGTTCAATACTCTATCCAATCCACATTTCAATGATTATCAAAGTGGCTAAAACGGTTACTTCAACACATTTTCACCATTTATATAGCCTCCTGAACACCTATTGTGAAAGTATCAAGGCCCAAACATGCTATAATATCATCAATTTAACAAATATTCTTCCTACACATACATTCTTCAGAGCCAAAATCCAAAGTCCATAAAATTTATATTTCAAGGCTAAACCTCCATCACAACAACCTCCTAAGCATACTTTTCTAAAGGACCCAAACCTAATTTTAGCTTTAACACAAATGGGTCACTATTCATCTCAAGAACAAATTCTCAATTAATCAGTAAAATTTGCGTTTCTTACCTCTACAACGTCAAGGAAGGCTAGAGGACAACTTCTCCAAGCTTGGGTGTCCTTAAAACACCTCCTATCCTCTCAGAAATCAAACTTTGTGAAATTCCCTAGAGAACGCGATCTCTCCGTTTGATGGTTTTCAATGAAAATGGAGGTTGGAATCTAGCTCATTGGGTGATTTCCTTCAACTTTCATGTTGGAAGTGAAGTATTTTGGTCAAGGAATGAGTGGGTATGAAGCTTCTCAAGCTCAACAATGGAGGAAATGGCACAAGGAAGAAAAAGGTGAAGTTTTTGGGCCAGAATTCGCGAAAATGGCCTTTTATAGAAGTCCTGCCCGTGTTCCCGCGCTAATCGCGCCAATTTCAAGCTATTGGCGCCAAATTCCAGTGGGAAATGGCTTTCTGGTGCACTTCTGGCGCTAATGACGCCGCATCTGGCGCTATTCGCGCTAGGAACCGATCATTGCTAATTCAGTCGCTAACGTTTTTTGTGACAGAATATTGTAAATTTAAATTTTTTAAGCTTGGTCATTATATTCACTCCCCCTTTTTAAGAATTTTGACTGCAAAATTCAAAGTCATACCTGTCAAACAACTCGGGATATAGCTGCAAAAGCTATTGCTCCCGCTCCCAAGTCGCCTTCTCATGTGTCCTCCCTTCTCACTGTACCTTGACTATGAGAATAGTCTTACTCCGAATATTCTAGAATAGGGGTGCTTGGTGTTAGTGGTATTTTTGTTTGCTGGAGTTTTTTGGAGGTGCAGGAAGCAAAAAGGGGGATGCAGGAAGTAAGAGCCTTGTTTCTTTCTTCTATGAGAACGAGGGATTGCCTCACATGTTTGTTCAACATTCGTTAAGGACACCTATTATTATCTTTTAAAAAATAATTATTTCTTAAATCATTTAATTCGTGGATAATCTTAAAATAAAATTATGATAAATAATCAATCTAACCACTGTTGTTACTGGTCTTGATGAATTAGGACATTAGGTATTTGTTTCTTATATATAAGATCAAATTTAGTATTATTTTAGTAGAGATATAAGGTTGACTTTGTGGTGAATGAAGAGAAAAGGGAGGAGAGATGATGGATTCAAACTTTCCTACTAATAAACACTAACATTTATCGATAAAAACATGCATTATGGGTGCTACTATTTTCTAAGCTTTATTTATTAATTAATTTAATTGATTTATTCTTGAGAATAAATATCAAACATTTTTGTGTTTGAGTATCCTCGACTTTTATAGTTTTTTTTTACTTGAGTTGACGAAATATAATGCTATAGTTTTAGATGCTAAAAAGTTTTACTTGATAGAACATAATCAAGTTATTATAATAAAAAAAATCACTTTATAAGTTCTTAAACTATTTGCAAATTTTCAAATAGATTCCTAAATTATTTTTTGTTTTAATTAGGTTACTGATCATGTAATATTTTTTAAAATTAAGTCCCTAAGTTTTTAAAACAACCACAAATTGTCATTTTGTGTTAATTTTATGCTGCCAAAAAATTATCCTAGGAACCTATTTTTATTTTGGGAATCTAATTAAAAGAGAATAGAGCTAACAAGATGGGTTGTTTGACCTAACTTGTTAGGTCAAGCATAAAAATGGGTTGAGCCAAATTCTACATGGGTTGTATTTTTTTTTAGTGACAAGATTTTACAAACTTTGAAGCACCTTTTGTTTTTATCTTCATTGCATGGGGACACATCGAAGTGGTATCCAAAAATGCAAATTCACTGACTTTAGTCTTCAAGGTGATTTTACGACACGTCTAGTTGTGAAAATCTCTTAAACAATGCATTAACTTTGTGTGTTAGAGTTAAGTCCCTTCAAGAGTCACCTGTGTCGGCTAAACTATGAATGGATAACATCTTCTAATGTATATAAATGATCTTCAAGAGAATGTAGCCATATATACTTATAAATTCAGTAAGCTTACAAGCACATGGTAGACCGTGAGTAACTTTAAGTGTGCAACCACAAGAAGAACTATCAGTACCTATGGTGTCAACCCATTGCAACTAATGGAAAATCAGGTCTTGTGCTTCTCTTGATACAAAACCACACAACTTTTTATACACTGAAGTAATAAACATGTGCTTGAGCACATTTATGGTTTTCTGAAACGAAGCCTTAATCATTGTATGTTGTAAGACAAGTATGTTATTCATTGCATCCCAATAACTATACAAATCTCTCATGCTATCATGAAACAATCTCTTTAATCTTGCATGTGTGCCTTCAACCTTGTGTTGTAATAAAATGAGATGTGAATAATTCTTTTAATTTAACAAAATAAAACTAATTTATGTACCTATTTGTCATGTTTCCAATATGAAACGTCAACCATGTTTGTTGGACATGGTTAGGGATGGCAAAACGGGCCTGGCCCGGCGGGCCAGCCCGTTTAGTCCACGAAAAAATGTGGGCCGGGTTGATAATTGCAACCCACTAATCAAAACAGGGTCAGGCCAACCCGGCCTACTAAAATGCGGGCCAAAATCGAGCTCGGGTTGGGCCAGCCCACCGGGCCCACAACCCACAAAAAAAATGAAATAATATATATGTTGTGCAGTCACTGCAGTGCTAGTCCAGAGGATATACACAAAATAAGTGAAGACTCTAATAGGCCGTTGTGCATTCACTTAGTTACTAAGGGAAGGACCGAAATAAAAAATAAAAAATGACAATAACTTACACTGTGTAGCCTGCACTCCTGCAGCCTTTAATAAAAATTAAAAAAATTAGAAAGATATAGATAATATTAGATATTGTTTTGAGTGGTTGAGAATGAGACTATGAGCGTAGAGTGAGAGTCCGTGAGAGAGGGAGGCTGAGAACTAAGATCGAGATCGAGTCCGCGTTTCAGCTTCGTCGTTCTTGCTTTCGGCATGGCGGTGGCGGCACCTCTGCACCTTCAGGCTTCAGCGTTCGTCCTTCCTGCTTCCGGCGCGGCGGCACCTCTGCACGTCTGCACCTTCATCCTTCTTTCGACAGCTTCGTCACCGAGCTTCCACCTTCGCTGTCTGTTCAAGGCTTCAAGCTCTGCTGTATGCACTGGTGAGCTTTGCAGATCATCATTTCTACACTGATTTGTTGATATTCTACAGTGATAACTGGTGAGCTCTGCTTCCTGCTGGTGTTGATATTTAGTATCTATTACATAGATAATCCTTTTTACAGATATGTGGTAGTCATCTAATGTTGTCAGATTCTGCTGGTCTTCTTCACTTGTACAATGTCATTGTTAGTCTCCGCTAGACTCTAGTTGGATTATTTTTGGTACTCATTGAACTAATATATTAATATATAATTTAGCCTATTGAAATAGATTTCATTAAATTCAAGTAATTGTTAGAATTCATACCTGTATGTAGGGGAAATATATGTCTTTCAGATGGCACTGGAGTCTGTTTATGTCAACATCTTTTATTTTTGGCTCGTAAATTTCAACCTGCAACAATACATATTGCATGCAGGCATGCTCCAAAAGTGAGAGAAATAGGATGCCTATATTATCAAGAGTGTTGTCAATCTTTAGGAAATTAAAAAATATATATTTATTATAAAAAAATGTAAAAAGAATCATAGCAATATTTTATGCATTTTTTAATCAGCATAGATAATTAGATTAATATGTGTAAGTTACAAAGAATATTCAAACCTATATACAAATTTTTTTAATTGTGTAATTCAATTCCATGTTTGAATTATGAATGGAACCAAGGATTATGAATTATGGTTGCACGAGTTATTAATATCACAATATACTGGATAAAGTAACCAACTTCACCTAAATTATGAATTATGGTCGCACGGGTTATTAGTATCACAATATACATATAAAGTAACCAAGGATGCTATACAATTAAAACCCACCCATCACTGCTATATAAAAACGTGTGACTTGTTCAAATACCAAATATACCTTCTCCTGCCACTTGCATGCCCACCCACACATTATAATGAATATGCCAACCAATAAGAATTATTTTAAAAAAATATTTTTTATTTATTTTTTATGTGGGCTGGCATGCTGGCCCACTAACCCACCTTTAAGTGGGGCGGGCTAGCATTTCCAGCCCACTTTGCAAAAGTGGGTCAACCCAGCCCGACTCACATTTTTGGTGGGCTTGGGCCAGTCCGGCCCATATTTAGTGGACTGACCCACTTTGTCAACCCTAGACATGATCAACAAATGTTTTATAACGTATGTACCGGAGTTGTAAAACTCTTAAAGATGCAATGTCATACTAGTGTGACCTCTAAATTATTTAATCATATAATATCACATAACTTACATCACATCAAACAATTCATTTAATCAAATTTAAGAAAATATTATGTAATCAATTTTAAATTAATCAATTGTAATTAAATATTATGTAATCAATTTTAAATTTATCTAATAAAATAATATGATTTAATTATATCTAATAAATTGATCTTGTAATGATCTTTTATCCAACATTAAAACAAGTATATCTTTTATCAAGTTTATAACAATTATATCTAATAAAATTTTGAAATATATATTTATTCTATCTTTATCTTGATTTTCTTTATAGTAAACAAGTTAGAGAGGAAAATATCATGCATTTGACATAAAAAATTGTAAATATTATTTTTTCTATTTTTTAGTTCATAAAAATCATTTAATTATGTAATTATATTTAATATGATATTAAATATTTGTAATTAACTTAATTAAAACTTATACATGTGTGATAATAATTAATTTATTCCAAATTTAAATATGAAGATATACTTGTTCTAATTACCTTAATTATATTTAAATGGTTTTTATGAACTAAAAAATAGAAAAAAAAATATCAAATGCATAATATTTTTCTCTCTAACTTGTTTACTATAAAGAAAATCAAGATAAAGATAAAATAAACATTTCAAAATTTTATTACATATAATTGTTCTAATTTTGATAAAAGATATACTTGTTTTAATGTTGGATAAAAGATAATGATGAGATCAATTTATTAGATGTAATTAGATTATATTATTTTATTAGATAAATTTAAAATTTATTAGATAATATTTAATTACAATTGATGAATTTAAAATTGATTAGATAATATTTTATTCAATTTGATTAGATGAATATAAAACTAATTAGATAATATTTTATTAAATTTGATAGCATCTTTAGTGCTAGATCTTGAACAAAGATCTTGAGCTCAAGATCTGATCTTCACTAGATCTCTCAATAAAGGAGGTGAAGAGATCTCCAATATGGAGATTGAGTTTTTGTAGAAGAACTCTCAAGATCTGCACATAGTTCAAAAAAGAATAAATTCTTTACCCTTTTCTCTCTCCCTAAGATATCAAAATAACATCTACCACTAAATAAAAATTAGAAAGATCTTAAGAGATCTTCAATCCTATGTGGTTCTATGATGACTATCAAAAAATGGTCTAAGATATCAATTTAAAATCTACCACTAAAGATGCTCTTAATTGTCTGATGTGGCGATGTAAGCCACATGACATTACATGATTGGGTAATACATAAAGTCACACTGAAGTAACAACCGAAGAATTAATGTCAAATAATTTATGTATTTATTTGTTGTGTTTCCAAGATGCATGACCCAATTAACTCATGCTTGTACAAACTGTTCCTTGGCATCAACCATGTTTGTTGGACATAGTCAACAAATGTTTTATAACATGTGTACCGAGTTGTAAAGCTCTTAAAACGTGCATTATATGATATTTCATCTAGAGACTACAACAATAGTTCCCAAGCATTCATGATATTTTGACACTCTTCACCCTTATACATGAGGATTTTGCATTTTGTGCTGACATTCTTTGTAATGTGAATCATACATAACAAGTTGGTTGAAGAAGGAAACACAGTCTCCAATGCATTCATGAAAGCAAAGACAATAATGAAAGTCATGTTTGTTGAAGATTGCCAACAATTTCCAACAACAGAAGATGATACGTGTTTATCTTGTAAGTTGTATCACAAATCAATACTATTGGAAATGAATTCAAGAGTTTGTGGAATCTAGGTGTGCCCACATATCTCTAACGACATCTTCATTGTCCAGCTGTCTAACCAGTAAACATATTGGTTGCATCCTATCAACTTCATCAGATGTTGTATTTCCGTCCTTGGACTCCTTTCTTGGAGACGATATCTCTGATGTTCATTGAATATAATTTTGATGGTATTGAGTTTTGTCTGATCTTGATCTTTGATTGTCAACAAAATTTGATCAGGGTTCATCATGTTTTTCGTTTGTTGACCATAGTTTTTTCTTCACTACTTAAATGACCAACATATGAATGATCAAACACTTTATGGTTATGGAACACATTCAACAGTAAGTCTCCACCCTATGGTTCTCACAAACCTCCCTTTTAATTTAAAAGAACACCCACATTTTCTAGTTCCAGTGGGCTTGTGTACTAACTTGTGTCTGTACTATTTGTACTTCTTCCCCCCCTTTTCAAACCCAATATAACATATCCTTTTTAACTTACTTCTGACTTATAAATGATAATCACAAACTTGTGCTTTTTTCCTACACGTTGAGTCTCATTTAACAAATCAAAGTGCTGTTGAAAAATCTAAAAGAATCAAAAAAAATAATCTATAACAAAACATAAAACACATACAAATAAAAGTCTAATGAAATATACCTCATTTGTCATGAAATAACTAGAAAAGTCAAGATAACTAGGTTGCAATTGCATATCAGTATCTTCGCCACCCACATTTTCATCATTATTATCCCTCATACTATCATTAGACTCAGCTCCACATAAAAGGTCAGACTGGTAAAAGAATTGACTTCCATTATCCATATTTTCCCATCTAACTTGCATTGTAACCTCGTCAGATATAAATGTAATTTAATCCATTAACCTACATAATCAATACAAAAAATATAGTTATTTCTAAAAAAATGCATAGCGGAATCACGATTTCATTATTTTCGATGTTGTTGTTGTACCATGGAATCACGGTTCCATTTGACCCCGCAAACAAAAAAAATACCTGGCAGCGTAAGTGCATAGAGTGAAGAGCGAAAACAGAGGGAAAAAGAAAATATAAAGAATTAATGAAAAATGGAAAGAGGGAGAGTAGAATGAAGATAAGGGAGGTGGGGTGGTAATTACTCTTGGCTGATAAAGGCCAAGAACAATTTTATTTGGGCCAATAGTGAGTGCAGAGAGTGAAGAGTGGGAACATAGGGAAAGAGAAGAGAAAAAATAAATGAAGAAGGGGAAAAAATAGAGGATAATGAAGATAGGGGAGATGAGAAAGGGTAGTTTGATAATTTTTCTTGACTAGTAGGGATCAAGAGCAATTTTATTGGGGCCAATAGTAATCCCCATTTTTTTTGGATTCAATTTGGTCTGACCCATTTGACCTACCTATTTTGCTAGAGCTCTAAAAGATAAAATAGTTGAGATATTTAAAAAATCATAAATAATTCAAAAATTTATGAAATAATTTAACCAAAAAATATTTATACAAACTAATGATTAAATAATTTTTTTAAAAAAAAATGTAACATTTTGTGGAACAACCACGAGTACCAAATTAGTTTATTTGGAGTAGTGAAAACATAGGCACTGTCGCATTTGTGTGTCTGCATTTATGTTGTACTATTATATTTTATTGTACAAAAATTTATATATTGAAATAATATCTCTTATTATATGTAAATTGATGTGCATATTAGTTTTAGTTTAATATATTTTGTAATGTATACATAATTTTAGTTCTTATGTATACATTACAAAAAATATTAAACTAAAGCTAATATGCACATCAATTTACATATAATAAAAAAATATTGTTTCAATATATAAATTTTTGTACAATAAATTATAATAGTACAATAGACATACGGACACATAGGTACGACAACGCCCAGTTTCCGCTAATTTCAATAAGGGAATTCAAAAAATTAAAGGACAAAGTCATCTTGTAAATAAAGTGACCAAAAGGCTATCATGAGATTGTGTGTCAGTAGTACCAAAGACAATTATTTCCTAGCTCATTAAACTTGTATATGATTATTCACGAACTATTTTCAGACATAAATCACATTTTTATATCATCCAATTTTGCATTTTTATTGCTCAAAATTGGATGCATATTAATTTATTTTTTAGCAACTACATGTTTATTTTTTTCTCATTTGAGTCATTTTACTCAATTTGGTATTGAATTCAAAAGGGAACTTCTACTTACACAATTATGCTTTTTTATATAGTAATAGTGTTACAATTTAGGTATTAATAATTATATAGTAAATACTGTAAATGTTACCTTTTTCATGTTGCTTAGTCTAATTACAATGTTTCCAAATTGTTATTTATCTAAATCTTTACTACTAAAATAATAGTATTCCACGATCCTCCACCGACAATGATTCCCAAAAAATCGTCGTGGAAGAAAATTCGGTAGCAATATTATAATTAAAATGAAAGAAACGACGTCAATTTTAACAAAACCGTCATCATTGATTACGTTCAAGAATATTTTTGCACCTGAATCGTCATGGTCTATTCACATTTTGCTAGCTAGCAATCACAATATATTTTTTTCATTCTTTTTCTTCTTTCTCGTAGCGTATGGAAAACAAATGTCGTGGTCTATTCACATGCTTCGCAGGCTCATCCAAGTCTGGTGCACTGTCAACTCGTCTCACAACGTCCAGAGAATCCCTACGCCAAAACCCCCGGTCGACAAAACCCTCATTGAGAAACTCCTCCGCTCCGTCCATCTATCTGTTAACCCTACCCTCTTTCCCGATGAACACACACTTTCATTCATTTATCATAATGGGGAAGCTTCTTTGTGACTCAACCACCGTCGCCGAACGATTCCAAGATTTGCCGTCGGCTGCGCTTCGGTGGTGGGAACCCAAACCAGAACCTATCGGAACCATAGATCTCGTGATTCCGACCAACGTCGGTGGGGCGCCGTTTGTCGACGGTGGCTGGGAAGACGTCATTGGTTTGGAGGAGAAGCAGCGGTGCCACCTCCAAAGGCTCCACATGAAGGGAGTGCTCTAGAAGCCATCGCTAGAGGAGGAGGACTCGTCGTCGCCGCCTTCGTCCTCAGCCTCAGATCTGTTGTCTTCCGACTCTCTTACGACAGTGAGGTCTTCGTAGAAGGAAACAACCTTTTCACAGCGTTGCCAAAGGCAATGCGTGGAGAGGACGTTGATGTATGTGAGCTACGGTGGCAGACGGTGGCACGATTCTTGGAGGATCTCGAATCTGTGAGTTTTGTGGAGAGAGAAGCATTTTATTTGTTTGAATTGAAAGGAAGAAATGCAAGAATAAGTTCTTTTCCGTTTTAATTGTTTCATTTCATAACATTTTGAATTAATCAATTCGTTTCCTGATAATGGTGATATTACTAAATGCATGCATTTAGTGAATAGTTTATCTTCTTTTTAAACTATTTCAAGCATGTTATGCTGCTAAATGTTACCATTATTTCCTTTCCTTGTAGGTTGGTGCATTGATAATTTGCATATGCTGAGAGATGGGAATGGCTAGTGGACTGGAAACAATTTGTGGACAGGCTTATGGAGCTCAATAATATCAAAGAATTGGGATGCAAACATACACTGCTATATTCTCTCTCGTATTGCTCATATTGGTTTCTATTCCGGTGTCTCTCAAAATAAATTAATATGTAAAGGTAAAAGAGAAAGTTTATAGTTTTATAGTATATATATGTAAAGGAAATGCACTTACGATTATCTAGTTATGTTGTGCCTCTATATAGTTGATAGTTTATAGTTTTATAGTGTATATAGTTTTTGGTAGGTACGTATATATGTTGTGCCTCTATCATATATAACCATGTGATATGATAATGATATTGTGTGAGTGAGACTCACTTTGCATTTGATCTTGTTAATTTCTCTATATTTTGTAGATAAGATTTATCTTAATTTAAATATAATTACTTTTATTGTCGTATTTTGAATTATATGTAAAATCAAACAAGTCTTTGCAGGAGGGAGGAAGCATGAGAAAATATATATAAGGCTCATTCTCGTCAAATCCCGTGATATGAGATTGTTTTATGTCCAATAATTTTAGTTGCTGGCATATGTTGCTTCTTATATTCAATAATTAGAAGATTATTTTAAGTCAAGTAGCATCATTATTTTGCAGTTACTTCTTTCTAGAAATTAAATTTTATGTGGATAATTTCTTGTCTCACAATTTAAGAAAACCAATATAAATTTTTGTTTCCACCATGAAAAAAGGTTTCATTTGTATCCCTCTCGTCATGTATACAAATTTTCTCCCCCTCCCCATCCATAGACAAGTAATGACTGCACATGAGTTTAAGGTGTCGCTAACTGAGATAAATTTCATGTCTAATTTGATTTAACAATATCTGAAATTGGTTTGAATTTCTACTGTTTTTTCAATCAAGTAAATTCCTTCTTTAGTTGTGGTAAGCTCCGCAAGGGGAATTGTACTTGGCTCTATGTCATTTTTCCTGTGACCATTATTAATTTATGTCTTATAATCATTTTTAAATTATGGGCAAATTCAGGCCTCAGCATCAGGTAGAGCCCGGAGAGATGCTGCAACACGGGCTATGCAGGGTTGGCACTCACAACGTCTCCCAGGCAATGGTGAAGTTAGTGACCCTATTCTTAAGGTCTTGGAGAATTTTGAATTATTCATTTTTGTTCTCCTGAATTCTTTTTCATTGTCTGTTACTCTGTTTTGGCCTCCATATAAAGATTTTAAAAAGTAATGTCTCATTTTTAAAAGTATATTTAATTCGAAAAACAGGTAAGTTCACTATTATTATGTGGACTCGAAATTGAGCCAAATTATTATATTTACAATTTCAGTCATTTATAATTTAGTTAGTCTAAATTTATATAATCATATATTAAATTATTATTACTGACTTATTTTTTAAATAAAGACACCACTAGTCTAATTGATTCATTAAAAATACGATATTGAATAAAACAAGAAAAACACACTGAATATAAATACAAGTTATAAGACTATTTTTTTTATCCTATACATTATTTGATAAATAATAGACAGTAAAATAATATAAAATTTATTAAAATATTTGTTTAATATTAACAATATTAATACATATAATTTATATTAAATTTAATGTATTTTCCGAATTAAAGAGAAAGATTATAATAGAAAAAATCCAATATTTTTTTTAAATAATTAGGTTTATTAGTTATTATTATTTTAATTATTAAAAAAGAGGAGTGGCAATACGTGTTTTTTTTAATATTTTATATCTTTAACCAAAAATCATTGAGGGATATGATAACCATTTTTTTTATAGAATATGGTGATGTACGTGACTTTGGAGGACTAAATTGAGGGTGTTTTTTGCTCTCTTTTTTTATTGTCTGTGAATATGTTTCTTTACTTAAAGTTGTAATTCCTTATTAGAAGAGAGTTACATAATATTATTGTAAGTTGACAATCAACTATTTTTTTGGTAAAATTGTTTTTAATTTTTATGTGTAGATAATGCTATGCCTTGTATAATTGCTTTGGAAAGGGGCAAAGAGCACAAATTTTATAATTTTTTTTTTATAAAAAGATATTTTAAGATGATTTTTTAGAGAACCATACTTTCTAAGGCGATTTTTGGAAAAATCGTCTTAGAATCCTTTATTTTTTATTTATTTAAAAAAGACATTTTAAGACAATTTTTCAGAGAACTATTTTAGGAAGACTATTTTCTAAGACGATTTTTGAAAAATCGTCTTAGAATTCTCATTTTTTGAATTTTTTTAAAAATATTCTAAGACAGCTTTTTGAGAAACAGAATTAGAAAGTGAACTTTATTTTCCCAAAAACTATCTTAGAAGCATTCATTTTTTTCCAGAAAATAACTTCTAAGACGATTTTGTCGACAGTGGCTTCAAAGTCATAAAAAATTCCTCAGAATTGTCATGGAAAATGATTTTTTTAGTAGTACTTGGAGTATTTGTTTATATCTTAAAATCCTTTTCAACAATGGATCCACATGTGTATACCAAACCGTCAAATAGTTTGTGTATTCTATGACTTTATTTCTATAATAAGTAGTTTTGTATATGTTCCATGAATAAATTCTACTACTTTGAATTCGTGATGAAGGAACATATGGCAGAGCTTGTGCTAGTCATAAGCTTTTGTCTATTTTTATACTTATAACTATTGATAGAAAAAAAATTGAAATTCGTGTCCTCAAACTTCAAGTTATAAACTAAGAAAAACTTACACAATAGAACTGTTGTTGCATAACACTATATACATCTATGAGGTGTTGGTAAGTAAATGGTGGGAGGTCAAGTGTCGTGCTAAGTGGAGGGGGAGCAAAGACATGGGAAGAATTCCTAAATAAGGAGGTGCACTCGGTGGAAGCATGTTTCTTGCAAAGACTTTGGTTATTGTGTCTTTCTTTTTTCTTTGAAAAGGAAGATTACTATTAGATAAATACTTTTCTTTCTTTTCTTTTGGGATTTCTACTCTATCTTCCGTGTGTTAATAGGTTAGAAGGAATAGTGACTTGGTTACTTGATGTTTATTAAGTGCACTATGTGATAAATCTTCATTAACCTTAAACACCCTCTGGTGATTCTTATAACATGGTGGTATTACCGGTACCTTATACTATTTGTTGGCATTATCTTTGTTGAGTATGCAATGACCAAGATGCCCATGTTCTTTGCCTCTGGTGAAGGGCTCTCCAGGGGATATTCAACTTTTATCTTTCTTTCAATTGCATCGATCATGATTCTCTCATAAATACACACTTTAGTCTAAATCACAGTTAGTAAAAAAATCATTTTTAAGAGAATAGAAAAAAGAGTTGTACATACCTCTCAATGGATTTTCCAACTTCATGACTTCATCCACCCCATATTTTATATTGTCCAGTCATGTCTCCCATAGTCGATAACTAACTCTACGTGTGTGCAACTGAAAATAATTATAATCAATCAATTAGATTTTCATATTTCACCTAGATATCAAGAAAGAATAAGATCATCAAACTTCACTTTTAGTTTGAAATTTGATCAAATTTACGTGCATTCAACTAAATAGAAGAGTCGAGCATAACAAAATTAGGATAAGAGAGAGATGGGATCCAGTTAGAGTTGACGAAGGGAAGGAAAATGAAGATTCTATTTTGAAGGTTGAGACACATTCCAGTATTTTAAGGTTTTTCATCTTCTTTAGTTTTATCAGATTTCTTTAAGGTTCTCCATTCTAAAGTCTAACATACAACACATTATCTCAACAATGGTAGTTTTTGTCAACATAAAATTGAAATATAGAAGACAAAGAGTTAGTTATTCCACTTTTCATTTGTTTGAAAAGGAAAAATGAAGGATCATATACAAATAAGGACGGTACAATGCACATACCTTGTTCCTTTTGAAAAACTTCAAAATACCTTTAGATGAATTTACCCGACATTAAACAATTTTTATCAGACAATACAAAAAATTCCAAAAAAAACATGGAGCAAAAGTGAATTAGTTATTACACTAAAACATGCAATCCTCCCTTTATAGCAATCTGGAATTAAAAAAACACTCAAATTTCTGAAATTAGAAAGCAAAATTATCCCAACGTCTAATAAACTTCTTTGGATTTGATGATTCATCAACTGCTCTTAAATTTCTTTTCAACAAATTGAAAGTTACAAATTTAGGCATCAATTAGATAGAATAAGCATATTTAGTGGTAGATTCCAAATTGGGATCTTAGACCACTTTTTGATGGACCTTATAATGTCAAATAGGATTGAACATCTCTTAAGATATGTAACATTTTTTTCTTTTAATAGTAGATCCTCAATTAAGATCTTAAATAATTTTAATGGGTCCCACATAAATCTCACTTTTAAATATTTAAATTTTAATTTAATTAATTAAGTAATTAATTTTAATTAATAAAGTATGAAAAAAATATATGAATATTAATAAAACATATAATTAATTTTAACTTTTAATTTTATTTTATTTTTATTTATTTATTTATTTTTATCCTGTTATATAAAAAATCATTTTCTTTTTGAATTCTATGCAAATCTTCAAGGTTGTTGAAGAAGAACCAAATCTTCACATAGAAAACACCAAAGAGAAGATATTCCCTCTATCTATTGTTATATATGAACGGCCTCTGCACCCTTCCTTTGTAGTTACGCAGACGCAACAACGAAACTTTACTCTTCTGCTTTGGTAATTCCCGTTTTGCATTACCCTTGTCCTATAAACACGTACGATATGGTTAACTGCTCCTGTCCCCACTTTGCCCAGTCTGTCACTGATTTTCAAAATCCAACGTTTCGTTGAAGAAGATAAAACTTAGGAAACATCGCGGAAGCAACCGTCTCTTTTAATCTGCCGCAAGTTCCCAAAGCAGCAAACAACAAACCGACAATTCTTCTTCACTTCCCTCAGCATTGCTGTTCTCAAAGATGGCACATGTGCTGGCAATGGTGGTGGAAGGTGTTGGAGGCTTCGTCAAAACGCTTTGGGCTCTTCAAGAACGGCGTTGGTCCTACACCTTCGACGCTGTGGCCTCTGCTGCGGTGTCCGTGACCATGGCATTGGTGCTCTGCTTGTTGCCTATTCGTACTAGGTATAGAAATAGACGAGGTGACATGTTGTTTGCCTCTTTCTGATGTACCTACTGTGTGTTTCTCTTCTTATTCGTTCAGCAATTTTTATCAAAATTCTGAATTATGATATCTTGGTTGCCACGCAGAACATCAATAAAGAAGGATTAGCCGTGTTTTTATTCATCATTGTAGTAAGCACACTCTGTATTATTAGTTTGGTTAATTGAGATTTCTTATTATGGGCAAATGTAGATTTGCAACCCCGTATAGATATCACGTCATTAACTTTGCTCTTTAGTTATGGGCAAATGTAGATTTCTTATTACGGGATGAATAATTATGGAAGTGTTTCTAGTTAATCCTTCTGCGCATTTGCTAGGCCGGTGCGCACACAATTTTCTCTTTCTTCTGCATAAAGTGAACTAAGCAGAAAACTACCAAACCATTTAACTTGCAAATCATTGTGCAGTTCTTTTATTCAGATCGTGCTCTACTTTTTAACAAATTGCTATCAGTGTAACATTCATTACCCCCTCCCCCATTTTGCCGTCGTGTATTTTTTCCTTATGCTGATTTTGCATTTCCTGGCCAGACTACTTCCTGCTGTTCAAACTTCAATATCACTAGTCAAGAACCTAAAAAGCAACAAGGTTCACCAAACCATAAGTACCCCTGTTCACTATATATTGCATGCACCTTGAATTTTAATAGCTTGTCAACTATCCCAAGCTTAACTCCTCACTTGTAAGTTAAAAGATATGGTTTCTAGACAAACACTTCTTAATTGCTAAAGTCAGCCAACGTTCTTTGACTTTGAAGAATTATATTTATATTTACTGGGTCACCTTCATGTTATCCCAAAATGTATATCCCTTGCTGTGCTGACACACAAATGTTGAGAGCAAGCACTCCCAGTGTTAATAGTTCCTATTGCGTTTACTTAGGATGACACAGATTTTCACAGGCGCTATACATTCCACAACAACCAATAATTGGCTATAAGATACAAACTAGATACACCAATAGTAATACTTTCTTCCTAGGTGTTGTACCAAGCAGCGCCAACTCCTTAGTCCTTCCTGAACTCTACCCTTTTTATTTTGACCTAAAGCAGATATGCAGGAAACGATGATTTCCTTACTGCTGGAAGGGAGAAATTATTACATGATTTGGGACTACCATGGTCCCAACTAATCACCACGTTTTTATGAGCCAAAAATTACATTTCACACAATATAACTACAGGTTACAAGAAAGGACCCTTTAAAGCAATCAACAAAGAAAGGCTTTAAAAATGAAGTCAAGCCCGCAGGTATCCATTCTCCTCTAAGTAGGATATCACTTCTTCAGCCATATCACTGGGAGACTTACAGTCACTTCCTTTCTGTTGTAATACTATCTGCAAGATAAAGAAGGCTCAGTCTTATGAAAATGAAAATGAAATAGAATAAACTAACCCTCCAGAAGACAACAAATTTTCCCTGTAGTTTTTACACCAGTTAATGGTGACTCAGTTATTCATTAACAAATTGTATGTTTAATGTCGATAATGACTCAATTATTGATTCACACACAGTTACTACATATCAGTAACAGACTTGCTGTTCTTTAACCAAATTATATAAACTAATAATTGAGACATCATTTAACACATCTAAAAATGGCAAGAAAATAATGCCAACACACACGACGCAACAAATTCACACCTCACAACTACTCGGTGGTTCATACGGGTCATCTATACCAGTGAAACCTGCACAATACCAAATAAATAATTCAGACCCATTAGAAAAATGATACCCCATAATGTTGATTAGAAAAAGAGATATATAAACACGATATATGTACCTGAAGTGCTGAACTGTTGATGTTAATGTAGTTGGAGAACAAATCCAACAGTACATGTTACCAAATTAGATTGCAAGCAGTAATATGAAAATTTATATCACAATACCTTTGATCTTTCCAGCTCGAGCAAGCTTGTAGAGTCCCTTTGGGTCCCTAGCTTCACACACATGTAGTGGAACATCTATGAAAACCTGCAACGTGTAAGCATTGTGTTAGCTATGATTTATGAAGAACCACTTCTAGTTCTATAATTGTACAACATCCTATTAGCATATGCTAAACTATATGTGTTATTTGGATCACCAAAATAAGAATATTACCTCAATAAAATCTCCTTTTGGCAGTAGTGCTCTGCATGCATCTCTATCCTTTTGGTATGGTGATATTAAACTAGTGATGCAAATAACACCAGCATCTGCAAAGAGTTTTGCCACCTCACCTGAAATTTTTAAATTGCAATGTCTAACTATTAAGAAAACAATAAAATATAACTGGAGGATATCGGGGAAAACATTTAGAGAGCAACATAAGAAAAAATAGATAAACTCACCAATCCTTCTAATGTTTTCAGAACGATCTTCTGCTCTGAAACTAAGATCCTGGTTTAGACCATGCCGAATATTGTCACCATCAAGGATGTAAGACAGTTTTCCTTTGGAGTGCAAGCTTCGACTCAAAGCACATGCAATAGTGCTTTTTCCTGCAATCAATATTAATGATTAATGAGTCTGGAACAGAGGGAAGAAGGAATGGAGTAATGGTATCTAGATTCTAGAAGAATGAAAAGTAATGGTGTATCCTGATATATGTAGAAAGTAGAAACTCATCACACAAGCTTTCATATTGTTCATCTGTAGAATTATATTTTGATAACAAATATGAATTGCTTCAGCCAATGCCATGCTACAAGTTAGTTACCTTTTCAAGATATCATTACGAAATTTTAACTTGTATGGATTTTAATCTATAAGATCACCAAGATAATATATTAAAAATAAAAGCAGATGTTTATAGGCAATCTAGCTGCTGATAGCCTGATACTAATACATTATGTTAAGAAATAAGGGAAAAGCATAGTAAGCATAATTTGACAAGGATCTACCATGTATTACACTCTATACCTTGTATTAGACTTAAAGGCAATGCAGCATAGATAATAAGCAAAGAAAATTCATTCTGACTGGGTAGCTGATCTAATGCAAAAACAACTACAACTTTATTTCACATGAACAAGTGTTAAACTAAAGCTGAGCTTAAACCACAAAAGTAATAGACCTTGGTTGTACGGTGGGCAGGTGAAAATCAGTAATTTGCATTATGAAGATTCAACAGCATAACTATCTATGGTAATTTTTCAGTGCCAATACATGATCCATGTAGGAGATAAATTAATTCATCTGATGGAAAATAGTAGAACTATGTGTTGGGTGATTGTAAGTGCTTATTATGGATCTATATTACCATATGCCAAGATTAGTTACAAGCACTAAGTCTGCAAGTGTGCTGCTGCATTATTATGCTATATTCTAGAAAAATTGAAGAGTAATTAGTGTGTTTCTTTGATGACTTTCGTCATGTCAATTGTTAGGGGGAAAATTATCAACTGTAGCTACAAATAGATTAAAGAAATGAGTTGGAGAAACAAAACACTGCAACATTTGAACTACCACTTGTACAACAACATAAACAATGACAAAAAAAGGAGCATAAACCGAAACGAATATGGTCACTGTTTCTGTCAATCATTGAATGGAAGACATCAGACAACATATAACAAAATCACATGAAGCCTACCAGAAGAACAAAATCACCGATAGAATTTAGAATCCTAGAGGAATAGGAAGTGTGGACTCTATTCTTGCTCACAACCATGCTCTTCTCTTGATTAAATGAACTAAGCAAACATTCAGATACAATAACCATACAGCTGAGCAAAAAAAAAAAAAAAACCATACAAAATGCCACAAACCTGAACCACTGAGGCCAGTTAGCCATATAACACAGCCTTTTTGCTCAAGCAGCTGCTGCCTATCTTGTCTCTGAATTGGACAGTCATGCCACATAATATTTGTCGAGTTCCCAACATTTGACATCTGGGTGAGATTTTTACCTAGTTAGATAATAGATTGGTTAACACTGAACAATTTGAGCCCTAATTCCCTCAAGAATCATATATTCATTCGCTTCAAAGGTAGACATCAAATGACAGGGAAAAAAAATTCAACTGCCCATACGTATGCATCAAGATTCAATCATCACACAGTTATTCAACAAAGTCAACTAGACTTCCAGTTCCACTCACAAAATTCCACAAAGAAATCTTCTGTTTCACTTAACCTCTAGAAGACTCAAAAAAAACATTTCAAGCCTTAATAGACGAAGACGAATAGGATAAAAAATTAACATTTTTTCTTTTTTTTACTAGCACAAAGAAGATGCTTACCAGAAACGTCACCTTTATCAGCTATCAAGAGCCACTCAACAAGAATCTGTTCGTTTTTCTTTTGGGCAAACATATGCATCCATTTTACATTGAAAGTTCGGCACAACACAGATGAAAAAAGTTGCTTGCTATATCTACACGGCACTGAATTATGATTATGACCCACGTAGCTGAGGTGTACAAATTTTAAATGGTTCAACGCGAATCTCTTACTCCGCCGTCTTTTCCCATAATAATTATATCGTTGAATTTGTTTGCGCGTGACCAAATGAAACATACGCATTTTTATTTTTATTTATAATTAAAAAAAATTAAGAATTAAGATTAAAGATTCCGAATGTATCAAAATTTCTCCCTGCACGAACTTCTTGCGGTATAAAGAATCTCGTTGAAAATTACCTATAACAACTGAGTCTTAAATGTTCGCATTCCAAAAGAAGAAAAAAAAAAGAAAAGACATTAATTCCAGATCTTAATAGCGAACTAAAAACGAAAATCGCAGTACCAGAAAACGCACCAGCATCAGAATCCTCCTTCGCCGTAATTGGCTTGAACCAGTCATCGATCAGAGAAGCGCTTACGGTAGCGTTATCCTTCGCCTTAATCGGCTTCGATCTCGCACGGAGGACGACGCTTCTGCGGCTGCGGTGCAATCCGGCGACGCTGATTCCGCGGAGCCTCGGAAACCCTAGCGTCTCCGCCGCCGGAGACGGTCCGCATTCGATGTTGCGGAAGATTCCGGAGCGGCACGGCGGCCGCGGCGCCTTCGCGGTGGTCATCTGCGGCGGAGGAAGAAGAATCAGGCGGCAGAAAAAGCAAAAAAAAGAAGAGAAAGTTAAGTGACTCTCTCTCTCCGTAACCGTTTTCTGTTATGGGTAATGTTTACAGTTTATATTAAGTTTAGTGCGGATTTGATTTGGCATTACTCGTTAGCAATAGCGAAGGCAATGAAAATTGAAAGCAGTGGCGGATAAATAACAAATAAATATGGAAAATTAAAGCTTGTAATTTTCAAAGTTAAATACACTGAACCACCGGGTGTGCAAAAATATAGTTTGTATAAACATTAAAATAGTAGTATATTTATTTTTCCTGGGTGAGATATACTATTTCCTCCCAGTGAGAAACTAATCCTACTTATTGTACATGATTATATGATGAGACTTGAATACAGATTTTTTATTAAACAAATCATTATTATAGATATGAACACAATGGGAGTTGGGGTATAAGCATATTGAATCCAATACACAAATTTGTCTAATCCAATTCAACCCAATTAGATTTTTGTTGGTTGGATTAGGTTATTGGATTGATTTTAGTGTAGGGAACCTAAATAAAATTGGATTGAGTGACAAGTTTAGAGTTTTGGATCTAACCAAAATCCAACTCATATACAATTAAATTACTAATATAGAAACCCTAAACAACACATATAATTCTCAAGCAATACATTCTTATATTAAGGTAATATATTATTTTGGAGTTTATACATTTTTTATACATTAACAATATTTTGAGAGTTAAATTTTATAAATAATATTAATAGTATTTTGATAGTTAAATTACATTCCAACATTTTTTTCTTCTTAAATGAAGAAAATATTAAATTATTTTGCCTAGACATTCTTCTAGGATCTATCTAATCTTATGAATAGTAAATGAAATCAAGTTTTGAAATTCCTCAATTGCCATAAAAAGAAGAGATTTGCTGCACATACATGCTCTGACTATAAAGGAAGTGTTTTCCTACTATAATGTTCCAAATGCCCACAACAAAGTGGTTTTGTAGCATGAAGAAGTACATCCATTTAATGCCCCAACGACCATATTCTTCAGGCACAAGCTTAAGAGAGGAAATATGTACGTTTAGAGACAACATATACTTGATTGAAAGAGGCCTATAAATACCAGAAGCTTTGAAGACATGAAGTGTGAATTGAAGTGCTCATTATTCAAATTCTTTATGTAAAAAGACCTATGCAAATTTTTGTAAAGTTTAGAAAAACTCTCAAAACACTTTGTTCATCTTGAGAGAAAAGACTAAGTGCTGAATTTGTTTATCCATCTGTAAGACATTAGAGTGTTAGTCATTGTGCAATCAAACCAACAAATCTTCTGATTTGTGTTAGAACCAAAAGTGGTTGGGTAGGAAAAAAAAATACTAGTTGTAGCAAGTTTGGAGTAAATCTTGAGTTAAAGAGCCAAAAGTGGCAATGACAAATACTTGTAACTTGTTGAAGTTAATGGAACTTGGTGGTTTGCCAAGAACTAGATGTAGTCTTGGTGGTTGAGATGGACCAATATAATTTTTTGTGTGTCTTTTATTCTTTTTATTTTCTCTCCTACCACTTGAATTGATCTAGGGTTTGAATTTGATCTTTACTTTTGAAAAACTTAGTTTTATAAAGATTTGAAACTATCGTTTAATTTGCTTTGCAAAAGTCTGATATCTATTTTCTAAGGTCTTACTTCATTTGATGATAATTTTGTAGTTTACGAAAAAAATTTAAATTTAGTGAAAATCACAATTTATCCTTCTTGTGATATTTGCCTTTACAATCTAGATTATTTCTTCCTGTTGTGAATATGGACAAGGTTTTTAACAAATACTCATTTTTTTTATTTAAGTCCCTTGCACATTTCACATTAGGAGGAGGAAGATGTGAAGATAGTTTTGTCATTGTAGGAAGATTTTTCTAGTGCTTTTTAAAGTTCTTTATTTTTTAATTTCAAGCCAGATAACTCTTTTGACAGCTCAATATCTTATCCACATGCCATCTCAACTTTCCCTTAAGAAAATTGCTGGTTTGAGATAATTTTTAGTCTTTTCATGCATCTCATTGAATCATCTAAAAGCTTATAATAATTTTCATCAAGTTCAGCTTCATATTTGGAAGAACTTACAGTGCTTTCAACTTCACCATCCACCATAAGACAGGAATTTGCTTGTTCTTCATTTCTTGAATCGCTTGAAATGCTAAAAGTATTCTTATTGCATGCTATGTGAGCCTTCTTCTTCTTGTTATGACCTCTTGCCTTCTTTTCTCCTCCTTGTTGTTTGTTTAGAAAGATTGAGCATTCAAATTTTATATGACTCAGTTTGCCACACTCGAAACAAGTAAAATTAGAGGAGGTTGAGTCATTCTTCTTAAAGTTCTTCTTGTGTTGAAAGGATTTTCCTTTGGGATTCTTCTTGTTTAAAAACTTCTTAAACTTCCTAACAATTAATGCTAGAATCTCACTCTTAGAACCTTCTGCATTTTCTTTATCACTAGATGGTATCGAGGATTTTAGTGCTAAGTCTCTACTCTTATTCTCCTTAGCCTTCTCTTCGACCATCCTAGTCATATCCATTTCTTATTCTCTTAATTTTCTGAATAGCTCAGCATATGTGATGGATGTAAGATCTTGGACTCAAAGATTGTTATGACCTTCAGTTGCCATGTTTTATTGAGGGACTTTAGTATCTTTACATTAAACTCTTTTTCCTCAAACAATTTCCTAAGGTCCTCGAGATGATTCACTATATGAGTGAACCTCTTTTGAACATCTCCAATTGTTTTTCCTTGTTGCATTTGAAATGTCTCATACTTTTGAGTGATAAAATTCTTCCTTGCTCTTTTAACTTTCGGAGTACCTTCATGAGTCACTTGAATGAGATCACATATCTCCTTCACCGTTGTACATATCGACACCCTGAAAAATTCATCACAATTCAAGGATGAATGAATGATATTCATATCTTTAGAGTCATATTCTACTCTTCTAAGTTCTTCTACGGACCATGATTCAAATGGTTTCTCTATAGTTTTTCCATCAACAACTTGATTTTGAATTGTGTAACCATTTACCACCGCATGCCAAATACCTCTATTAATAGATTCCATAAAAAATTTCATTCAAACTTTCCAAAAGGGATAGTTCATGCCACAAAACAATAGATGTTTGTAAATGGACATACCTTTTGCAAATGGTAATTGATTCCCAACCATATTCAAAGATTTTTTATAAAATCTTATTAATTTTCAAGATCCTAGCTCTAGATACCAATTGTTGGAATAACCAGGAATCTAGAAAGGGATTTGAATAGATTATTTTCAAAACTTTTACCTGATCATTATTTATATTCAATTAAGACATACCCCTTCATGTAATTAAAGTTTTCTAAAAAAATTTGTTAAGAAAGATTATCAAACAACAAAAACAATGAATGCAAGAACATATGAAAAATAGTGTTTAATGGCCCTTTCACATTTATTCTATTACCAAGATTGATACACAAAACTAAGGTTTAGAGAAAGAAAGAACCACACACAAAATTTATACCGGTTCAATCCTCAAGAGGACCTACATTCAGTTGTTTTAAGACTCCTTAGAACTTCCACCAATAGAAAATCAAGTACAAATATTATGCACATACAATTCCCTAAAATTCTACTATTCCCTTGAACCCTACAAGAGAAGGATCGAGAGTTAAAACTCTATCAACTCACACAAACCCTTTGTAACCCTAACAGGGATTAGAATCTAGAAAGAAATTAAAATTAGTTTGAATATACCTTGATGTGCAAATGACACCATCTTTAAGTTCTTCCTTTGATTATCAACTCATGATGAAGAATAAATGAATCTTGATAAACTTGAATCTCTTGAAGAAATGTAGATTAACTCCCTTCGATGACTCTTAAAATGTATTTTCTAAATGATAACATCGTATCAAGAGTCACCAATGAGAAAGATCAAGTGAGGGTATTTATAATTTTATCAACTAAAACTTATTTAATTGATTATCAAATATGGTAATCAGTTAATTCGTCCAAATCCCTCTTTGTTTTGCATTTGTAGAAATGTGGTAATCGATTACAGAATGTGGTAATCAATTACCTCGTTTCACAAAGAACTTCTCAAGCTTCTATGGTTTTGAAATAATCAATTATCAAATGTGGTAATCGATTATTTCGTTACATAAAGAGATCCTCGATTTTCGAGACGCAATCTAGTAGATTACTAAATGTGGTAATCAATTATCTCGAGCCATAAAGTCTTTCTTATGTTGAAATTGGCTTATGTATCGATTACTGAAACTGGTAACCGATTAATTCGATAATTGTTTCCAAATTTCAAGTAGAAGTGAGTTATGTTGTTTGTTCTAACACTTTGTAATTGATTACTGAACTTAGTATAGATTATCATTATTGTTATTATTATCATCATCATCATCATCATTATTATATATACTATATATAAAATATTTTTTAAATTAAAAAAATAGTATGATTTGGTGAAAGATTGAAACTTTTAAAATGAATGGTGCAACTTGCAATTAAAATAAATGTAATTAAGAGTGAGGCACACACATGCTGATTAACACTCTAACAAGATGTGGACGTGCCATTTTATATATTTATTTTTTTAATCCATTTTATTTTATCTTATAAATTTGGATAAATGATGGACACCACCAACTTGTTGTACAATACTAATTTTGTGTGCTAAATTTAGGTGCATTTTAATAAAAAATTAACTTTCAAGAAAGGCAATTCCTATTTACACCCCCTTAACACTAATGTACTCCCATTCTCATTTTTTTATATACTAGGACTACCTTGTTAAACACATTATCCTCATCTCTCTCATCTCTTTCTTCCTCTCATATAATACTGTTTTGAAAAAAAGAAAAAAGACATTCCCCTCCACACCTCTCCAAATATTGCAACACATTTGACAAATAAAAATGATATTATTAACTATTCTCTCAATCTCTTTAATAATTATTTCCAACCCAAAGAAACCAAGAAGAAAGGCTCCAAAACAAATTACCTCGATCCATTTTTTGTTTTCAACATTCATCAATGTTCACATTCTGTTTTAATAAGTTCAAAATCTCTCTTTAACAAGAAGGATGACGTGGTGCTGATTTTTTTTTTTAAGAAAAACATAATTTTATTCCAATATAGTTATCCAAGCCATAAGATGTGACCAGTAGAAGCCAATCATTACATAAATTATTTCCTGCCCTATCATTGCTGCACCAAACATAAACCTAAATCACAAAAGAACATTTACACTAGAACCCATCCAAAAGGCATCCTAAAACATAATTTTTTTCTATACTTGTAACCCCAATAAACATAACAAGTGCAGCTGTAATAACATAGTGCACCCACCCATGATAATAAACAAACAAATTGACAAGACGACACATTAGATGTTATGTAATTTTTTGGAACAATCCAATGATTAAAGTATGTGAAGGGCAGAATATGTTTGAAAAAGAAATATACAATGGATGATTTGTCACGGGTTACATGTTTATTTTTGGGGGTTATATGGGATTCTTGTATTGGTTTCAGTTTGTACATGTACATATTCGTAGTTTGCAGGATTGGTTTTCTTCTAAAAGCCTGCAAATCTAACGGGTATCACACTACTACAGAAAAAGCTATCAGCATTGCATCTGGAGGACTTTTAACATTGGTTTAAGATCAATATTGAAAGTGGGCAACTTTCAACGACGATTCAAAAATCGATGTTAAAAGCACTTTTTTTACATCGGTTATAAATACAACCGATGTAGAAAGTATGTTTAGAAATCAATTGTTGTAAAGGCACTTTCTTTTAAGTGCATTTCTTTTAATATTTATTTTGTTTCACAATGAAGCCAACCTACAAATTCAAAATAGACTCAGATACTTTTTACAAAAATATTTATCCAATGCATAAAAACTAATAAGTGTACAAAACTATTAAAAGTATGGTTCTAAGTATGATATATATGCTTACATAAACAGTTTTGAATAAGTCACTAATATCTACTAGAATTTTGGGAAGAGTTAAAATGAACATATATAAAATAAAGTGGTTTGCGACTAAGTCATAGCATAACATATTTATAATCAACAAAAACTGGTGTAATAGTGACAAAAGTTGACTAACTGACCCAGAATGAACAACATCTTGAAAAAAATACTTATTGTTGTTTGATAAATAATATCTTAAAGCAAATGAGCAAAACATAATTCAGACTTTATTAAGCAAAATGTGTAAAATTTATTAATTTACAGAGACATATATTTGAAGATTAAAACATATTAATCCATCAAAGTAGGGACAAATGTATGTAACATGCACACTCAAGGGAACAATCTTTGACCTTTAGTGGTGGAAAATGTGTAGGTTCTGAAGGATTGACCAAATCCTATATGTAAATTTCACTATCCTCACCCTCAGATGCAAGAAGTTTTGGTGTAATGAAATTAAATTCAAGACCATGAACCTGAAATAGAAAAATATAAGATAGGATTTAAAATTAAGCAAACAATATATATGGTCAAGAAGAAAGAATAATTAAAACTCAATAGATTGGCTTATAAAAGCAAAGTAGAACTTACTCGTCCTTTATGCCTTACAAGGTGTCCAACAAGAGAACTTTGATTTGATTACAAGGTTGTGAAGCAATACCATCCAACACAGGAGGTCAACACACACCCTCTTCCTCTTGAATGCATTAACGGGTAAGGTCGCTGCCATGAGCCACCATGAGATCTATTCTTTAATATTGGAGATTTGTGAGATAGGGCTTGCATTAGTGCTAAATTATAGGGGGTCATATTTTGGGGAACATGAAATATAATTTTTGCATATGTATACTTCTTTTGACACATAACTTAAAGTCCATGCTTAAAATTGTTCAGTTTTTTTTTTTTATATTTTATTTTATGATTGACTTTCTCCTAATGCTCTCTTACAGGAGATGATAGACTGTTATGTTGTGACTTATGAGTACTCTGTTATATATAGTTCTTAATTGGCTTTGATAGAAGAAACTTTTTAATTTTAGGAAACTACTAGAGTGGAGTAGAAGAACAAAAATTTGGAATTAATGTAAAAACAATGGTGTGCCAGTACATGGTTTACAAAGTTTTATTTGAAGATAAAATAGGATCAAATGATAACAAGTAACATAGCAAATACAGGAGTTTGAATAAGAAATAAATGTCTAGTATGTTAAATCAACAAAAAAAAATTGTAAATAATGATGTAAAAATATGGCTGAAAACAGGGATGTGATTCAACAATAATGTAGAAATAAAAACATGTTAATCATATGGCAAACCAGGAAAGAAAAATATTTATTCAGTAGAGATTAATAGAGATAAGGAAGGGAAGGTGGATTATGGATTTGCAAATCAAGTCCATAGACTAATGCTAAATTCCTAATAATTTGCCTATTGACTAAAAATATTTGTACAAGTGTAAACAATTTATATTGTTATTTGTATATAATATATGTTATATATTTTATTTGTATATAAACTTCTCTAGTGTATTTTTAATACTTATTAACATTTTTAAAACTTTTGTTTTATTGAATTCAATGACTTACTTCATTTTACACATATGTAAGCAGTAAATTTATTAAATATTTTTGTAAATTTCACATGTTAGGTGTCTTTGAAGGAAAATGAACATTGGGGAAGTTGAAGTTGAAGAGAATGACTACAAAGATAGAAATGAGGATGAACCTTACTTTGTTTTGTTCTGCATAATGATGTTTTTAAGTATTTAGTTTTGTCTCGTTTTTTGTTTCCTTGTCTTGCTAATGCTCTGTAGACTCTTATTAATTCTCAAAGTAACATAGACTCTTTTAATTTTTTTTGGTGATTCGGCTTTGGTGGATGGAAATTTTCAATGTAATGAATTATCACTTTTTGGGATATTTTGTGTGTGTGTGCATGAAATGTACTGTCTTGCTCTATTCCACTCAAATATCTTGTCCAATGTTGGAAGAACTAGCAAAATATCTATTGTGTTAATTGTTGCTTTCAAATGCAATGTTGTAAAATACTGAATCAAAATCATAGACCATTGTAATTATTTAAATCATGAAACAATTTGCTTTGTGCACAGACCACTAACAATTTTCATGTAGAGTACCAATGCCATCTAAGGGAGCAATAAGTAACTCTTTTTCTAATAATTCCAATTCAGTTTTTTTAATGAAGGAATGAAATTCTCTAAGTCTCCCTAGTCCTAACCATTTGATGTTTCTTTTACCAGTTACTTCTAAAAGAATCATCAGTTTCAATCATAGACAAATTCTTAGTGTCTCATTTGAGCATGCAACAATCCATTTTTCTTACTTATAAAAGAAATGTTGGATATCAACCACAGTGCTACACTATCAAACTAACTATGTTCTTTGTGATAAAACATACATGACAAATATACTTTGAAGAGGAACATTAACAATCTTCCAAAGTGAGAATTCAGAAACAACAACTTGAACATGTCAACTTAGATAGGTAACAAATTCTTACTTGGAAAAAATTGTCCCACAATCTTTCAAATGGTAGAGAGCCATGTGACAAAAACATGAAGGCAATTTTAGAATTCTTCGAAACAACTGCATGGGTGTTCAAAATATCCTTAATCACAACATGCGAAGCAATCTCCTCATCGGTGTATTCTCTTGTAGGCTTAATACTTATGAAGTGCATTTCTTAATGCTTAATGCTAGTGATCCTTAAGTATTTGCTGGTGCAACTTTAAGAAACAAATCAATATGAGGGTATGCCTTTGAATTCAAAAGGAATATGTAAGCCTTTCTAGTTTCTAGCAATTGATGTGTCTTGAAATTTTCTGAAGTGAGTGTGACTATTGCCTCTAAAAATCTTAAGAATCAAGTAATCAACCATAACAAGAAATAATAATGAACATGTATTTATGTTTTCTAGCTAACACAAAAACTACCTCACCTAACTTTTTCTATGTGAATAACAACTTATTTATGCTCTCAAGTAAATGGCTAGCTTCCCCATAATGATGATTCAATCATAAGCTATCCAGTGCATAAAAAAGATAACAAGTTCTTCGATTGGTGGTGCAAAGTGAAAGATGCAATTGCAACCTAAAGGTACTAGTGTATTGTCCTAATACTGATGCAAAATGAGTATTAGGTTCAGAAAATAATCTATTCATGATACTAATTTACATAATACATGGTCTCACTACACCTAATTTGACTATAGAGAAGCCAAATTTAGTGTGATGAGGTACATATAGCTACCTACCAATGTGGGATATGGTTCATAGTTAGTTGTACTCTTTAAGCATGTGATCAAAATTTTAATTTTCAGGTATGTGCATAAAAAGTTAGTCCCTTAACTAAGTTTATGTGCATTGAGAGATTTTGACTTTTGACCAAGAGATATCTTGGACACAGAAATATAAAAGTATATATTTTACACATACTTTACCAATATTTTTTTTATATCTTTGATCTTGATATTTTACCGGTTCACATCTTTATTCTTTTTTTTTCTCTAGTAATCATCAATGCTACTATATCATAAGCTCATAACTATGTCCAAAATATTTTGCAATAGCTTAAGCATTTTCTATTGTTCCATATCAACTTGTAGCTTGCAAGCACACGAGACATCCAACTTAAAACAATATTCAAACAAAGGAAAATATGTTTTAATGATTCTATCTCTATATTCTCACTACATCAATTAAACTAATACTACCAACAAAAAAACACTTTAACTAATTATATGTTTACCTTTAACTAAGAACTTCAAATTTGCTCCAACAACAATGGTAGCCTTAGATTCCCTAAGTACCCTTTTCTAGTCACCAAATTTCAGCGCATCAGCTTCTCCAACAACACTAGGTTTTGCTTCTCAGACCAAACCCCAGAGAGACACAGGTGCTACCCAAACATTTGGAATAGTGAGGAAAAGAGGGAAAAGAAAAATGAAATTAAACATGAAGATAACTAACCAAAAGGACGACGTGATGACAAGCGTCGTTGCGAAAGAAGGGCAACATAGTGGCAACGACACAATCAACATCGACAAGAGAGTAAAGGTGTTCGAGAGAGAGGATTTCAATTTTCAAGTGAGCTCCAGAGACAAAGAGAGGGGAGTATTATTATTAAAACCTCAACATCGATTTTTAAAAACCCTTGTTAAGGTATCTCGAACAACATCAGTTTCAAATAAAACAAATGTTGACTTAGCATGCACGTTGGTTTTTAAAAACCAATGTTAAATGAGTATTGACAACATTGGTTTTATGAAAATCGATTTTAAGATTCCGATATCAACATTTTTTTTTAAAAACCAATGTTAACGATGACATTTTATTTACAAAAATGTCATTGTGCATTTTGTAAAATCAGTTTTCATCAAAATCAACCCTAATTGGGCGATGTTAAATCCTATTTTTGTAGTAGCGTCAATATTATTGACAGACTCTATGGGTACCCAAGTGTAACACAACTTGGGAAAAAATGAGAAGGGGAAGTTTCTTTTTTTTTTTGGAAGAGTTATATGAGATGAAGAAAGAGATGAGAAAGATGAGGATAATGTGTTTAGTGGCATAGTCTTAGAATAAAAATGAGAAGAGGAGTGCATTAATGTAAAGGAGGAGTGGAAATAACTTTTGCCATAACAAACACTTTGACCCCCATTGACCCAACATAAACCAACCCATTTGTAAATGGTTGGCTTTTTTTTTTTTTTTAAAAAAAATCATCTGATCTAAGTTGACTCGTTCAAATTTAATTGGGTTAAGTTATGGTTTGAACAATTCAACCCAACTTGACCTGTAAACACCCCCATTCTAAGTAATGGCAACTTCTATTTTATAAAAATATTTTCTTACTATTCAAAAGTTAAGGTGTGTCATTTAAGGGTTACCTATATCATTGGAGTAAAACTTGTATGAAATATTTAATTATGACGTGGTTTTGAGAGTCAATTAACTAAAAATGAGAAATCAAAATAGATTGCTTAGCCATTGAAGATACTCTTATTGTTATCGATAATCTTTTATATATAATGTAACTCTTCTGTATACTACTATGTAGCTAGCACAATTGAGATACAATGGTTACAATAATCTCCACTCCTTCAATCAAGTTGATACTGAATTTAGCACCCGAAACACATTCTTCAGTCTAATGATTAACCTCTGCCAAAAAGTCTCATTCTTCACACTCCCAACATCAGTAGAGAAAGAAGATCTCCCCACCCGATGCTCCTCTATACTCCCATCAAAGTCAATTCTCG
>CM023947.1:19539744-19584031 GCA_013407115.1 Glycine latifolia | reverse complement strand
AAGACGATACAAACCATCATTCCCCCTTCTTCACTCTACCATTATTCTCATCCATCACAAAATTAAAACTCGTTGATCACTCTAACCCTACCACACCCCTCTCTGTTTCCTCCTCCTTCATTTCGTAATCTCACAACACTTTGTTCATGCACATAACCTCTTCTTCCAGGATTCGAATGCCAAAAAGTCCCATTCTTCACACTCCCAACATCAGTAGAGAAAGAAGATCTCCTCACCCGATGCTCATCTATACTCCCATCAAAGTCAATTCTCAAAGACGATACAAACCATCATTCCCCCTTCTTCACTCTACCATTATTCTCATCCATCACAAAATTAAAACTCGTTGATCGCTCTAACCCTACCACACCCCTATCTGTTTCCTCCTCCTTCATTTCATAATCTCACAACACTTTGTTCATGCACATAACCTCTTCTTCCAGGATTCGAATGGTGCACCAGTGGAATCCATCACTGTCCCGAGTTGGGCAGTTTCGAGTAGAGTTGCATTGCTATAAAGAAAGTTCCCTAATGTCATGGAACAACATTGTTGTCGTTGCTTGTTGCTCTCTAATCAGAGTTGATGATGTTAAGCACCAACAAAGGTGATGAATGGCGAGTGTTGAGATGTTCTACCATCACAGCTCATACCACCAATCTCAGCGACACTCTCGAGTTTTGAACACACTCTACCAAGGTCTCACTTGAAAGCTTGGTGCAGTCTATGGAGTTGCTGAAGGATTCCATAGAATCTGCAGGAACATATTGGACCTAGTACGTTTGAATATTATAAGATCATCGTTGTCTTTCTAATTAAATGGAGACAATTACCTCTTAAAGCGTGAATGCAATATTCTCCTGTCTTTGGTGAGTCCTCTCTTAGCCTCCCCAATCAGCCACAAATGACAAATCTTTCATGCTATATTCAAATAAGGGAGAGGGAAAGTGTGTGGACACTTTTTTATTTTAGAGAGATGATGGCAACTCATTTATTTTGCTAGAGCAAATAAGATTATTATATAGAAAACTAAGAAACCTAAACCTAGGTTTCTTGGGCCCTTGCCATACACTTAAACCCAATAGCTTTTGTATAAAGAGCATTCCCAACAATCTCCCACTTGCTCTTGAGTACAAACTTAAGCTTAAAGCCCAAAAACATGTAACTCACTTTTCATCATCAATTGAAAATGTTCCACCCTTTGTTTCAAGCTAGCACAGGGATCCACCATCTATTATTAATCAAGGCTCCTCACAATCAATAAATGATTACATAATTCGGTGTTGTTCCACTAAAAGCCTGAAGTTGAACTCCAAGATCAATAATAAAACATATATATAACTCGAAAATATGTCGATAATTGATTGATGATTTTTTTGTTACTCAATCAATTATTTATTCCCTTGACTTTGATAGTTTCTCTAATGGATTACATGCATTACCCAGTGTCTTTAATGTCCAAGTACTGAAACATATAAAGGGGACATATCCTACAAATTCCATGTTGCTTATCTCATAAATATTGATAATCAAATAATTTTTCCTTCCAAAATACCAAGTTATTGGCCATCAATTGGTTGGGCCTCACCCGTTGGTAAATCAAAGATCAAAACTCATTCAATTACCTATTTATAATAAACTCAGGATTAAGAGCAATCACATAACTATGGTTAGCTAGAGATTCAATACTTATGATAGAAAAACAACCTAAATCAAATCTCTCCTTGACCCTTTCAATGCAAACATTAATTCACACCAATATTTTACAATGGTTCGAAAAAGACCATTTTATAAAATATTGCAGCCTAAATAAAGCGCCCAACTTCATTTAACAGTTGTGTACCCATTCATCAATTGTAAGAACCTATGATCATGTCCTCCATTAACGTATCCATATGATCATATACTTTACAATTGATCCAGACCTTGGTGTTTGTAAATTTTGTGTGCATACCATAAATGAATAATACCTCATTTATAAATTTAAAAAAAAAAAAACAATGTCATGATGTCTTGCTCAAAGAGCACAAAATAAACAAAGTGGATATTCAATCTCCTAAAGCTATAACAAGTCTAGAATCTTGCTAAGACCCATAAATGTAACATGCCTCTCGATCACATGTTCAAGAAAACTCTTAGTAAAAAGGTCAGCAAGGTTTTCTTCCGATGCTATCTTGGTTACCATTGTGTCTCCTTGGAAATCTGAGTTTGTGTAATCAATGGTTTCAAGACTCCCACTAGAATTGACCAACATATAATCTCTTATTCTCCAAAGATACTTGAGTATATGCTTAATTGTTATCCAGTGCTCATCTCCAGGATTAGATTGGTACCGACTAACAGTTCCTATTGCATGGCAGATGTCTGGTCTGGTGCATAACATAACATACATTAGACTACCTATAGTCAAAGCATAAGGTATCCTACCCATGCGTTCTCTTTGCTCAGGAGTCTTAGGAGAATGCTCCTTAGAGAGATGAATCCCATGCCTGAAAGGTAAAGTTCCCTTCTTAGAATTCACCATGTTGAACCTGGCAAGGATATTGTCAATGTAGGAGGCCTGGGACAATACCAATAACCTATTCTTCTAGTCTCGTAAGAGTTTAATACCAAGAACATAATTTTCCTCTCCCAGGTCCTTCATAACAAAATGCTTGTTCAACCAGGTCTTTATGCCTAACAATACCTTTGTGTCATTTCCAATGAAGAGTATATCATTTACATAAAGCTCCAAAAAAGATATTGCTTCCCCTTGGATTCTTTTATATACAAATGGCTCATTAGGACTTTTCTCAAAACCATAAGATTTAACGGTTTAATCAAACCTAATGTTCCATGACCTGGATGCTTGCTTAAGTCAATAGATAGACCTTTGCAACTTGCACACCATGTGTTTATGCCCTTCGACTATGACCCTTTTGGTTGCTGCACATAGATGTCCTCTTCTAAATTTCCATTTAGAAAAGCAGTTCTGACATCCATTTGCCAAATCTCATCATTGATACTTGTCACAATAACTAAGAGAATTCGGATAGACTTAAGCATGGCTACTAGCAAAAAGGTTTCTTCATAGTTTACACCTTCTATTTGGGTGTACCTTTTTGCCACCAATCTAGCTTTGAAGGTTTCAACCTTTCCGTCTAATCCTCTTTTTCTCTTGTAGATCCATTTACACCCAATGGATTTTATCCCTTTAGGTGCTTCTATGATAGACCAAACTGAGTTAGAATGCATAGATTCCATCTCACATTTCATAGCCCCAAGCCATTCCTGAGCATCAATGTCTTCAAGTGGATCATCGTAAGTAGTGGGATTGTCATATCTTTCAATGGTGACAACCTAGTATGATTCTCCCAACAAGAGATATCTTGCGGGTTTATGAATCATTCTCCCATTACAACTTTGCCTAACTTGTTGTTGTGCATCTACAGGAGGATCCAAGTTAGGTGCATCAATAATTTCTTGAAGATCCTCATTAGGTGGGTTAACCAATTCTTGATTTTGTTCTTCGACAAGTGGTACTTGCATTTCTACAGGTTCCACTTGTAGATCATTATGCTAAACTTCTGGTTTTGTATCTAGTTCCTGTATATGTTCACCTTCAGGTATATTTTCCTCTCTTTGAACAACCGTAGGAACATAAGATGGAACCACCTGAGGTTGAGATAAAACTTGACCTGAAACAAGTGATAAGTGTCATATTTTAGTTATTTTTAGGATTATAATGCAGAAACTTATCTTTTGATTTCAGTGAATTCGCTTATAAACTGGCCCTAATCCTAGTTATTTTATATTTTGTACATATATATATGTTGTTGTTTACATTTGGAATATTCATCCATTTAATTTCAATGTTTCGATAGGTATCTGTGGCGTCCAAAACAACCAAGGCAAGAAGAGTGGGCAAAAAGATCAAAAGAAGAATTTTCTGGAAGCCATAACTCGCCTGGGTGAGTAAATCACTAGTAAACAACTCGCCTGGGTGAGTTAAGCTTTCTTTACAGCTAAGCCACAACTCGCCTGGGCGAGTAAATCATAAGTAAATAACTCGCCTGGGCGAGTTAACCTTTCTTCAAAGCTAAGTCACAACTCACCTGGGCGAGTAAATCATGGGTAAATCACTCGCCTGGGCGAGTTCACCTAACAACACCTCCATCAAATGCTATAAATAGCATGCAAGGGAGATGAAATAGAGAGGAACAACCTTGGAAACATAGAGAGATGTGAGAGAAAAGAGAAAAGGAGTGGAAACTCTACAGAAACGGGCCAGGGATCGCCATCTTTGTCATGTCTTCTGTTGATCTCTTGCTCTACACAATGATTGGTTAGTTTCTCCAAAGGATTGGATGTAATCTTCATACCCTTTTGTATCTCTTTTAATATTTGATATATGTATGAATCTTTTCTACTCATTCGGGTGATTTCATTCTGTTCTTAATGCTTGATTCTACTTGATCACTAATTTCATGAAATTAGATTCTAAGCTTGATTGGAAAGTGCCCTTAGGATTTGAACTGAATGATTTTACTCTTTACGTTATGTTGCTAGGAATAGAGCATAACATTTTAATTGCAAATAGCACGCGATTATGATTGTAATGTTAGGTTATTTAATTCATATGTGAGGGATCAATTCGGGGTGATTTAATGTGTGCATCAGTAATGTTAGAGAATGATTCATATGTGTTCATGTTAATTGGATACTGAGGGTATGAACGATGAAACTCAATCCTACGTTCTCTTAAATTAATTATATTCATTTTATTTGTTTTCATAATTTTTCGTATTTCCGACGCACTAAATCTATTATTTATGTAAAACCATGAAATTTTGATCATATTTGTTGTATATAACTATTGAACTGTTAACTTTCATATGAGAAAACTGAGTAGCTCAAGTCCCTGTGGAGACGATCTCTTTATAATTTCTATAACTTGCAATGACATTGGTACGCTTGCCAATAGTCTAACAACAAGCTCATCAAGAACAATCAAACTCTTTGGTTTGTAATTTGTCATGTAGTCCTCCTCTAGGAAAGTCGTGTGAGTGCTCACTAAGACCTTCTTACCTTTTGGACTATAAAACATCTAACCTCTAGTTCCTTTAGGACAGCCTACAAACATATCCCAGAACGATTTAGACAAAGACGAATAACTGAGCATGGACCTTATAATTTCTAAAAGGATTATGTTTCTCCTTTCAACAACTCCATTTCGTCATGGTGTCCCTAGAGAAGATAGTTGTGAAACTATCCCTTCCTTAGTTAGGTAAGACCTGAATTCTCCATATAGGTATTCACCTTCTCGATCAGACCAAGATGCTTTTTTGCCTCAGCCTTAAACTCTTGGAATTTTCCAAAAGCTTCAGACTTATGACGCATCAAATATATGTATCCAAATCTTGAGTAATCATCAGTGAATGTGATAAAGTACCCATACCTCCTCTTGCATGGACATTTATTGGTCCACATATATCAGTATGTACCAATTCTAGCTGAAGTGTGGCACAATTTCCTTTGGCCTTGAAAGGTCGCTTTGTCATTTTACCCTCTAAGCATGATTCACATACTACTATCTGTTCAAAAACCAGGGATTTTAAAGTCCCACTCTTGACCAAACCTTGTATCCTGTTAGAGTTAATATGACCTAATTGCCAATGCCAAATATAAGTTTCATTGGAAACCTTTCTTTTCTTAGATAGATGAACACGCTCTTCGTCTCCTAATTCAACATGATTAACTTCATGGGGTATAGGACTAAGGAAATAAAGACCATTAGACAAAGTACCAAAACATATAAAAGAAGATGAACTCATTATAGAAATCGAGGAATTAAACTGAACTGTCAAACCAAGTTTAATCAAACAACTAACATAAATTAAATTCCTCTTAAAATCTGGAACAGATAAACAATCATCCAAAATCAAAGTTCTACAATTATCAAATGACAAAATAACATGACCTACTGCTAGTGCAGAGACAAGCTCCCCAATTCCAAGTCTTAAAACTCTTTGTCCTTGACCGATAGGCAAGCTATGTTTGAACCAATGCAAAGAGTAACAAACATGGTTAGTCAATGATCCATTTATCACTGTAATTCTCCCCTAAGAAGGCCTCAATCACAAGTAAATTGCCCATACCTAGTCGGTTCACACGTGAGCAATTCTTCTTACAATACCCCTTTTGACCGCACTTGAAGCACTTTCTAGTTGGCTGCTTCTTTGCAATTTGTTTGGCAACTGGAATATCTGACTTCTTCTTCTTCTTCTTACCTCCCTTGGGTTTCCCTTAGGTTTAACAGAACCTTCAGCAAAAAATGCACTTCCTTGCTTGACCATAGACTATTTAGCACTCTTAAGCTCGTGCATTAGCTGAGTAAGATCCAGTTTCAATTTGTTCATATAATAATTCATTATGAACTGGTTGAACTAATTAGGTAGTGATTGCAAGAGGAGGTCAACCTTTACCTCCTGACCAAACTTAATCCCATGGTCATTAGCTCATTTAAAGTTTGCTATCATTGTTAAACAATGATCTCACACACTTCCACCAGTTATCACGATTTTTGGTGACCGTAGCCTGCACATTCTGCCTAGCTAAACTACTAGGAGTAACAAACATGCCATTAAGAGTCCATAGCATTTATGTTCTACTCTCAAGCATGTTTACTTGCTCTTGCAAGTGACTAATGAGACTAGCCAGAATGTAGCAGCAAACTGCAACATTCGCCTTCTTCCAATCAGAAAATTTCTTCTTTGTTTCCTCAGAGGCATTTTCTTCAGGTTGTGTTGGCTTAGGGGTAGTCAGGACAAAATTGAGTTTCTCATATTGCTAGACAATATCCAAACTAACTTTCCATTTTTTGTAGTTTGTACCATCCATAGGCTTTTGACTCAAGATAGTAACTAACAAATTGAAAGACAACATTTTCTGGAAAAAATTAAAGCACACAATTTACAATCATACAATAAACATATTAGTTGCAAGTAGATTCATTAATTACTTTTGTTCATTGCTACAATTCTTTAGTTATCCTTACAAGGCTTACGTTAGGTAAGTTACTTGTAAAAAACTGAAATTGTTATTTGGGCCATCAGTGCCATTACCAGAGCCTCGATGGAAGGGTTAACAATTTTGCCAAAATTTGAATGTAATTAACCATCGTTTAATTTCATTAAAAATCCTTAGTATCCAAGCATTGCCAACGTTGGATCGTATAGTACTTCACTAAAAATTTTGAACTTCCTGATATCCAAGCAAATAAAATCCGATCATCCTTATCTTGTGGGGCTTCACATGACCATTTTATTAATGGACCCAATATATAGAGCTCACAGGTTTAAAAAATTAATATTTTAATTTAAAACCTTCGCCCATTTAATATTTTTGTTACAAGGAATTTAAAAAATAAAAAATTAATCTAATCATTAATCTAGAATTTGAAATTCATAATGATCATTAATTTGAATTCACAATCATTTTTAAAATAATGAATCCAATCATTAATTTAGAATTTGAAATTCATAATGATCATTGATTTGAATTCAAAATCAATTTTTAAAATAATTTTCTGAATTCTCTCATTATTGCCATAATGATTATTAATCTAGTCATTGGGACATAATAACCATTAATAAAATAATTTACAGTCAAAATCAATCAAAATTACCAATAACATAATAGAATTAATGCATGATCAAGTAATCACCAATACTGTGATATGACACAAATATTTTACATATGGTATGTTATCACACAAATCATGTTATCACATATAATCCATGGTTTCCTAAAAAATTAAAAGATAAAAACATCTTCTCCCTTTGCTGTTTTTCGAGCCAATCCATCATGGACTTTCGATCACCTAGCCCACCATACGGATAGAACCGCCGTGGAGAGAGGACCATGCGGCCATTTGAACCACCAAAAAAGGGTGTCGGACGCACTCTCACACACCGCATTTATACCAGAGCATAAGTACTACTCGCAGCCACTTACGGTGGCGAGTAGAGGCGCACGTGACACATCTAACACAGGCTCCGGTTCTGGTTCCCTTTGTTTTTCTGTCCTCTTTCACGCTAAGGCCTCGGATTTTCCATAAAAGCTTTGGATTGTCACTAACAGACTCAAACAGTGATGGATATACATTTTTTGGATACAAAAATTGAACGTTTCTCTCTTACAACAATAAAATTGCTAAATAAAATAAAAAATAAAAGAGGAAACCTGATCATAAGGGACCAGCCTCCTTGTTACATATCCAAAAGAAATATATCCAAATGTTCTACCGTGGATTAAATCACACATTTTATAAAACCATACATCTTATGAAAAAATTATAAAAAAAACATTACATATGTGTAATCCAACATAAACATAGAACCCTATGTGTCATATCACATAAAAGACTAAATCAACATCAAACGTAAAACCTAGGCTCTGATACCAATTGAAGGATTCCATAGAATCTGCGGAAGCGTATTGGACCTAGTACCTTTGAATGTTATAAGATTATCCTTGTCTTTCTAATCAAATGGAGATAATTACCTCTTAAAGCGTGAATGCAATATTCTCATTTGTCTTTGGTGAGTCCTCTCTTAGCCTCCTCAATTGGCTATAAATGACAAATCTTTTGTGCTATTCTTGAATAAGGAAGAGGGAAAGTGCGTGGACACCTTTCTATTTCAGAGAGATGATGACAACTCACTTATTTTTCTAAAGCAAATAGGATTATTATATAGGAGACTAAGAAACCTAAACCTAGGTTTCTTAGTCCCTTGACATACTGTAACAACCAGCCTCATCGCTACTGTATCACTAACTCTTAATTACTCTGATAACAGATTTTAATAAAAATCCCTTATAATTGATTATGCAAATGGTAGTAAGTTTTTCGCAAATTAATATTCATCACCATGAAGCAAATACGTAGATAAAAGTGCATTTAAACATCGCAATTCATTCACATGTAAAAACATAATTTAGTTGTATTTACAAGTATCCACATCTAAAATGTACAAGTTCTTCAAAAGAAAACAAGAGACTAATCTATGGAAGAGTTGACTATCAAAACATAACTCTTTTCCTAAATCTGATTCATCATCATCATGACGGCTCGGCGGCTTCAACCAAAAAGAGATCTTCCTCCAAGTCACCTAATGTTTTCTGTCTGCTCACACGAGCGAAGGTTCGCGATCATCACAGGTACCAATCCACATGGTACAAACAAAGCAAATTTGAGTTTATCATGTAAAAACAACAAGTAATAGATAACAGTAATTAGATAAGGCAATCCAAAACATCACAATATCATCACAATCATTTCATCACGCAACAAACAAGGACAATCATCCAAATACATTCCACAGTCAACCTATAATGCTTACAATGATGCATGCTCCTAACTCATCTCTCAGCATGCAATGTGGTACCATCCTGGAAATAGTCCAACACAGGGAGATGATGTAGTAGAATGTCAGGGTCATGCTGTCGTGCACAGGCCACTCCCCCCCACTAGTGATCAGCCATGGGTCTCAGTAAAAGAGTTCCAACAGTTGTGACCCCCTAGTACCTCCATACTCTGCAGCCAATCATCCTATTTCCATAAAACAAATGAAGTATGTCACGTGGGTATCATCAATGCATGACCCGACCAAGAACAAATCCTTCCTCGCAAGGGTGACCCGCCATGCACCCCCCCATGTACATACATACAGCCCCAACATGGGTTCACCGATGCAATGACCGTGGCTATGAACAAATCCTTCCTCGCAGGGTAACCAACCGATCATTGCACCATCTGGTATATACATAGCATACAACCACAACATCATCAATATTATCACCAAATATACCAACCTTCACTATTCCAACTTTATCATATACAATCATTACTTACACATCAATCGTAAACATAACGTAAACTAATGAGCCGAGATGGTCCACTAATTAGGCAGCACTAGTGAAAAAGAATAAACTGAGCCTGGCAGCACTAGCTCGATAGCTCTAAAGAAAGAAACGAGCTCAGCAACTCTAAAGAGAAGAAACGAGCCAGGGAAAGGAACCTAGTCGCTCTAAAGAAAAGGAGACGAGCTCAACAGCTCTAAAGAGAAGAAACGAGCTCGGGAAAGGAACCCGATCGCTCTAAAGAAAAGGAAACAATCTCAACATCTCTAAAGAGAATAAATGAGTCTGGGAAAGGAACCTGGTCATTCTAAAGAAAAGGAAACGAGCTCAACATCTCTAAAGAGAAGAAACGAGCCCAGGAAAGGAACCCGATCGTTCTAAAGAAAAGGAAATGAGCTCAACATCTCTAAAGAGAAGAAACGAGCCTGGGAAAGGAGCCCGGTTGTTCTAAAGAAAAGGAAACAAGCTCAACATCTCTAGAGAGAAGAAACGAGCCTGGGAAAGGAACCTGGTCGTTCTAAAGAAAAGGAAACAAGCTCAACATCTCTAAAGAGAAGAAACGAGCCTAGTAGCACTAACCCGGTAGCCTTCACTTCCACAAACACACCATCAAAAGGTGTTTCTGGAGTTCACAGTAACAGACATCAACTTCACGGATAGGGGATTCTTACAACATCAATATCTTCACACGAAAACACCATCAATCATAACATTCTGCATCCCATTCGTTAAAAGACATAGATTTCCTTGAAAATCAACACACAATAGGTACATGCAGTTATCTTCATAGTTGGACTCCCTGGCCCCTAACTATGGTATCTAAAACTGATTATCAACTTAATAAACTCCCCTTACCTAACCAAGAGTACTTGTATTACAGTCTAGTGATGTTATAACACTATCATTTGAAGCGTGAGCTTGTCCAAACACATCGTTCTCAAGGAAGCCAAAAAAGAAAGGTTGGGGCTTCGTTCTCATTCGAACTTCAAGAAGGGTTTTCAAAGACTTTTGCTCCGGTCACGAGGTTCCTCTTGACGTAGGGGTTCCGTGGCAAGCTATGGTGGTCCTTGGTGGTTCAGAGTGGTTGAAGGGAGTGGTTTGAGGGTGTGGAAAGTTAGAGAGAAAAGAGGGAGAAAAACACAAAAGAAGAAAGAACACGCTTTCGCTGCGTCACTTTGATACTTATATATAGATGACTTGACAAGCTCACTTGGCGTGTACATACAACAACCACAGACCAAACAAAGTTGACTTAACCTAACATTCACTAAACACTCATACCAAGACAAAAGCCTAACAAAACAACAAATTATGAAGTAAATTAAACAATCAAGCAACATAACACACATCAAATATCTATCTCAAAAACTCGAAATTTCAGGGTGTTACACATACACTTAAGCACAATAGCTTTTATATAAAGAGCATTCCTAATAGTTGCATATTCCAATTCTTTCTTCCTCTGTTGGTTTCTCAAACTTGTTTTCCTTCACAATATAATCACCAAATATAAAGTCAATAATGATAAATTTTGGGTAAATGATCATTTATGAATTTTTGTTGAGTATTGTGTAAATATCTTGCGAACACTAGCTGTTAGCTATTCTCAATTAAGTAGTGGATAAACTTGGTGGTAGACAAAACGAAAATGACTTGCAGGGGGTTGCTCTAGATTTTAGGTATAGGAAAATGACAATTTTATGCTATATGTTTTTAATGAGATGAGAACTGTTCAACCATATATAAGTGGCTGAAGTGTGTTGAATTGACTATTAATGTATGCATTATGAGCTGAAATGCTGAAAAATAAAGGTAGGTAGGTTCTTTTCCCCAGCTAGAGTAGATTTGTATATCCTGTTCATAGGTTATTCTCCTTTTAATGGGTCCTTAATCATGCAAATCTTATACTATATAATCAGAACAAAATATGAATTTCCTTTAATGTCACTACTAATAATCTAGGTTGTTTTAACTTTCAACAACCATAATAATCCCAAGTAAGAAAATTGCAAAATTCAGCCAACCATTTTTCTAGATTACATTGTTGGTTGTTGGTTGTTTCCAATATTCAAAGAACAATATATATGCTTTTTTTACATTCAAAGTGAGTGGAAACAATTATTTGAGAGTTTGTTGCTGAATTTGGTCTATTTTTCAACCTTAATTCAAACTCATTATCAACACTAACATTTTGAATGAGATTATGTGAAGATTTTGTGGTTCCCACTAACCTCTCCATGTTTTGAACTCCATAAGGGGTAGAGTTCTATATAAGAAGCCTTGCTCACTATTTTGGGTCACACTCACTAAGCGTACTACTCATTTAGAAAACAAAACACCATCGCCTTGAGTCAGTGAAGGTTTAGAAAAGCCAAAATCGTCAAGGGTTTGTGTACGTTGGAGCTTGCAGTGGTTGGAGGTTAATTTTTTATTATGCTTCTGGTTTCAGTTTGATCTAAATGTGTTTATTTGTTAATTGTTAACATGTTTTGATAACCTTTAAGTCTTACATTTGGTATCAAAGTCGTGTTTATGCCTCTGCGTAAGTTAAATTAAGAAACACACATAAAGTTATATACAACACAATTTGGATATTTAGCACAAAAGCGAATATGGAACCGTGTGTTTCCTTTAAGTCCTTGTAATTGAGTTCGAACCTAGCTATGCGTTTTTTGTCAACCTTTTAACTTGTTTTTCTTTAAAATAAAAATAAAAGCAACAATTTGTTACTCACCAGAGTCAAACCCTATTTCCTTTTGTGCCCAGCATAAGAGCCCACCATTATGCTATATTCATAATTTGATATAATTAATGTGTTTTCTATATTTATATAATCTTTTTATTGGATTTATATAATGCATATTAGATATTTATTTGGTAAAATATTTATATGTTTATTTTTCTTTAATTAAACATCCAATATTAAATATTTATAAGTTGTATGAACAGTTTATAGATGTTCAGTGGTGGATATAATTTTCACGAATAGTCACAACATCTTTGATTGATTAGAATTATATTTAAATTTTACAACCATATTAGAAACATTAATTGTAATTAATCATATATAATGTGATGAAATACACCCACAATAATTTTACTATATTTGTATGATTAATTAGGATAAAATATCATATTATATTTCTTAACCTACCCATAGGAATTAAGGAAAGGAACATAATTTGATAGTTTTGTCGAAAGGTTTTTAAATGAGTCCAATTGAGTAGGACTTTAGCCCATAGGCAAGTTTTATGCCGCTAGATTCATGAATTAGGACATGTTTGCATTGGTGAAACATGACATTTATTTAGTCTTAAATTGTGATGATGAGCATGCATTTTTGAACGTTGTTGTTTCTTAATCTATGAATATTTCTGATATCAAATGTGGCATTCTTGAGTTAAAGGGTGACAATTATAAGGTATGGAAGGAAAGAGTTCTTCATTTGGGATGAATGGACATTGATTATGCTATTAGGAAGGAAGAATCACCAGCTATTACTGAGACCAACACTCCAGATGCAATTGATCTTTATGTAAAGTGGGAGAGGTCTAGTCGCTTTTCTGTGACACTCATAAAGACCAACATTTATGTTGGTATCCGAGGTTCTGTTGACTAGCATGGTAAATTCAAGGATTTATTAAAGGCTATATATGAGCAATTTATGACATCTGATAAATCCCTTGTCGATGCCCTTATAATGCAGTTTTCATCCATGAAGCTCGTTGGGATAAGAGGAGTGTGTGATCACATCATGTGCATAAGGAATATTGTGGCTCAACTGAAACCATGGAGGTTACCATGTCAGGTTTTTTCCTAGTACATTTTATTTTGTGCACCCTGCCTCATTATTATGCCCCTTTAAGATCGCCTACAATACACACAAGGATAAATGTACTAGGAAAAAACCTTACAATATATGTATCTTTACTTACTTCATTCTAAGGATGAAGTTTTGGACGCCTTTAAAGTTTTTAAGGTTGAAGTAGAGAAATAATGTGGAAAACAAATTAAGATTGTGAGATCAAATAGAGGTGGATAGTACTATGGTAGGTACACAGAGAGTGGACAAGCACTTGGTCCATTTGCAAAATTTCTTCAAGAACATGGGATTGTTGCCTAGTACACTATGTCTGGTTTTATAGATCAGAATGGTGTGACAGAAAGAAGAAATCAAAATTTAATGAATATGGTGAGAAGTATGAGGAGTAATACAAAACTTCCTCAGTTCTTGTGGATTGAAGCACTTAAGATGGTTGTCTATATATATTAAATAGAGTTTTGACCAAGGCTATCTTAAAGACACCTTTTGAGTTATTCAAAGGTTGGGAACTTAGTTTGTGACATATATGCGTTTGGGGATGCCCATCTGAAGTGAAAATTTATAACCCACAAGAGAAAAAAAAAACTAGACCTGAAGACTATTAGTAGGCATGGCAATGGGGCCCGGACCCGTGGGCACCCGCCCGAACCCGCCCCGATGTCAACGGTGAAAAACCGAGTTGACCGGGTTCGGGTTCGGGTTTTCCCCGCTTTATAAATTCGGGGGCGGGGGCGGGTTTGGTAATGAGAATACCCGCCCCGCCCCCGCCCCCGCCCCGCCCTATCCCTAGAATAAATTACAAAAATGACCTTGTATATATATATGAATTAAGAAGAAACCCTAGCCCTCACTTGAGTCACTTTTCATTTCAGATTTTAGACTTCTCTCTTATCTTCCCCTCTAACCACTCACACAGTCACGCACCAGCGGCACTGTCGTCCCGCACCCGCCGTCCCGCACCGCCGTCCCGCACCGCTGTCACGCACCATTGTTGACGACCTGACAACTTTCTGTAAGTATTCTACCTCTTTCTGTAAGTATTCTTTGAACCTAGAGACTTTCCCTGCCTTAGATTAGGGTCCCCTCTAATTTTCAGTTGAACATACTCTATTATAGAGATTTTGTGTTTCTTTCGTGTTTCCTTGCTATTCATGATGAAATCAGGACTGGGATTTGTCATAGGATAACTGTTAAAGTGTGATAATAAGTGTGAGAATTGGAGCTTTGGAATGCCATTTTGCATTAAGTGAATTACTTAATATCTCTCTTGCCATTGTTGTGAACAGGGTGGTTCAGGGTGTGCTTTGCAAACATGAGTGAGCACACGCTGGACGTGGCATTGAAAGAGAATAGTATTTGATGGATTTAATTAAATTTAGATCCTAGACATGGTTAAGTGTCAAGTAATTAAAGGATTTTTCTTTCTCTCTTTTTTAATGGTCTAAGGACGTTTTGCTTTGTATGAAAGTTGCGTAGGAATTCTGTTTCTTGTGTATGGGTTAGATACCCTTCTGCCTCTATCTAATACTTGTATTATGTGTCTTGGCTGATAAAAAATGGAACTAATAAAGAAAGAGTAATGGTGTTTTGATAAGTTCTATATACTATTGGTTCTAGCAGAACTTACAAATTCTTTATTTTGGGAGTAACGGCAAAACCCAAAACTCGTATCAGGAAATGCAAATGTATACTGTAGAGGCAGTAGAACACATTCACTCCTGATGTAGTGAAGTGTCGTAGTTCTTGTTTGCTTGCATTGCATAATGGTGTTTGCTTGCTTGCATTGCATTGCATACTGCCACCACTTTGTAAAGCTGTTTTTTTGTTATCTGGGTGGCTGCTTGGAATAGTCGGGGTTCCCATTATGTGAGTTCCCCAATTCTCAGTCCCAACTTTTGGTTCTGATTTGCAGCAACACAGTACACGTGACTATGGACCTCTACTGTGTAGGCGTGAATAATATAATTTTAATTATCAAGTGGTCAACTTGTTGGTCTCTTGTTATGAGGAACATAAGAATTAAAAAATAACTTTATGATCTTAATGTATAATGATATTTTAAAATTTACAGGAAATAGTTAATAAACTTTATGATTGGATTGGTTGCTCTGTCAAAAAAATGTTTGGATTGGTTGATATATATCACATATCTTTAACTAAAAAATAATTTATCGATCATAACTAAAAAGAACTACTACTAAAAAGTAATGAGGGATGAGAGTGTGAGATGGCCAAATTTTAATAGGATAATTTCAATAAACAGTTAAGATTAAAACTTAACTAAACTTAGATTAGGACCCATAAAGATGTAATTATCGTGTAGCATACAATAGCTTTCCTTTTACAAACGCAAACATATATTTGAAGTGAGAGAAAAATATACAATTCTTTCCTTAGATATAAAAATACCCCAACAACACGTCTTACCATTCATTCCCCATTTACTAATTATACATAATCAATTTACAAGAAAAAGCCAGGCATTACTTGTAGCTAAAAGCCTAAAACTTAAACACACTTCATTGTCTATAGTTTTTTTTTATCATTCATTTTTATTGTATTTTATAAATTCAAAGTCATCACTTTTTTATAACAGAAAAATATTTTTAAAGAAAAATAAATTTAATTTTTTATTAATAACATGGGTACGAAAATAATCTCTCTGGTTTTAACTATTTATTCTTTCAGTGGGCAAGTAATCCTAGTGCATGTTTACAAGTTTGAATTATCATTAGCAATTAATCATTATTATGGTGGTGGTATATGTTGTGCACTACACACGCAATAGCCAAGGCAACTGTAACTGCTGGCTTATAAGGTGTTAAGCAGGAAGTTCTTGTTGAGATATTTGTGGTTCCAGGAATTAATATTCGGGTTACTTAGTATTTATATCTGTTTTGGGTATATATACTTTCTTATTGTTTTCATTCATTCTTGATTTTATAGCATTAAGTGATTTGCTTCAAGTATTAGTATAGACTATATAGACTATAGAGTATGGACAAAGGTTTTAAACTGCGATCACGGTCGCGGTTGCTGTTATCACTACAAAAAAACCGGCTATTTCCGATGCCGTCATTCCCACCCCGTGCCATCCGTCGGAAATCTTCCTCCTTTCCGACGGAGTGTTCCCATTAATTATCAGCCGGAAATCCCCATTTATCATCTTGTTTTGAAAAAACAAAAGCCCAATGTTTTACTCTCTTTCTAAGCATAACCCTAGCCTCCAAAACCAAGCCCAGGGTCTTCAATTGCTTAGCGCTGTAGGCTTGCCCACAAATGGGTTCCATTCCCATGGCAAGCCCGGAGATCACGTAGTAGCAGCAAATGGGCGAGGAGGCTGCCATTGCAACATCCTCGTTGCCCTCAGCCAGGCGGCTCGACGCGCTGGCGCTTGCCGAGGGCTTCGTCGGGGACGTGGATTGGTTCGTGGAGGCCATGGACCAGATCTCCGGCGGTGGGTTCCTCCGCGGAGAGGAGGCCGAGCTCGACGAGGACTGGGTGGAGTTGCATTGGTTGAAATCGAAGGGATACTATGGAATTGAGGCGTTTATTGTGAATAGGATCGAGGTACCGTTTTTATGGACTGTTTTCCTTTTTCGTTATTGAGTTTGGTCTATAAGTATTGTTACTTGTTAGCATCAGAAAGATAAATTGATTAGGGAAAACAATGTTTCTTTGTAATTAAAAAAGACATTGTAAAAGTTACAAGGAGATCATTGATCAAGTTGAAACAAGAGGGTTTGCGTGAGGCTCAGAAGATGTACCGTTTGATCAAGTTGCCTTCCTTGATTGAGTACATTGGTTACTGCCTTTGCTGTGGAAGTCACTTTGCTGGTCCTGTTTATGAAATGAAGGATTATCTTGATTGGACTGAAGGAAAGGGGGTATTGTTTATTGTTAGCTGCTTATTATGCTGATTTTGCTTAATAAGAATTAGCAGTCTGCACTAGCATTGAATGCTGAATTCTCCTTAAATTTGAACTGAAAAAATTCCAGTAGTAGAACAGTTACTCTTTTTTATTTTTTTAATGCTGACAAGTTATGAATGATTGTTCTCAACTTCTCATGTTTGTTATTTCAATCTTATTATTAGTATTTATTATTGCTATTATGGGCAGATTTGGAGCACCGAAGCAAAAGGGCCATCGCCATCACCTTATGTGGAATATTCAAGTCAGCACCTGGCTTCGTCATTGTGAGTTTCTTGCTAATGAGATTGAATGCTTTTATGGCAGGGTTTGATTAGCTATCAACTTTTGCATCATCAACGTCGGGACACCACTTGTAAAGCATCAAATGGGAACTCACATCAAATCTATTAACTAGGTTTGGTTAAAAGAAATGTGCATGCACACACACAGTTTTTTCCAGAGAATGTGGAATGAATTTCTGTTGTATGCATAGCATTGCTAGTGGGAAACCTAGGATATTCTTTAATTATGATGATGATATATGAGATTTGATTTTGTGTAGTTGCTCTCACCTCGAGACAAGCATTGGCTTTTGACTGCATCTTAAGATTTATAGATGCTCTGTTGAGTTAGTATAATTTAATGGTATATATGTATTCCCATTTGATTTGTTCATCTCCACCAAATGCAAAAGTGGAGTAACGTCAAAGATCTCTGCATCAATGGATAAAATACCATTCCTACATTCATGAATGCCCTTTAATTTCAAAAAACCTGCAGCCCTTTTATTTATTTTCAGCTTCATACCTCCGCATCATAAGATTATTTCTCCAAACATAGAAATCTAATTAATTATAGGAGGTGGAGGGTCTGCACCAAGAGAGGCACTAAAGCACCAAGTCGTTGAGAAAGTCATAACATGTGACATTGATAGGGTAAGTTGTCCATCTAGAGACAGTGTTGCATATCCCTTGTTAACTGATTATGCAGATTTTAACTCAAACTTAATTGTCTTCCATACATTATTGTTGATCTGAGTTTAATATGCTTAATTAACCACAGACTATTGTTGGTTTGATCTGTGCGCATATGATGGAAAATCATTTGGCATTCAAAGACGAGAGGCTTCAAGTTGTTTACCATGATACAAAGTGAGTAATTCATTTTTTGATTTATTTGACTCTTTTCATTTCCTCCTTTTATAGTTTCAATTTTTTTTAGTTGGATTACAAACCAGAAGATATATATACTTCCATTTTCTTAAGAGGTAAGAGGTAAAGGTCTCTTTGATTTAAGAAAATGTTTTTCATTTTCATTTTTTCAAGATTTAGAAAACATGTTTTTTTTGGTATCCAGTTCCAAATTAGAAAATGTTTTTTCCAAGATTTAAAAGAAATTCCAACATAGAAATTAGAAATACGATCAAATTCCAATTCCAATCTCCAACATGTTTTTTTGTTGTTAGTTTTTACTGATACAATTGTAGATTGATGAATTGATGGATTGATGCAAGTGTTATGTTAAAGGTTGAGGAATTCATGTTAAAGAATTGTAGAGGTAGCAGTAAATTGTTATGTTTCATTCTACTTTTCATTAACTTATAGATTCTGTTTTTGACTATACTTGGTGATTTCTAGTTATTTCATGTATTGTCTTAAGAACCCTGAATCTGGAGGGTTATTGGCTTTGAGGAACCGAACATTTGGCCAAGATTATTATTATAAATAGTCATGCCTCGGTTCACCTTAGAAACTTGATTTGCTTGGGAGTTTTAACATAATTCTGAGAATTTTGACTCACACTCAAACTAAATTCTCTTTTAATTTAAAATATGTTATATAAATTAACATTTCTCTTACTAATTGGTATGCTAAGAAATCATGATATCTGTGATGTTGCAGAAGCCAACTATTTGAATATTTGAAATACCTTTTTCTGCATAAGTGATATTTTGTGATCAATTATTCTAATTAAATTAATCATTAATACAACTATTTATTTTCAGGAAAGTATGTACCAGAGCTGGCTGAACTCATCCATGATAGGAACAAGGACCCCTCCCTCTATATTGATCTCAAGGATATTCTGGTATGGTCCTACACTATTTAACAGTGGAAATATATTGTCTAGTACGATGACTGTTCCTGAATTGCTTGTGTTCTTTTTGTTAAAAAATGATTGTCTGGTGCAAATACATGCATTGACAGAGGCAGGTTAGTGGTTTAATGGTTTTATCATTTTATTTTTAGCTGAATCTTGTTTTGAAATTAAAATGTGTTCTAGTTTTGATTTTCACAAAGATTTCACCATTCCACACAGACGAGGAAATGAGTTAGGACAGAGACCACTCTCGCTTTCTTTTCCAAATTTATACTTACTACTCCTCCCTCCATCACAGGAAATCATCAACTAGTTTTTTTTTTCTTTTACAAGATCAGGTAGTGTTAGAATCACATGATCTTTAATTAATTATTATATAATATAATTAATAAGATTCAGTGTAGTTAATTGATAGTTAGCTCTTTAATATTGATAGAAATTTGATTATCTGTTTATGCTATAAAAAAAGACTTTGTTGAAAAAGATAAAATTAATTGTGATGATTTCAAATAATTAAATTGAATTTAAAATAATTTAAATTTGTTATGGATTGATTTTATATAATTAGATTTTTTTAACAACCATAAAGAACGTAGACATTTAGTGGTTGTTAACTATATGATAATTTTTCCTCCCAGTACTACGTTGTCACCACAAATTATTATTCAAACATATATCACACATCTTAATTTATATATATAAAATAATCATTCCTAACATTCATTTTTGTAAGGCTAGAATTTTGACGCATTTCTTAAATTTGACAAGATCTTGGATTAAATAATTATTCTTTAATAAATTGATTATTTTTTCTAATTTTAAAAAAAATCATTTTGTAGCGTAAAAGTTAATTATTTTTAAATAAAAAACAAAAATAACCACTTTTAAATTAAAGAGATTATAAATAAACAATTTAAATTTAAGAGATTATAAATTGGTTAGTATTTTTTTCATTCTAAAAGTCATTAGACACACTTGTTCATGATTGTCTTCAGTTGTCCTTTACTCTATAATTTTCATCTTTTGTTCAGGATATGACTCAGCAGCCACCATGGCAAGAATTAGTTGCCACTGATCTGCATGGGAATGAATGGCATTTTAGACATATTTTTTGAGGTATGTAGCTTGCCAGCCCCCCATCCACAATCTTTGGACTGTTTTATCGTGTGAACATGTTAAAGAGTGTGATTATTGGATATTTCTACAAATTGAATATGCCAAGTAATCATGAGACAGCAAAGCAACATGCCATCTTCTAAGTTGAATTATTAGTGATAGAAAAATGAAAAAGTTGGCTCATGCATCAAGCCACTTAGAAAAAAGAAAATATCATTCAGTGATTTCAGTCTAGTTGACTTTTATATTTGTGTTTGCTTAACTTAGGGTCATGATTGGAATAAGATAGCAGGTCTAGTCCATACTCCTTTTGAGTGTTTTTTTTCTTGAGGTAATAAAATCATTATAGTTTCAGTTTCCAAATTGATAGGGTAATTAAGTTATCCGTGACATGCACTAATTAAGATAGTTCTTTATATATATACTAATTTTAATATAAATATTTGTTTCTTGCTTCCTATTTGTTTCTGGATATGGATTCAGTAGTAGTGTTTATCTCTTGGTGGAAAATTGTCCATAATTTTATTATATATTTTTATAGATAAGGAGTTAAATTTATACTTGATGTATTAAGAAGGAAGGATTAAAAATGGTAAGAGATTCGGTTTATCGTTTAGAGTGTTGGATGGAACCAATGTCGGAAATTTGATGGTATTCCTTAACATTTGTGCTTATTATTATGTTTATTTTTTGCTTTCATTATCTGATGGTTTTCCTATTAACAATTTTTTAATATATATATTCCATAAAGAATTGGTGTGTAAGCATTGAATGAAAAAAATACAATTTGATTTTTTTTAAAGGACATTCTAAGACGGTTATTTTAAAAACCGTCTTAGAAGGTGTCGACGTAGAAAGCGCTTGTACTTGTATTTCCGACGGATTTATCTGTCGGAAATTTCCCACAGGTGATTACCGACGTATATTTCCGTCGGTAATTTCCGACGGACAAAAAAAATCCGTCGGAAATTTTTTCAGACGAGCGTTTTACCAACGGATTTTTGTCCGTCAGAATTCCGTCGGAAATTTCATTTTTCCGACGGATTTTCGGATTTAGCGACGGATTTTGTCCGTCGGAAATCAGCGATTTTTTTGTAGTGTATGTTGCAACTTTGATATTGTTGAAAATTGTAGACAAATATGAAATATGGTTAATGCTGTTGCAATTGTGGTTGTGATGTGGTCACTACGACCGTAAAAACTTTGATGTGGTAGTCAAAATTGCAGTTACGGATCGATTTTTAAAACCTTGATATGGAGTGTAAATTGTGGAGGATGCATCTTATATGTTGTTTTTTTAGTTTCTTATTTTGATGGACTAGAAAAATTTGTTGTGTGGTGTGGACTGTGGAGTAGGAAGTTTCTCAATGATGTTTTTTTGGGCTTGTTTGACAGGTTGGGCTTGGAGATACTTCTGGTGGTGACAGGTTGGGAGAAATATTCTTTTAATTATTTATATTTATACAATATAAAAACTGTAATAAATAATGTTAGGTAGGAATTATTACACAAATTAAGATCAAGTTGATTTGATATTTGACAGCCTTTCGCACATTTCTAAAAAAATAATTAGACTGTGGTACTCCTTTAATTTGATGTAAGGCTTTTTAAGTTCCCAATCCCTTAGTGTTGTAGATCTTACATACTAAATATTAAGCTTATTAACTTTTCTCTTTGATGTATCTCATGTAAGGCTAAACCTTTCTATATCTTATAGTAGTATTTGTTTAATAAAGTTTATTATGTAATCAAATGCTTGCTGCAATATCCGTAGTAGATGAAATCTTTTGAGAAAAGAGTCAATCAATGCTCCAAGAATTTAGTTTTAGCTGGTCCAAAGTCGTGTCCTTCTTTATTTTGATTTTAAAGAATTTTTTATTTTTATTTTTACAACTTTTTGATATAACTATGCTTGAAAATAACATGTGCTCTTGCTATGTCTATTATATACTCATTAGTGTTTCTTTTTTTTCTTTTCAAGAAAGTAATGGAACATATCAGTGTTTCACCGGAAGGAATGTCTCATATTCCTTCATCAAATCAGTCAAATGATCAGACTCCTTCAGCTTCAGCAAACAATCAGACTCCTACTCATCCAATTGAGTCTAATCCTACTCCTCCACCTCATGAAGATGAAGTTAATAATGTGGAGACAGACACAAGGAGTATCCACTACCACTAGTAGGCTGAAAAGTAAGATTTGACAACATTTTCGAAAAATACAAGTCAATGGTTTAGACAAGGCTGAATGCAAATATTGTAAGAAACTTCTTGGTGGAAAATCAAAAAAATGGAACCAAGCATTTGTGGCAACATAATGATATTTGTGTTCAGTACAAGATTTTTATGAGAGGGATGAAGGGCCAAACATTTCTTACACCTAAGGTCGTGCAAGGAAAGCAAGAGTTGGGTGCAGGAATTTATAATGCAGAATGTGCAAGGGAAGAGCTAGCAAAAGCAATTATTATGCATGAGTATCCACTATCAATTGTGGATCACATTGGCTTTAGGAGATACTCTGCTGCCCTCCAACCTGTGTTTCAGGTTCCAACTAGAAACACAATTAAGAAGGACATAATGAAAATCTATGAGAATGAACGAGTAACATCTTTGAAGTTGTTGGATAGTCTTGATGGAAGAGTGGCTATCACATCAGACATGTGGACTTCAACCAATCAGAAGAGGGGGTATATGGCTATTACAGCTCATTACATTGATGGGTGTTGGAACTTACAAAGTCAGATTTTGAGGTAATAAAATGATTTGAACTTTTTATATTGTTAGTCCTTTTATTTTATAAAATGATAAAATATGATTATATATATATATATATATATATATATATATATATATGTTTTTTATATTATATCTCTCTATTTATGTTAGGTTCATTTATGTTCCTGCTCCTCATACAAGTGATAGACTTTGCAATGTATTGACTGACTGTTTGATGCATTGGAATATTGACACAAAGCTGTCCACTATCACTCTAGATAATTGTACCACAAATGATGCTATGATTGATAAAATTAAGGATAAATTAAACTTAGGTAGTTTGCTTAGGGGTGAGTCTTTACTTCACATGCGTTGTTGTGCACACATCCTTAATTTGATAGTAAAAGATGGGTTGGAAGTGATAAAAGAAGGTGTAGAAAACATTCGGGATAGTGTGGCATATTGGACAGCAACACCTAAGAGGAAGGAAAAATTTGAGGAAACAGCTAAACAGTTGAGAATCCCTTACACTAAGAATTTGGCCTTAGACTGTCCAACTAGGTGGAACTCAACTTACAAAATGCTTGAAATTTCCATAGGATATGTGGATGTATTTTGTAGATTAAAGCAACGAGAGTGTCAATATACTTGTTTGCCAAGTACTTTACAATGACAGTTTGCAAAGGATGTGTGTGGGAGATTGAAGTTGTTCAATACTATCACTGAACTATTTTCTTCTACTAAACATCCAACTGCTAATTTGTATTTTCCAAATATATGTGAGATTAACTTGGCAATCAAACAATGGATTACTTCTCCTAACCCAATGATTCAACAAATGGCACAAAATATGATGATAAAATTTGATAAATATTGGGGTGTGATTCATAATGTGATGGGAGTTGCCACTGTTTTAGATCCTAGGTACAAGATGGAGTTGCTTGAGTATTATTATGAAAAATTGTATGAACATGACTCTTTTAATCAAGTAAGGTGCATTCAACAATTATGTTATGACTTAGTTTCTGATTACCAAATGAAAATGAACAAGGACTCTTTTGGTAGTAATGTTGGAGATGCTACTGGTAGTGAAGTTGTTGGTGATGCATTATCTAAGTATGATAGATTTATTATGAGGAAAAAAAGGGCTAGAAGTTCTTATGTTAAATCAGAGTTGGACCACTATTTAGAAGAAGATGTTTTACCAAGAGCTATTGACTTTGATATTTTGATGTGGTGGAAAATTAATGGTGTCAAGTATCCAACACTTCAAGCAATTGCTAAGGATATATTAGCTATTCCGGTATATACTGTAGCTTCAGAATCTGCATTTAGCACCGGTGGTCAAATATTAAGCCCACATCGTAGTCGGCTTCAATGGACTACTTTAGAGGCTTTAATGTGTGCTAGAAGCTGGTTGTGGAGTGCTAAAAATACTGGTAAAATTTTATACCTATAAATTGTTAATTGATATTTGTGTTTATTCAACAAAATAATACTTGTAATGTACTTTTATAGGGTCTGCGAGCTATAAAGCTGTTGCTGATTGTGCTACTTTAATGAATGAAAGAGTTTCAAATGATGAAGGTAAATAATGTTTTGAATTTCCGTTTTCGATATTATATAATATAATCTTTTGTTTTAAATGTTCTTCTTCTTTTATGAAGGTGAAATGGTGGATGCTGGTGTTACTAATTTGGAGGAATGATCATTTACTCCATGTGAATTGTAGTTCTTAATTGTTACTCATTTGTTTGTTGATCAAATGATAGACTCATAATTATATGTGTTGTTTGTTCGTTTGTAAAAGGCCTTCGTAATTTGGTTGATTTGATACTTTCCTTTCATTACACTCTCGATGTTCAGATGATAGATTACTAATCCTGTCATAATTTTGCAAATATTTTAGTTTCAATATTATGAATGTTGTCTTGCAATGGTGTGGGAATGAAGTCTATTTTGGAATTGTGAAGTCCAAGGTTAAAAGGCTATATCCAGGATATGTTAGAGAAATTGTATGATGTGGATTTTCTGATTTTGGTTGATCTTGTAACATTTTGTTTAGAAATTTATTTTGGGATTTTCTGATTTAATATGCATGTCCATAATGATTTTAATTAAATTGATTGACTTTGTTTTGTAATTTTTAAATTATGATATCATATTTTGAATGTTGGTTTGTTATTAATTTTTTTGTTACCTAATTAACTTTTTTTGTCCGATTTTTTCAAAAAAAAAAAAAAGCCACATTATTTTTTTTTAATCGGGGCGGGGGCGGGGGGGGGAGGGGTTTGGGTTTTAAAATCCAACGGGGAATGGGGGCGGGGGCGGGGATGGGAAATACAATACCCGCCCCGGCCCCGCCCCGTTGCCATGTCTAACTACTAGTGGGTATTTCATTGGATATGCTGAAAAGCCTAAGGGTTATAGGTTCTATTGTCCATCTCACAACACTAGAATTGTGAACTCAAGAAATGCAAAATTTCTTGAAAATGACTTGACCAATGGGAGTGATCGATTTCAAGACATTTCTTTTGAAAAGGATCACTATGAGGCTCAACACTCTGGATCAAGTGATAAATTTGTAGTCATTCATGCCCCTCAAGTTCAAGCAGGTGTTAAACAACCAATAGTTGAAGTTCCACAAGTCACTGAAGATGATCATGTAGATCAAGTTGTTAATGAGGAACAACAAGTCAACGTTGAACAATCGGTTGAACAACAAGTTCCTCAACAAGATAATGAGGAAGCATTAAGAAGATCTACTAGAGTCAAAAGATCAACAATTGCTAGTGATTATCAAGTGTATTTGCAAGAATCAGACTATAACATTAGAGCCAAAAATGATCCTGAAATGTTTTCACAAGCCATGAGTTCTAAGGAATCAGATTTATGGTATAATGCAATGAAACATGAGATGGATTTTATGGAATCTAACTGAGTCTGGGATCTCGTTGAGTTGCCTACTGGTGTAAAAGTTATTGGATGTAGGTGGGTCTTTAAAACAAAGAAAAACTCACAAGGCAACATTGAGAGACATAAGGAAAGATTTGTTACTAAAGGATTCACTCAAAGAGAAGGAATCGATTACAAGGAGACATTCTCTCCCGTATCTAAGAAAGGTTCTCTTCGAGTAATTATGGCATTAATAGCTCATTTTGACCTTAAGTTATATCAAATGGATGTGAAAATAACATTCCTCAATGGTGATCTAGATGAAGAGGTTTACATAAAACAACCTAAAGGATTTTTCTCTATTAATTGTGAGCACTTAGTCTACAAACATAATAAATCCATATATGATTGAAACAAGCTTTCCATCAGTGGTATTTAAAATTTCATGAGGTTATATCTTCATTTGGTCTGGAAGAAAATGTCATGGATCAGTGTATATACTAAAAGTTTAATGGGAGTAAGATTTGTTTTCTTGTTTTATATGTGGATGATATTTTTGCTTGCGGCTAATGATAATGGTATGCTATATGTGGTGAAACAATTTCTCTCGAAGAACATTGATATGAATGATATGGGTGAGACATCTTATGTCATAGGCATTAAGATCCATACAAAAAGATCTTGAGGCATTTTAGGTTTGTCTTAAGAGACTTATAATCAATTATGTCTTAACGCAATTGATTATATATGTATATATACAATTGTTGAGCGAAACAATTATATGAGGAGTGCTTTTTGTTCTCAGTTTTATTGTTCATTTCACATCACTTTCATGTTAATTTTGTGGGAAAATATTATGTTGTAGGACTCTTTTTTAAATAAAAAAAAATCTTTCACCCCACTTTCGTGCCTACCAAACACATATACTTCATTCCTACATGCATCCCACTTTCATGCCTACCAAACTTGTTGTTAGATTAAGGAAAGACATGTCCTTTTGTATGGTCAAGAAAGACCATTAATTTTACCAAGAATATATAGTGAAATTTTCACATCACCAATCAACGTGGGAAATTTGATAATCAAACCCAATTAATAGTTAGTGTGAGCGGAATACTTGACCAAATGTATTAGCCTCAGTTGGTTCTAAGTTTATGACATTGATAATATATAACTAATTGATTATGAATTAGCTAACTGTATATTAAGTCAAAAGATACTTGTGTCATAAGACAAATCAAAACCTTTAATTGTTTTGATTAGATGTAAACAAATACAATGGTTAAAAATTGTTTCTTATGTGCCAAAAACATGTTTGTGAGTCTGCGTCTGATTTTCCAAATGATAGCAAGCTAAGATCATGATGTGATAGGACATTAAAGATGACATTTAAAGACTTCATTTAATACTCGGTATCTGAGATTTGTTTCATAGAGATATTCTCCTAGTATTTACCAAATCCTATGAAGAATAAATGAAGCCCAAGCTTTGAAATTCGTCAATCGCCATCAAAAGAAGCATTCTACTGCACATACATGCTCTGATGAAAAAGGAAGTGATTTCATGTTGAAGTGTTTAACACGTTAGCGGAGAAGAGTGATTTTCCAACATGAAGAAGTACATGCATTTAATGCAAGCACTAAATGCCCAACGATCACATAGTTCAAATACAAGCTTAAGAGAAGAAATCTATCTATTTAGAGATAGCTGACACTTTTTGAAGAAGACCTATAAATTTCATAAGCTTTGAAAACATAAAAAAACTGAAGCACTCATATTCAAATTCTTTCTAAAAAAAAATTTGTATAAATTCTTGTAAAGTTTAGAACTGCTATAAAAAAACCTTGATTATCTTAAGAGAAAAGACTATGTGCTAAGATTGTCTATCATTCTGTAAGATAATTAAGTGTTAGTCATTATGCAATCAAACTAACAAATCTCCTATTTTGTGCTAGAGCTAGCAATGGCTTGGTAGGACAAAGAATACTGTTTTTTACAAGCTTAGTGTGGAGCTTAAGTTATGGGGCCAAAAATGACAATGATAAATACTTATAACTTGTTAAAGTTAATGGAACTTGATTGTTTGCCAAGAATTGGACATAGTCTCGGTGGTTGAGACGAAGCAGTATAATTTCTTGTGTCTTATCTTTAGTTTCTCTTTTGTGCTTTAAATTGATTGATGGTTCAAATTTGATTTTTGCATTTAAAAATCTTTATTTATTTTACAAGATCTAAATCTATTGTCTAAATTGTTTCGTGAAAATCTGATATCTACTTGTTTCATATTCACCATCACACGATAACATTGTTATTTTAGAAAAAGGTTTTAAGATTTATAAAAATTACAATTCAATCCCCCCTTTTTATGATATTTTCCTTTACATTGTATATTGTAATAGATTTGTAATTTACTCTCTTTAGTTTTGAACATAAGCTAATATAACCCTCATGTATGCTAGTGTAAAATATGACTAAATTCATCCTATTTAATGAAGTTATCCCAAAATACACTTCAGGTAATTGAGATTTTATTTCTAATAACTATTTTTAAATGAAGGGAAATTTAAGAGAAAAAGTTTTTTTTAAGTGAGATTAATTAGTAAAATTAAATGATACTTCTCTAGTTCTCTTTATAAGATCCAATTAACTAATTTATCATAATTAAGAAAATTAGTTAGTTTAATTAGTAAAATTAAACTTGTTTAAAATTATATTTTTCCAAAATTATTCCTAATATTATTGAGGCATACTTTTTATTTATTTCAAGGTTCTTTATTAGCTTTAATTCGTTAATATCTCTCATAATTAATGCATTTATTGTTTTAATTTTTATTGGCTATCCATGTGAACAATTAAAATTAGATTGCTTAAATTATCAATTTGTTCCCAAAATTATTTTAAATCATTCAATTTAGTCTCCAAATTTTTAAAATTTCAATTTTATCCTCAAGTTTTTAAAAATGAATCAATTTGGTTTTCAAATTATTTTAAATTGTTTAATTTGGTCCTAAAGTTGTTTAAAATTTAATAACCAAATTGATTCATTTTTAAGAATTTGATGACCAAATTGAAGCTTTTTAAAATTCGAGGACCAAATTAAATCATTAAAAATAATATGAGAACCATATTGATAATTAAGCCAATAAGATTCCCCAAAATGATTTTTATTCAAGACAAAATTATATTTTCAAAGAGCTAAGACATTAGTGTATTCTATTTACTATTTATTAAATGCACCACTAGTAAAAGTTATTTAGATGTGTAATTGGATGAACCACAATTGGATGATGATGACATTGAGGATTTTGATGTGCTTCATTATTGGAAGGCTGCTCAGGATCCTTAGTATTCTTATTACTACAGTTCCATCAAAGTCTACTCAGTAGACATGTTTTGACAAAATATAGAAGTGTATTAATTACTCTTTCTGAACATGTTCAAATGTTGATTTGCTATAGGAATTGATTGCATGTTTTTGCTCAAAATTCTAGTGGTAATCCTTTGTATTATAATTTTTTGTTTACATATGTTATCTTATCTATCTAATTATTTTAGGATTTTTGTCTAATTCTATATTACTTGGTTGTGTGTTTTAGATGAAGATGAGACTGCAGTAGTGGACTCCAATGTTCATCAACATGTTGAAGACTAGATGTAAGAATTGAGATTTTGGTCATGTAAGAATAAATATTTATGTTTTAATTGTATGCTTATGATTTTATTCATTGTTTCTATTTGTAGGAAGATGCTTTTTGTCAAAAAGACTTGTTATTGGAGTTACTTATTTGAGAGTTCTTACTGGAGCTGCTTGATGAAGACATGGAATTGTAATTTTGGCAATTTTTGTAGTTTTTTTACTTGTACCTTTTTGTTAATTAGTGGTTGGTTAAGAAATTTTCTATTGATTTCTTTGTTAGTATTAACTCAAGTTATATCTTTGGATTGGGTATAACACCCACCGTACTGAGACAATAGTTAATTATTTTAATTAATTGATGAAAAATGTAATTTTTTTTTTTTTTAGTTTTCATCTTGAATAAGATACTGTCTTAAACTTTTGTAATCGTTTAAAGCGTTAAAAAAAACTTATATAAAGGACCATGATCATAAAGTAAATGTTGTACATCATCCATCTATATATAAGCATAAGCATCATACATCATGAGTACCAAATACAATCATGCTAGTAGAAAGGAAATATATCATGAAATAAAATAAAAAAACTAAATTGAGTTAAATTTATTTCATAAATTAAAATTAATTTATACACTTCAATTTTAAAAATAAATAAATAAAAAAGTTTTATAAAAGTTTATATAGATTGAGTTTAAAATTATAAAAGAACTCAAGTCATTTGATCTTCTTTAAAATTTCCTCTCTCGTACAAGTAAAATTAAATAAGCACAATTTTTTATATAGAACAACAATACCAAAATTAAAACTTTTTTTTTGTACTGGTTGTGTTGAAATTAAAACCTACGACCTTGTCTTTATTATTACTAGTAGACCAAACCTAATGATTTACCAAAATTTAAACTTAAACCTTATACAAATGAACTAAATCCCCACCACTGGAAGCAACCCTAGTGGATTTATTAATAAGCTTAAGCTTACTTTATACAATAACCTATACCTATTTACAGGAGCTACAACTACAAGAGCCGAATACTGCATTCTATATTTTGCAAATTTTTTCTTAATGAAAAAAGATTCAGTTGACCCCGCCCAATTCGTTCATCCCCACTTTCCCGAAATAACAGACAACAGCAGAAGAAACAGACCGTTATTCATTCTCAAACACTGCAAAATTTCGGATCCTCCCTCGTTCGCTTCCCTCCTCATCCCTTCCCTCTCCATTCATTTTCTTTTTGAGTCTAACTGACTACTAAGAAATAGCAACTTTACCTTTTACGAGGTTCCCACCTCTCTCTTCTGTTCCCTTTCTTCCCATGAAACTGCATCCAAACCAAACCTTAACCTTCATTTTTCCAATAATGTTACCACCCGGTCGCTGTTACAGTGTTACTGCATATTAGCATGCCTTTCTTAACGTAAGCCCCAGGTTCAAAAAAAGTCGAATTGATATCAGAGAAGGCATCAAAGAAGGAAGAGATCAAAGAGAACTAAAAGGGTGATGGAGAGTTATTTGCATGAGAATTTTGGAGGAGTGAAGTCCAAAAACACTACTGAAGAGGCTCTTCAGAAATGGAGGAAGGTATGCGGGGTTGTAAAGAACCCCAAAAGACGCTTTCGATTCACTGCCAACATCTCCAAGCGCTCCGAAGCTGCTGCTATGCGTTGTACCAATCAGGTAACCAATCTCTTTTTTTTGTCTTGGGTCAAAGACCACGGTGTTCCCCAACCAACTGGTCAGAAACTAATGCTGCTCGCGGTACATAGCTGTCACTGGCTCAAGGAAATTTTGCACACAATGAAAATTAAACACGGATTTTTCTACTAAATAGATTGATCTCACACATGTGAATGCAGCGGGGCTCTATAAGACTGCGCCAACCCTTTGAGTTTATCTCTGTGTGTTTTTTCCAACATATTTGGACTCTGGAACCTCAAGTGGATAGATTTCAATATAGGTGATGTATCTTTCAATATAGATTTCAAATGGGTGGATTTCAGATCTATTTGTTGATATGCAAATTCATTACAAGTCTGATGATTTTGCAACAGTGTAATAAACTATTTTTCTTTTGACAATATTTGTAATTCGTAAACAATATGATTCCTCTATTCCCTCCTCAAAGTAATACCACATAGAATGTGAGTTTGATACGGATTCTCAAAGGCTTATTTGTCCTTAATGCAGGAGAAGCTAAGGGTTGCTGTTTTGGTTTCCAAAGCTGCATTTCAGTTTATCCAAGGTAAGTTTCTTTAGAATTATTGGGAAAATCTAAAAATTTAGAGCAAATAGTCCATGTACTTGAGTTTGTATATCATCATCTAATCACAATTTTGTTTTGTGCAAAAGTTTGTTGATTTCTACAATAATTATTTAAGTCATAATTACCATAGTTTCTAATTGGTTGACAATGTAAAAAAAATTATCCTGACAATGCATAGAAATTAAACTCCTTCATTTAAAAATCAATTTGCTTACATGTGAATCGTGATCATACCTGCAGGTGTTCAACCAAGCGATTACGTTGTACCTGATGAAGTAAAAGCTGCAGGTTTCCAAATCTGTGCTGAAGAATTGGGGTCTATTGTTGAAGGCCATGACGTAAAGAAGCTCAAGTTTCATGGTGGAGTAGATGGCATTGCAGGAAAGCTTTCAACATCAACCACCACGGGGATTAGTGCTGATTCTGAATCACGGCACAGGAGACAAGAGCTTTTTGGAGTGAATAAATTCACTGAAAGCCAAGTTCGAAACTTCTGGATTTTTGTTTATGAAGCTCTTCAAGACATGACTCTCATGATCCTAGGAGTGTGTGCTTTTGCTTCTCTGATAGTTGGCATAGCAACAGAAGGATGGCCCAAAGGTGCTCATGATGGACTCGGAATAGTTGCAAGTATCTTACTAGTAGTCTTTGTGACAGCAACAAGCGATTATCGCCAATCATTGCAATTCAAGGACTTAGACAAGGAGAAGAAAAAGATTTCCATTCAAGTCACAAGAAACGGTTACAGGCAGAAAATGTCTATATATAGTTTACTCCCTGGTGATATTGTGCATCTTTCAATTGGAGACCAAGTCCCTGCGGATGGTTTATTTGTTTCAGGATTTTCTGTGTTGATTGACGAGTCAAGTTTAACCGGTGAGAGTGAGCCAGTGATGGTGACTTCCCAGAATCCTTTTCTTCTCTCTGGAACCAAGGTCCAAGATGGATCTTGCACCATGTTGATTACCACTGTTGGGATGAGAACTCAATGGGGCAAGTTGATGGCAACTCTGAGTGAAGGTGGAGATGATGAAACCCCATTGCAGGTGAAACTGAATGGAGTAGCAACAATTATTGGGAAGATAGGACTCGTCTTTGCGGTAATTACCTTTGCAGTTTTGGTGAAAGGACTAATGGGCCGCAAACTCCAAGAAGGAAGATTCTGGTGGTGGTCGGCAGATGATGCAATGGACATGTTGGAATTCTTTGCCATTGCAGTTACAATTGTTGTTGTTGCTGTTCCGGAGGGGTTACCATTAGCTGTGACATTGAGCCTTGCATTTGCAATGAAGAAGATGATGAATGACAAGGCCTTGGTGAGGCATTTGGCAGCATGTGAAACTATGGGATCAGCCACAACTATATGCAGTGACAAGACTGGGACACTAACCACCAACCGCATGACGGTGGTGAAAACATGCATTTTTATGAATACCAAGGAAGTGACTAGTAATGATTCTAGTTTGTCCACTGAACTCCCAGATTCTGCTTTGAAAATGTTGCTTCAGTCAATCTTTAATAACACTGGAGGAGAGGTTGTGGTTAACAAAAAGGGTAAGCGCGAGATCTTGGGGACGCCAACTGAGTCAGCACTATTGGAGTTTGGTTTATCACTGGGAGGGGATTTTCATGCAGAGAGACAAACATGTAAAGTTGTTAAAGTTGAGCCATTCAACTCTGAGAGGAAAAGAATGGGTGTGGTTTTGGAGATCCCTGATGGAGGTTTAAGGGCTCATTGTAAAGGCGCTTCTGAAATCATTCTGGCTGCTTGTGACAAGGTGATAAACTCAAACGGCGATGTTGTCTCCATTGATGAAGAATCAAGTAATTATCTGAATAGTACAATCGACCAGTTTGCTAGTGATGCACTTAGAACTCTTTGCCTTGCGTATATGGAATTGGAAAATGGGTTTTCCGCGGAAGACCCTATTCCTGTTTCTGGCTACACATGTGTAGGAATTGTTGGTATCAAAGATCCTGTTCGTCCCAGTGTTAAGGAATCGGTTGAAGTGTGTCGTTCAGCTGGAATAGTGGTGAGAATGGTTACCGGAGACAATATTAATACTGCAAAGGCCATAGCCAGGGAATGTGGGATTTTAACAGATGATGGCATAGCCATTGAGGGTCCAGACTTTAGAGAGAAGACGCAGGAGGAATTGTTTGAACTGATTCCCAAAATTCAGGTGCTTCATACACTTGCTATATGAATAACAAAATTTGATTGACTCAATTCTTAAAGAGGGAAATCGTTGGTGCTTTAAATAATATATTGTGGTTAATTTTGTTTTAAGGTTATGGCTCGATCCTCACCTCTAGACAAATATACACTGGTGAAACACCTTCGTACCACATTCGGGGAAGTTGTAGCTGTAACTGGTGATGGAACAAATGATGCCCCGGCCCTTCATGAAGCTGATATCGGACTTGCAATGGGAATTGCTGGAACTGAGGTGAGTGAATTGCAATGATAAGCTTGGTTAAATAGAGAATGGATCTATCTCATTTGAGATATTCACATGTGAAGAGAGCATACTATTTAAGATATTTGTTTCATTCTGCTATATGAATATATCATGTGAAAGTCTATTTATGATCCATTACCAGTCAAATATTTGAAGCCAAAAGAAGAGAAAGGGAAATGGTAACAATAACGCGCCTCATTTTGATCAAATGACCTTAATCTTCTAAAGCAAGGAGAATGGCTAATTTCATAATTTGTGTGCAGGTTGCTAAAGAAAGTGCAGATGTCATAATTCTGGATGATAATTTCTCCACAATAGTGACAGTGGCCAAATGGGGACGTTCAGTTTACATAAATATTCAAAAATTCGTACAGTTCCAGCTTACTGTAAATGTGGTTGCATTACTAGTGAACTTCTCATCAGCATGCATGACAGGTTAAAACATTTTGCCTAATTAGTGTTACATGCATCCTTTCATTCATTTTTCATTCCGTTCAAAGTGCAGTGGTAAAATGTGTTTATAGAAAATAGAAAACTTTTTATCTCACGATTTTATGTGTATTTGATCTTCAGGCAGTGCACCCCTCACAGCAGTTCAACTTTTGTGGGTGAACATGATAATGGACACTCTAGGAGCACTTGCACTTGCAACTGAACCTCCAACTGATGATTTAATGAAGCGCACACCAGTGGGGAGGAAGGGTGAATTCATCAGCAATGTCATGTGGAGGAATATCTTAGGACAAGCGTTGTATCAGTTTGTGGTGATATGGTTTCTTCAGTTAGTAGGAAAATGGGTCTTTTTTCTCCGAGGCCCGAATGCTGAAGTGGTCTTAAACACACTTATTTTCAACACATTCGTATTCTGTCAAGTAAGCCTTCTTAAATACATTTTAGTAGCCTAAGGTTCATATAACCAATTTGCTTAGGCAGATGCATTAGAAAATGAATTGGCAACTGAGGAAAGATTCAATTATATTACACAGCATTTTGGCCTGCAGGGTAAACTTGCCTTACTAGATGTTTGGATTGGTTTGGTTATGCAGGTTTTCAATGAGGTAAACTCTCGTGAGATGGAGGAAGTTGATGTATTTAAAGGCATACGGGAGAATCATGTGTTCATAGCTGTTCTTGGTGCAACGATTTTCTTTCAAATCCTAATAGTTGAGTACTTGGGAACCTTTGCCAACACAACACCTCTGAGTCTGGTACAATGGATCTTTTGCTTAGGGGCTGGATATGTGGGAATGCCACTTGCAGTTCGCTTAAAGCAGATCCCTGTCTGAAGCATGCATGTGAAATGTTAACAGATATCCAGTTTTTCAAACAGAAGTTTCAGATTTGTTATGTTACAGTGCTTCGAGGTTCCCTATATTCTTTTGTACATTCACTAATAGGCCGGGTATTGGTCGAGGTTTTCTCGGGTTAGAACCAGAAATTGAGCAGGAAAAATAAGTAGAAATCTGGAGTCTCGTTGCCATTATATATAGTTAGTCTGGTATAAGTGACTAACAAATCACCGCTTAACCATTTTATTTAGTACACATTGTTTATTTGTAGGCTAGAAAACAAAATGTAAACCTGGACGTTTTTGCAGAGTGGATAATGTTGACTCCTTTGATGATTAGACTGAAAATGATTGTAGAAGTTGCTTCCAAATATTACAGCGTATTTCTTGTTGTAGCTGACATGTAACAACTTCAATTACTTGCGATAACACAATGAATTGAACTCACTGAGATTTTCTAAACCAACAAATTGTTGCTTTTGTGGTGATTTCACCATGATTTCATCCCAAACGTGGTTTCTTGCCGTCAATCCAAATACAATATCAGTTACTTGTGATAAAATTGAAATTTTTGTTTGCTCAAAAACTTGTGAATATCAATAACTTGTCTTGCAAGTATTGTAAAAACATAGTAAGAATCAATCAATTTATAGCTTTGGTCTAACCAATACGCATGCATTTTTTTCTTTCAAAAAACATATACTTGATTGTATCCTTTTAACTGTTTTCGTTATATTATTGTGAAATTCTAAATGCTTTTATCATTAAAACTGTTTGGCATAATTTTAATAAAATTAAAAACTATTATCCATATATATTTCTGCACTTGCCAACTAATAATGAGAATGAAGAGGATGACTAACCAATTAGAATTGGTAATCATAGCTAAATGGGCAGAGTGCGTGCATGCATGCATGTGATCTTGATCTTCAGGAAGACGAGACCACAATCAGATGGTGGAGATTTACAGCTAGCTCATCCAGGATCTGGTATGCTTTATTTATCTTCTAGCAGTCTCTAACTGGTTCATTTTTCTACAGGAAACCGGTGCATGTAATTAGTTTAAAGACCTTTTCCTCTTTTTTTAACTACGGTTCACATATGATATATATATATGCTTAATTGCTCAATGCTGCATGTGTTATTTGTCATAGCTGTATAGGATGTGTTGTGGAACTTTCCAAGTAGCATTTCTGATTTCATTTCCTGGTCGTTTTTTCCGTTCACTGCAACATTTATTTTTAACATTTTACTTGAAGGGTTGAAGGTGAACTTGCAATGTGCATTGTAAGTTTGTAACCTCTCATAGATTTAAGCAAAAATCATAACCTTGTAAGTCACCAAAGTGTACATCAAATTTCATGTAATACAAACTTCCTGCCTTACTCTGCTACTCCAAATATCAATCAATTAACAGTATTCAAGTTATCTCTCCTCCCCCAAACCAGCATATACATAATGAATCAGCCGAAAAAACTGCTATTTATTATTAATAAATGATTCAAAAAATACATATAAAATAGAAACATTCTATTATATGAAAATGTGTGGGACTCTAATCTAATCAAACCTATCTTAACTAGGGGATGTGAATTAGACTCGAATTAACAAAAGATATGCTTGTCTTGCACTAATGCACTTCCCATTAAAAATCCATTTCATGTTGTTATGAAACTGAGTGTAAGTGGTAAACAAGGAACAGATTCTGTCTACAGTTTATTCTCTCCCCCACCATGCCTGCAAGTGTTTGATGTTCAATCTCAAGAAAAGCTTTCCTCCTTCACTATTGCTTGTGGATCGAATTCTCTTGGTCATGGTAGAAATCCTGTTGAAGTTTATACCTTTGGACCTATCGGCAGAATGGGGGCAATTAACTTAAATTTGGGAAAACATTCATTTTAATTTCACTGTTATCCTAAGACACTGTTATTCCTTTCATATTCACAACACTAGGGGGATAAGCTTTCCTCATCTGAACTTCTATCTTGTCTTGCATGGTACCTGTTGAGAACAGGTAATGATGCACTTGCGGCTATCCTGAAGGATCTAGCTGAACCAATCACAGTCCTATCCTGCATCCTTCCCACTTCTTTGCAGACTTGATCCAAACTATTTAGAAAGTCTCTTACAACCATAAAAATTCGGAAAGGGTGTGCTTCTTCCTTTGCTGCATCCCCATGAAAGTATTCTGTAACTTCTTTCACAAGGAACAAGGCCTTTCTCTCATCAGCCTTGATCCTAACAATTTCCTCTTCAGCATCTTTCAGAAACAGCTCGGTTGAGTTAAAGAAATTCCTGTGCATATCCGGCTTTCTACATTGCAAAACTAATCTCACTTTGTCAAGTCCAATTTCAAGCTTTGAGAGATAGCTGCTTAAAACATCCGAGTCCATTCCTGCTGCCTTTTTGACATTTCCAAGGTCTCTACTCAGTCCAGCCACAACCTGCAATCCGTTCTTTCTGAACTCATCCTCATTGAACTGGGAATTCATTTGGCTTTGAACATTATCATTTGCAGATTCACCACCTGTTCCTTCAGATCTAATTATCTCTTGGACCACAAAGTGGAGCAGTGTTGTCTTCCCATCTGTGCCCTTTATGTCTACAAGTTTTAGAAGTGTGTCCAGTTTGAAAGATATAGCGCCACCGCGATTTGTGCCAACATTCATTCTGTTTCCTGTCCTTAGAACAGCTTCAAGAAGTTTGAGGAATAACCGACTGCTCTTTAATTCCTCACTTGCCGCCTGACAGATATCAACAGCTGATTGATTAGTTTTTAAGGAGGCAGAACGAAATGTAATTCAAAGCAAAAACATTGAAGATAAAAAGGAATGAATATAAGCCAGCCATACCTCCAGGGTCTGAAAGGCAATGTAGCACCGACACCGACACGCGACACGTGACACGACACGACTCGACTCTCCGACACGTCAATCTTAAAAAATTATGGATTTCGACACGTTGGGACACGTTTTAATATTAAATAATATTTTTAATTTATATAATATATATTCCATTTAAAATATAATTGGCTGAATTGAAACTTCATAAATAAATTCCCAGATCAAAGTAAATTGTATTAATAAAAAAATGTGTAAATAGCAACCAATTAAATTAAAACACAAAATCCAGTTTATAATTAAAAAAAATAGCCAAAGGAGTATAGTTAGCAAAAAAGGGGTGCAGGAAGCAAATCCGGCCCAAAAGGAGAAACCTAATCCCCTCTGTATATAAAAAAGCTGTCTTCTTCGTCTTCAAATCAGCTGCCGCTGCTCCGCTGCGTACTGCTGCTGCGTCTTTGCTTACATGCGTGTGCCTTCCGCTTCCTCTTTCATTTTCCTCTTCCACTTCAATGCTTCTGCTTCCTCTTCCATGTTATCGGAGGCGACGCCGGCGCGGTGAGATCCGTCGTAGTGCAGCGGTGGTACAACCCACTGCACCTGAGAACAGATTGTCAACGCGTCGGACACGGTCAAATTCGCGTGTCGAAACCGGTCAACGAGTCGGGTGTGTTGACCGCGTGTCCGACACCGTGTCGGAGCGTGTCGGCGCGTGTCGCCGTGTCGGATCGTGTCCGACGCGATTCTCTCTGGTTTTGGACGTGTCCGTGCTTCTTAGCTGAAAGGACTTCCTAAGGTAGTTAACTTCAGTTTCAAAATTAGCTCTGTACAGCATGGCTTCAATTCTTTTAAAAGCTAAAGGGATATCAAGCACTGCTTTAAGGAATCTTTCTGCAGAGCCAAGTCTTGAGAGGTCACCATCATAATTTTTAAGTTTTATTTCTTCCTCCTTTGTTAGAGCCATCTTCACTAGAGTCTCCAATAGCTCAGTTCCTAAACCTTCAGGATTCCCTGTGTTATTCAAAAGGCAATATCACCAAGTATGAGTTTTGCTAGGTGGAAACACTGGTTGCAGATAAGCAATTAGTTAAGATAAAAAATATGTGTATGTCACGGAAACAACCAAAGATATCAGTTGATTTAAATATCTATCTTTATATAATTCACATATTTTATAGTTTTATTACTTATATAAAGTATTATCAACTGGAACACTGAAAGTATATTATGGCAAACTACATTATGGGTAGATCCTTTCAGATATTATTGTCTCTTCTGATTTTGCTTCTGATTTACACTTATATATGTCATTTGAGGTGGAGCCACGAAAGCTCCTCTGATAGAATATGAATGAGTAGATCATAAATATCCATGCCATTAATTCTTCATCAATATATTTATATTCAAGTTTATGAGTATTTCTTGGAATTATGGCACGTGGACTGTAACTCTGTAAGGAAGCTAAAGGGAGAGTTGCTTGTTAATCTTTAGTTGATTTAATGCAAGTTAGATGACACAATTTGCGGAAAACAGAACGGATAAAGGAGCACTGGCACAGAAGCAAGAGAAATGTTAAAAAAAGAATGATATACTTAAGGAATAAAAGACAGAATATATTTGGGTTACAAGAATGGAGTAAAAACGGTCAAATGATCTGTCTTTAGATGACACTATCATGGCTCATCATGAAACAGGGATGGCACTGGTTTTAGGGGATGTTTGACGGTTACAGCTAAAAAAGGCAAAGCTAGGTAGTAGTTGATAAGGATTGCACAGTAATAGGTTTGTCCATTAAGATGGAAAGGGAAATATCAAGTTCAATAACATTGATTCCTCAGAAAAAAGAAGGAAAAGAAGAGTTTGATAATGAATGTAAGATCTTTCTCGGTTTGGCCATTGCTCAATACTTGTAAGGATTTTAAAGACCAGAACATGCTATATGTTTAATAAGCTAGATCTGAATCTTATGTGACATTTTTTGGTATAAACAGAGGGGGTAATTCTCCTCCCACCGGCTCATTTTTGGAGTAAAGTGATACCTCCATTTGCCACTCTATGCCCAAGTCGGGATTGAATCCCAGATCTTGATTAAAAGACTCAAGTGCTGAACCAGTTGTGCCAACAACTTTTCGCATGTGACATTTTTTTTAATCTCCCCTAAAACTAAATAACAAAATTACTTTTTTTGTTTTTTGGTTTCCCACAAGTTTCCTCTTTTGAAGGCAATCTTATTCAAAACATGGTCGAACATTAAATGTGAGTACCTTTTTCAGTGGGGATTCGAACCTTAACCTTGGGTGTTTTTGGTGCAGTTAAAGTCTGATTACAATCTAAGTCCAGAAATAGGAAAAGAATAATGGACAAACAAATAAACTTACCATCTAAAAGAGCTTCGCACACCTCATCTCTAGTCACATTGAGTGCCCTTAGCAGTATAGCTATGTTTTGGGACTTCTTTGGATCCAACACCCTATTCTCCGGTTCAGCAGGGGGAAGAACTGACCTTCTAGTAACATTCTCTTTATAAGCAGAACCTGTGGATTTGCAGCCAAACAGTGTCTCCATCATGTCCTCATTTAACCTACATTCCACAAAACCAAGAACGTTAGTTCACATTCCTCAAAATCATAGTAACTAACTAACTGATATCATCAGTTTACTTACTGAAAGGAGCTGGATTTTAACTGGTCCCACACAGTGGCACGGTCCGAAGTAGCAGACACTTTATCCCAATGCAAAGCCTTCAACTTGGGTTTTGCTCCATCCACGTCATCACCTTCACTCCTTTGGTAAACTTCCTCAAAAGAACCTTTCCTTACACTAACACTGTTACCAGAAGACCCTCCTTCATTTGGGGACCCTGACTCTCGGTTCTTCCTCGACACTGAGGAAGAAGATGTACTAATTGACGGAGACCAGACCTTTCGCGACAGCAGTGGAGGGGGTGGCGGTGGCGGCGGAGGAGGAGGTTTAAGTGAAGTGAACTCGTTTGAATGAAGATGAGTCAAATTCGGTGCTGGGGGATGCGATGAGAATTTGGGTCTTCTAGAAGGACCCAATGTCACTTCTTTCTCCACGTGGTGATATTTTGTTGAGGCAGCCGGTGCCGGAGAAGGCTTAACTGGCGGAACAACAATGTTTCTGATCTCCGGCGTAGGAGAGGAAAACCGGGATTTCGGGGAAGTTCTCTTCGAGTGAGGAATCACCGGTGCCGCCAGGGTGGCGGAGAGACAGCTGTGGCGCGAGACCGGCGTATAGAAATTCTCTTCGCGGCCGAGTGACGAGCCGTGAGGCGAGTGGAACGCCGTCTCGCAGCTTTCCTCCTCGGAAGAGGATGAGGAGTCGGAGAATTCGGCCGGCGGCGAATGGCTCTCGTCCGGCGGCTTGTGAGGCGGCGGCAGCGGCTGCAACTCGGGGCTGGGTTGGTAACGGTGATCGGAGCTAAGCTTAATAGAATCAAGTTTCCGATAAGGGGAAGTGTTAACTGTTATTCCATTGGGTTCGCTCAGCGAAGTTATGGCGGGCTCCACAGTGCCAATGTAGAGGAAGCTCGAGGGTGGCGGTGGCGGTGGGGCCCGCGGAGAATCTTCTAGAACCCTCCGAGAAACCAGTTTCTGTGTCTCTGCAGGGTGTCTCACTCTGTGTCTGTATAAGAAGAAGCCTAATGCAGAGAACATTCCAAGTGTAACAATTCCCACGGAGATCGCAATTGCCACCTTCTTCGCAGGTTTCGTGGGCTGCGTCGCCGTTGGGTTCGCGATCATACCACCGGAGTTTGTCTCCGGAGGCAGATTCTGCACCGGCGGCGGCTGCCCTGCGGGATACTCGTTGAAGAAAGGAATGTCGGGAGAAGACGGAATATCCAGTGGCGGCGGCGGTGGCGGGGTAACCGGCGGTGGAGCCGACACCGCCGGGAACAATGGCTGGTGGAGAATTCTTCTTGTTTCATTGTGAACTGATAATTGAGTTGTATTGGTAATGGTAGCTTGGGAAGTGGAGAAGGATAGAGTGAAGAATGATAGGATAGAAAAGAAGCTCAAATGATGATGATGATGATGATGATGAGCTTTCATGGTGAATTTTGTGGACTTCTCTGCTTATTATCTCCTTTTGATCCACCCAATAATGCATCGCTGGTTTTTGTTTCCGCAAATTCCTTAGCTGGAAAGACAAACAAAAAAGAAAATAAAGAGAGAGGAAACTTCTTTGGGTTGTAATGTAACTATATAAATAAGAGTAAATCACTGATTCACTATCAGTGAGGAATTAATGTGACGTGGCAGTGAAACAACGTGAGTGTCTACATTATGGCATAACAACGAACGACTATGACCTTTATCGTCTGTTTCATGTTGTGTAACTGAGGGCAAAGCATATATAAACTCTTTGAGAGATGCCGTGAAATCCAGTGGCCACTCGCCACTTTGCCACTTTATATTTTCTTCGGCTAAGTAGTTGCTTTTACACTTTTCAGTTAAATATATATAAATTGTTTTAAGAGGGGGAAAAAAATTAGAAAGATCGTGTCGGAATGAGGTATAATATAAGCTTGCCTGCTATATATGTGCTACAGCCTACAAGGAAAGGAAAGGACACGGTATTAGGTTAGGGGAGCGGATGGCGTGTTAATGGAAGGGAATCCTTAATCGCGACTATAACACGTTACCTACTTGATGTAGGGTATAAAAAAACAAAATAAAATGTTACCATATGTTGTTACCCTCCAACAGTGAATTACATAATTGATAATTTCAAGCACCTCTCGTTTATCCCTCTGAATAATAGAACTAGAATTTAGAAACAACTCTCTTTTTAAAAGCTATTGAGACTTGTCCTTTAGCCTCTTTTGTGGGAAAAACAAGCAGGCTTATAAAAAGTAATAAATAATGGTTTGTTTATCCTCTGTCATGAATCTATATGATTGCAACCACACCAGCTAACTCTTATGTTCCAAAATAAATGTTTACTCGTCAAATTTAAATATGATAAAATAGCCGTAATGTTTATATATTTATCTTTTTTTAGTAGACGTTAAATAAGTGAGACTTATTTATTATTTATTCTCTAGAAAGATGGAAAGAATTAAGGCATTACACAAGGAGAGGGAAAGAAACAATGAGATAACTAATTACTAATTAACCCAATCTTGTTTGTTAGGATAAACATTTAAATAGATAGTTAGTTACGTAGTTTGAATTTTAAATATGAGAAAGATATATGAGAATATATGGGTAGATAAGATATGAAGAAAGATAAGATATGAAAAGAGATAATATAGAAAGATATTACAGAAGATATTGTTTAGATTTAAATTTGAATTGTTTTAGGGTTTTGGT
>CM023947.1:19495624-19519744 GCA_013407115.1 Glycine latifolia | reverse complement strand
GGCGTGTTTGGTTGCCCCATTTTGCCAAATATTGCCCAAACAGCCCCCTTTTGCTAAATATTGATTAAATTAATATTATTTATAAAAATTACCCATTGATTGCGTGGTGCAATGATACCTTGAGGATGCTAACAACCGATTGAGCCCTTCCTTCCCGTTGAAACCGTCGGTAGAATCAGACAACGTACTGGTACATATATTAAGAAAAATGATAATTAAAAATGACCAGAATCTGAAATTGCCATAAACTATTTAAAAGATATAATATAATTAAGAAGACTTACTCAAAAACACGTTGATTAATTATTTTACCTGTTGTTGGTATTTCAAAAGAAACGGCTAACTCTAATCAAATCAATATTTTAGTAGGAATATGATGGCGGTAGACTTTAGTGGCAGATTTTTCCTGCCAATTTGGATACTGTCTAGCAAATTAAGTTCCAGTCCAACTTACATATACATGTGCCTATTGAGAGCCGATTAGGACAGATTAAGCAGCATATTCCTCCTTAACAATATTAAAAGGGAAACGAAAATCTATATATAAAATACTAAACAATTTACCATCACAACATTGGATCTGAATTCCCAGCTCCTAAAGAGAAAAAGAAAGACCTTAGCTATTAAAAAATCAATATATAGTTATATACGTAATAAATTATAAATTTACTATAATATATTTCTTAATTAATTTAATTAATTAAATAAAATACGTGATTTATTATAAATCAGTAAACCCATATAATATTTGTCTTTGATTCCTTATTACACTGTAATAGATGAACTAATATAGTTAAAATAAGCTAATTAAGCTTCTCAGTACAATGAGTTAGTTTATGAAGTGTTAAGTTACAACTTACCTCTAAAAGCTCTTATATATGTCAGATTAAATAATAAATAATATGAAATTTAGTATCGCCTAGCGCAGCCCAAATCCCACCGGTGATTGGAAAGTTTGGAGCTAGATCGTGAATTCTTAAAAATAAATATATGAAATTAAGTGAGCTGAAAAGCACGATTGTATCAATGTGAGAAAGATATTGTTTAATGTTGTCTAAAGGTCCTTTATCACAAATCACATTGCATAAAAAAGTGACTATTTGTATTTTAACTTTCCCTCCCCAAATTCTCTCTTATTAGTCATTATTGCATGTCTCTTTTATCTTATTGTTTATTTTATAATTTTCCTTGTGTACACATGCACACTGTTTAGATCCTTTACAACTAACATTCAAATCATGTCGTTTTTTTTCAGGAACAAATTATATATCATAGACTTCCATTGCACTTAATGGTTTGCAATAATTATTCAATTTGATCTGTGATTAATCATTTAATCACAAATTTGTTCATTATTCATAGAACTTGGTCAATATTTTTTTAATTGGTCAATTGGCATAAAAATTAGTAAATCTTAATTAGAAATTAGTCCAATAATGATCAATCTAAAAACACTGACAAGTCTCTATTTTTTTATCAATACTGACAAGTCTCTATATTAACATAAATCAATATTTATTAACATTAATCAATCTAATAACTGTTAATTAACCCATCATTTTGAATTGTTTAATGGAATAATACAATTGTGATTTGAGTAAAATGAGAACGGAAGAAAAAAAATGGTCAACTGGCTGGATATATCGGATCCATTTTTCGCACTTACATGTGATACCAAGTAACAATCTTGTCTATTTCATCAAGATTGTAAATTTTGTTAATTATAATTAATTTATAATGAGAAATATTAGTTTGAAATTTCTATAGAATCATATACCACCCGTATATATGAGGTATGAGACAAAATCTTGAGTTTATCTAAATAGAAAATGAGATACTTATAATTGAATATATAGTAAAAAATACATTTACAAATATGAAGTAATATATTATATATGTATAAATGTGTGCAATTAAATGTAAAAAAATATATTTGATGCGCAGTTGAAAAATATGTAATTATAAAGATGTATGTAACCATAATAATTAAAGTGCCCTCACAAGTACCTAAAAAATCATACACATTAAAAAGATGGATGTAATTTCAGACAAAATAAGATTAAACTATGAACATAGTAAAACACATCTTTTTGTTCAAGTATAATTTTTCAGATGTGGTTCACTTAGAAACTTAATTTGAAGCCACTATTATACATAAAAAAAAAATATTTTTACTTAAACAAATTAATATAAAATTAACAAACAAAGAGAAAATATGAATATACGTTAAAAAATTGACTCACATTAATAAAATTTAATCAATCATTAAATAAAATTTAAATGATAACTAAATTAATATAAGCCCTGAAATGTTGGGCCTTGCTGAACTATTCTTTATTATAAATAAATTTCATTGCCTAATATTAGGCATAAAAATAATATAATCCAATCGGAAGCTACTCTTTATCAGAGCCAGGTTTCGATCCTGGGACCTGTGGGTTATGGGCCCACCACGCTTCCGCTGCGCCACTCTGATTTGTTGAAATATGATTAGAATAAAATATATATATTATATACGTTATAAGCTTACGATTTTCTAATGTTCTAACCTTTGATACAGTGGTCCAGCTTACGCAGCACTTTTCTTCCCGTCATAGTATAATATCTCTTTTTCCCTAAGAGATGAGTGTTGATCAGGATAGAGAATAAAAAGAAGTGCAACAATTTATTTACAAGAACATGCCAACCGTTGAGACAAAGGGTTGTGGGTGAGCACTTCATAGTTGAGGGGATAGAGAGACAAAAGATAAAAAGCTTGAAAAAGAAGTAACAGTGTTAACAGTGTGCACTCATCATAAACCCTAATGTGTCGTGATCAAAAGTTTGATGCTTTACTTAACTGGACAACGTCTCTTCCCCTCGAATATAGCATTCCAGCTTGTGATTGTTCTCTTTTGCTGTTACTTTGCTGGATTTTATTTTATTTACTTTTCAGCTACTTGTTCACTGGGGGCTTAATCTATATATTTCATTATTTTTTTGTGCTGAACTTTGGGAGAAATATTCCTCACGCTTTATCCCCCCGTAGTTCTGTCCCTATAGAAAATTTGTACACCCTACCTAGCTGAAACTGAAGGTGCCACTGAGCTTGTAGGGTTCATCATTGACACAATTATACAATAATGTTTTATGAGAAATGTTATCACTACTTTTTTTTAACATATTTTTTTAGTATTAATTGACTGAAATTTATTAAAAGTTATTAATTTTAATAAATTTTATTTAAATTAGAAAAAAATCATTAAATAAAAAATTAAACGTAAATAATTTTTGATAAATTTCAATTAATCAAATAGAGAATATTAATAAAAGAATGCATTCCTCATGTTTTATAATATTATTGACTGATTGGATTCCACATCATTGTTCTGTTATTTATAACTTGGCATCATTATCTCCTTGAACGTTCATAAGCATGTGGACATGATTTGGACTATATACCTTAAGGTGTTTCTCCTTCACTTCTTAGGTTCTGGACAAGAACATTGTGCCTTGTGAAAGGCATTTTGCCACACCACATTTCAATCAAATGACAAATGTTTTCGTCCCACTCCATGTGACTGGTTTTACCAATAAGGGAATGCTCCAAAATGGATTATTCAATCATGCGATGTGAAAATGATATGTGGCTTTTGTCATAGTGTTAATTTGTCTTCTCAATTTTGATTACAGAATCAAATTACATAGATTTCATGAATTGATGTAAATATGATTGATTGTTTGTAACAAAAATAAATATATGATTGATTGTGACTTGAAAGTTTAGGTTTCCAAATAATTATAATATATAGTTGCTATTAGATTTAATGTAGGAAATATATATGTTGAGATCTAATGTAAAGCATGTTTTTTTTTCTGTTTCAAATACCCAATCACATTTGCAAGTGTCAACTTTCTATATAGATATATTCTAAATTATTTATAATACTATATATTGTATAGAAATATTTAATTTTCATTTTATATTTATATAATATTACGTTGACTATTTTGGAATTTGGGGGTATACATGTGATTAAAGGCCGGACTTAATTATCACTTGTTTCCTTTCCGCTTTCTCTCCATTGGCTCCACTATAACAATATTTCAATATTTAAATAATTCACCTTATAATATATAATACTAAAATAATAAGATTAAAATCCCTTATTTTATTAAAAAAGTATAACTTAGTTCTTAATATTTTTACTTTTTAATATCTTTAATTTTTTTTCATATTATATTTGAATTAGAACACATTTCATGTACAATTAGTAAAATATATAAATGAATTAAATCAAGAACAAAAATAAGCAAGACGATCATTTATCTCCGATGAAGATTAATGTTATGTTTAATTTGTTCACTTCATCAAACCTAATCCCAAACTTATCCTGATCTTTGATGAATGTGGGGATCGGGTGGACAAAACTAGTTATTATCCTTCCTGTTACCATTCCTATGGCCCCCACTTCTCTTCCTCCTTACCCTTAAGAAAATCTAAACAGACGAAACAAAAGATATTTATATAACCATTTGTCCATTTCTATTAAAAGTTAAAATTCATGTATTTTTCCTTTTAGATTGCTTTTGTTTAAGTTTTATTATTATTTTTTCTTACAATATACTATATTATTAAAGCAAAAACTAAGAAAGCATTTGGTATATAAATAGAATTAGATGAACTAATCCATTTTATTCTTTTCTTTTGTTCTATTTTAATCTTATTTCATGTTTTATTTTATTTTTAAAATATATTATTAAATATGAAACAAAAACCATTCATTGTATTCTAAGTTGATTTACCAAATGCTGCCTAAGTTACATGACGGATGAAAGCAATATAGCATGGACTTCCACTTCCAGATCCTGGGTTCGACAAACAGAACATGCGCGTTTAGCTGGGCCCATCTTTCTTCGACTTGGTTTTCTATTTGAGATCACCACGAGCTATAATTCTGGGCTAAGGGTTGAACCAGAAGAAAAAAAAAAAAAAGGAAATCGTAACTACCATTTTCACGACCGATATAATTTTTTAAAAAAAGAAAGAAAAAAATTATTATGGAACTAGCTAGAAGCTACCCAAGTACCCAATCCAAGGCAGCTTGTAGGATGGGAAGCTTGTAGGATGGGAGTAAAATAATAATTTAATTTTAACACTTTATTCATGTAAAAAACAACAACTATTAATTATTAAAAATTACTTTTGTTGTGAAACTTGAGGGGTAAACAACAACCACATAAGTGAATCTGACATCACACTTTAACCCAAACCTTAATACTTATGTTTATGGATCTTCTCCTCACTTATATGATATTCAACATTCTCAGTTCTACCTAATGTGTGACTTCACTTCACCAAGCTGAACTGTCGACTATGATACTAATCGTTGTGCAATCGAAGGGGTAAACACCAAAGTGATTTACACCAATGGGCCACAAAGCAAATCATATAAGTGAACTTGACATCACACTTTAACCCAAAACCTTAAGACTTAGGTTTATGGGTCTTCTCCTCACTTATATGGTGCTCAACGTCCCCATATCTATCCAATGGGGACTCCACCTCACACTTATTTTCCAACAATCATCCCCTTAAGTGTTTCGTACTCAATGTGCAACTTTACCTTCGCACTTGGACTCCAACAATCTCCCCTCAAGTGTGAGTTTTTTCCACATGGTATCCATCCTCGAGCAAAGCCATTTTTAGTCCACGAGTATCTCTCGAGGTGGTCATCACATCAAACCATTGGTTCTGATACCAATTGTTGTGTATCTAAGGGTCGAGGGTAAACACCAGGGAGATGTACACTAGTAGGTCATAAGTAACCACATAAGTAAACTTGACACCACAATTTAATCCAAAATCTTAAGGCTCAGGGTTATGAGTCTTATCTTCACTTATATGGTGTTAAACCTTCACATTCTTACTCGATGTGGGACTTCACCAAAATCAATTGTGCTTTCATCAAAATCAACACCCCTTACACACTCTAAGGGTATCCCGGTCTCCATCAATCCTGTAACTAAAACCATTGCCCTGCAAGGCACCAAGTGAGATCAAATTCTTCCTCAACTCAGGGATATATCGAACATCACACAATGTTCCCACTCTACCATCATCCATAGCAATATGTATTTGTGTTATTCCAAAAACAATACACAATTTATCGTTACTATACAAACACAACCAAAATTTCCTGACCTGTATGTGGTGAACCATTCCCTATTGAAAGTCATATGATAAGAACATCCAGAATCAAGAATTCATGCATCTGTCAACTGACTACATGAAATAAAGAGAACATATCCCTCACTATAGTAGTTTGAATCGTCAGTCTTTGCCACATTTACTGAGTGAGATACCCCTTCACTAAATTTCTTCAACTATGGCAATCCCTCTTGAAATGCTCCATTTGGTTGCATTTGTAGCACTCTGTGTGTTCTCTAGACTTGGACTTCTTCTTAAGCCTACCACTAGAACCCTTGCACATTGTTGCTTCTCCTTCACATACAAACCATCACCTTGCGAACTCCCCCACTGCATTTGTCTCCGTTGAAAGTGAGATATAAGTACAAACTGTATCGCCTCCAGACCGATTGAGTATTTCCCATACATTAAGGTTGTCACCAAATGTTCATAAGAAGAAGGCAAAAAACATAGCAAAATACATGTCTTATCCTCATCCTCAATCTTCACCTCAAACCTTGCAAGATCATTAATAATTTGATTGAAAACATTCATGTGATGTTGAAGATCCGAACCCACCCCCATTTTCAACCCGTACAATTTTTGCTTCAAATACTATTTGTTCGTTAGTGATTTTGACATGTATTGACTCTCCAATTTCTTCCATACATCCTCCAAAGACGTAAAATTCATCACATGATAGAGGAATATTTTGATCTCCCTTGGTACCTTGCATGCCAATGATTTTAGTTACAGGACTGATGAAGAACAAGATACTCTCAAAGTATGTAAGAAAGGGGTGTTAACTATGATGAAAGTATAATGACCTAGCTTAAAGAAATTTAAATTTACTATATTCCGTCACAAAAAGCGTTAGCGATGGAATTAGCGACGGATTTTGCGACGACCAAATACCTGGTGCCATTAGCATGGGAACTGGCGCCCTTAGCGTGGAAGGTGCGCCAGAGTGGCGTGGTTAGCACCAGAAGTGGCCCCAGTAGCGCCAGAGTACACCAGATAACCAATTCTTTCGGGAATCTGGCACAGTTTGCGCCAGAAGTAGCGCGATTAGCGCCAGGACGCGATCTAGGCCACTATAAAAGGCCATTTCACGTGTTTTGGGGGCCAAAAACCCATCTTCTTCATCCTTGAACGTTTTCCTCCATTGTTAAGCTTGGGAAGCTTCATACCCACTCATTCTTTCACCAAAACACTTCACTCCCAACATGAAACTTGAAGGAAATCATCCTATGAGCTAGATTCCTTCATCTCTTTTCTCTAAAAACCATCAAACGGAGAGATCGTTTTCTCTAGGGAACTTCACAAAACTTGAGTTTGGCGAGAAAATGAGGCGATTTACGGACACCCAAGCTTGGAGAAGTTGTCCTCTAGTCTTCCTTGTTGATTTAGAGGTAAGAAACACAAATTATACCGATTATTTGAGAATATGTACTTGAGGTGAATAGTGACCCTTTTGAGTTAGAGCTGGAATTAGGCTTGGGTCCTTTAGAAAAGTATGCTTACGAGGTTGTTGTGATGAAGGCTCAGCCTTGAAATTTGAATTTTATGGACTTTGGAATTTGGCTCTGAGAAATATATGCGTAGGAAGAATGTTGGTTAAATTGAGGATTGTATGACATGCATGAACCTTGATGCTTGTACAATATGTGCTCAGGAGGTTATATAAACGGTGAAAAAGTGTTGAAGTAACCATTTTGGCTAACTTGGAAATTGTTGACTTATGGCTTGTATAAAGCAATTGAACCCTTTGAGTTGGCTTATGCAGAGTCTTTGGGAGACTCTAGTACCTTGATTAGGCCGAGATAGATCCTATTGAGGGTCTGTGAGTCGCCTATAAGGTGGTTAGTTCTGATAACTTTAAGATAGAGGACAAAGAGGTTTAAATGGAAAGGAATGACGTTTCTTTTCATTCTAACGGTTGAGAACCGTTATTATGTACTTAATGCCTTGTAAGGTTAGGTTGGCTATTGATTTTGCTTGTGTGCCTTTGTATAGGGCGTGATACCGAGGGTGTCAGTGGCGTAGACCACAGTCCAGGGATTGGACAACAGAGCACTGCGTTGCCAGGTAAGCTCTTTGCTCTTGGGGAGTGTTTCCCACTGTCTGTGTTCCACCATACTCCAAGGGAGTGATGGTTACATACATGATGCATGTGCATTGAATTGGTTGTTACAACTTTCCTCATGATAATATGTATGCATGATTCTATGCTTTGTGTGTATGGTTGCCTTTCGGATAGATCTTCTGGCCAGTTAGATAGATTTGGACCTCCCTAGGAGTAGAGTGCAACTCCTAGTTTGGTTTGCTCACGTAAAGGGTGAGGATGATCCCTTAAGACCAAGAGATAGGTGGTCCCGTCGCGGTTAAAGCCTATTCTCGGAGGTGCCATATACGTGCATCCATGTGTAAAGGGGTAGCTCCCGATGGGATGGCACGGGTGTGAGTTCCGGTCTCACACTAGGGACTGAGAGTCCCAGATGCTGATGATGATGCATCTTTGGCGGGAGGAGTACCGCGGATATACATTAAAGCTAGTGGATGGCTATGTATTATTGTGAGGGCCGAGAGGCCTGGTAATTGTGATGCCTTTGATGTTCTGTATCATGGAAGTGAGCCAGGGGAAAGGAGAAGCCTCCAAGAGCCCTGAGCTTACTGAGATTGTATCTCACCCCTGTTGGGGATGTTGTTTTACAGGTGATGCTTCTGGCAGAGATGATAGTTCCAAGGGCAGGAGGCCCCAGTAGGGACAGCCACTGTATAGCTGCTTGGCCTGTATTTTGAGAGCATTGTGACTCATTACTTTTGTATATGATATTGTTTTGTACCCCTGCGAGGGAAGATATGTGTGTGCATATATTTTGGGTCCTGTATGGATTATGATGTACTGATATTCTGTATTTTGTACCCTCGTGTGAGGAAGTGATCTGTGAGATCATGACACTTGATACTTATTCTTTTGTATAGACACAGTGAGTGTCCTTGATGATATATATATATATATATATATATATATATATATATATGTATGTATGTATATGTATATACATGTGATTATTCTCCTGATATATCTGTATAGATATTATTGATGTATCTGCCGTTATTTATGTTATTTGGATCGGTGAGGCTGGCTATGGCGTATTGGAATTTATATATTTATTTGAGGTTACTTACCATACATAATGAATCAAGAAATATGGTTTTGAAAAATGCTTCCGTGGATTTTAATTAAATTAATCTCTATGCTTACCTGATTAAATAATTGTTAATACACCGGATGCATACGGGGTGTTACAGAAAGCACAACAAACTATAGGAAACACTTTAAGGGGAGATTGTTGAAGTTTATGTGTGAAGGTGAAGTCCTACATCGGGTAGGACTATGAAGGTTGAGTACTATATAAGTGAGGATAAGACTCATAAACTTGAACCTTAAGATTTTGGGTTAGAGCGTGATGTTAAGTTCATTTATATGGTTGCTCACGATTCATTGGTGTAGATCTCCCTGGTGTTTACCCCTAGTCCTCATATGCACAAAAACTTTATATATGATATTTCTTTTCAAAATGTGGTAGATAATGGTATGGACTCATGTAACTTATGAAACTAACAACAATATACTCTTAAGAGAAAGTGGTTTGACCTGAAATCCATGATTTTGAACTCCAGGAACAAAGATGGGAGTATCTATAAAGACATTTTGATGCTTAAGTTAACAAAAACTAGATATATTGTAATAGTTTCACATATTATAACAATGGTATTAATATTTGAGATATTTATAGGTGTTAGACCTAGGTTGAAGTTAGTACCACAAGTTCAAGGCCTCATACTGTTAGTTCTTTTGTGTTGCAATGTCTATTCATGCAACTATATTACTCATTGTTGTTTTTCTATTAGCTTTTCTATAGGTATTTAGGTTCACTAATAATGTGAAGTAGATTAGACTTAGGTCCATTCCCTAACAATGAATTACCTTTATAAAAGTTAACAATTTTAAAATCATATTATATTTAATTAAATTTATAAAATAATGTGTATTACTATACATTTTTGAAAATAAATAATTGCATAAAATGTCTACACATAGAGATTGCCTAGCTATTACCGTCGTGAATTGCAATTGATCATGCATGTGTTCTTCCCTTTCTCTCTTATCTTAAGCCAATAAAGAAAACAAAATAATTTTGAGATAAATTAATGATGATGTAAATTAGGTTAATTGACTAAATTGGTGAAAAATTAGAAATAATTTATCAAAATGGGGCAATATTTTGAAACATTTTACTGAAATGAGCAATTTTTGTCACGTCGTACCAAAATTGCTAGGTAATAAGATGATTTCTAGGAGATTTAAGGTTGGTGTAACGCCTCGAACGAATCACACTAGAATGAGAGGGATTCAGAGGTTGTACAGGTATGATACTATATAGTAAATGATAACTTAAAGAAATTAATTGGTATTACCTATACCAACAAGATATGTCTACTTTTGGTAACCTATCACTTAAGAACTTCACAGTTAAGAATGTTTGACTTGGAATAGTTATAGAATGAGCGACCTTCTAGAAAGTTTTCTAGAAAGCGTGTAAGTAAGAACAAAGCACGCTAAAAAGTCTCATATTGGTTTGTAGGGATAGTCACACCCTGAATGAATCACACCAGAATGAAAGAGAACCAAAGGTTGTACAGGTATGATACTGTACAATTGAGGATAACTTAAAACAATTAATTGGTATTACTTATACAAACAAGATGTATTTACTTTTCGGTAGTCTATCACTTAACAATTCCACAGTTAAACGTGTTTGACTTGGAGTAGTTCTAAGATGGGTTTAAATCTCTTCGCTAACAAAAACTAATAATATTAATAATTAACATTTGTTGATAAAAAAAGAAAAAAAATATTATTTCTAGGATTGTGTAGCTTATATATATATATATATATATATATATATTATTTAAAACTACTACATGTATGTTTCATGTCACCGAAAATCTTTAGTTCATTTGGCACGTTTCAAAAATATTAAAAGTGGATTAAAGATTCTCATATGACATGCCATGTGGGTCATAATACATTTTTTTAAGAGATTGTTAATCCACGTGGTGATTTTTAAAAAAATATATAAACATGTTAAAAAACACTAAATTAAAAATATAAAATAAATAGATTTAAAATAAACATGAACTAAATGAATAAATTAAAATAATAAATATTAATAAAATAAATAAAGTTAAATAAAAGTTAACTTAAAATAAATAAATAAACTTAAATAAATTATTAATCATATAATACATTAATTATAAACAAATAAATAATTAATTAAATAATGTTAATTTTAAAAATTAAATTCATATAAAAAAAGAGATGTGATATACATCATATTTTTTGTGTTTGTCCTCACTATCATTATGACATAATAAATGACTTGGATGAAAAAAAAATAGGCACGAATAATGTGGTTACACAAATTGTATCAATTGTTGTATGTAACATTTTTCAAAATAAAATTGCATTATTGCCCCTATTTATAACATTTCACTGACACAAATATAAACACAATCAAATTAAAACGAATTGTCCAATTTAGGGACTCTAACTTTGAAACTTGAACACCAGTAAAAAAAAAGTTTGAAGTTTGAACATGTCATATGTGGACAATAAGACCTAGTGTTAAGTGAAATCAATCTTCCAATTACATATAACCATCGAATTCAAGTGACACCATAAAAAAAAGTGGTTTTTCCGACAAAAAAAAATTTGTCGCTAAGTTAACAAATTCGTCGCTAAGTTAGAAAATCCGTCGGAAAAATGAAATTTCCAACGAAATTCCGATGGACAAAAATCTATCGATAAAATGATAGTAGGAAATTTTAACCACGATCTTTTTCCTCTCCGTCGATAATGACCCGTGGGAAATTTTTGACACATATGGAACATTAGCGAAGGACAATTTTGTCAAAAATTTCCATCAGTAACTAATTTTCTATGTTTTTTATTTTTATATTTTTTTCAGCATTATTTGTTATTTATGAATATTTAATTCTCATTTCTATTATTTAATGACAATATTGAAACTAACACATACATGCAATTAATGAGATATTCAAATTCATTAATCCCAAACAAATTAACTAAAACTCAAAGTAAGGGAGTAATAAAAGCACCAGGTCTAATAAATTAATACTAATCATAAAATGTTGCATGTCAGTAATCAAAATAGTCATTGTTGTAGTCCCTCTGTTGGTCATCTTGTTGTTGGTCATTTTGTTGTTGCTCCTGGTGATGTGGTTGATCATTATGTTGTTGTTGCTACTGGTCATGTGGTTGGTCATTGTATTGTTGTTGTTGTTGTTCCGACAGTTATTGGTCAAGTTGTTGCGTGTCAGGCAACTGCTGGTGAAGTTGTTGATGCTGTTGAATAATGTTCCACGCTTCAGGAGGTAGAAATCGAAGTACAACTGACTGAAAGACACACATCTCATTCGATTGACGCATCTCCTCCTCCTTCGATTGACGAAGCTCTTACCTTAGTCGAATAACTTTCATTGAATCAATTGGTTGACTGGAAGATCCTTGAATATGCTGCATGAAAGCCTCATCCTTCAATTGATGAAGTTCCTTATGCTTTGGCCCCGCAGTAGTAACCTAACATTGAGTCCTAAGTCTTTGTTCTTCAGCAGGGTCTAAATGAGTCATTTCTGATTCACCAATACTTGAGGCCACATAGAACCTAGCTTGAGATAGTCTAGCCTCAAAGTTTTCATGTCATTGATAAACAATTATTATTAAATAAATATATTAAACATTGTAAAAAATAAGAGTGCATGGCATATTGATTGAACTTTTTTTAAGAGAACTCAAATAATGTGCTAAGAAAGCATGCATATAAGGAAACTTATAATTTAAATTATACAGTTGAGTTTAAGTGATGAAATTATCAAAAATGGAAACCTTTGCAATTGAAGCTACAGGCAGACAAATTTTTTATGAATACACTGTTAGGTAATTTCATGTTCATCAATAATCTCATATTTCAAATTTAAACTTAAATGAGGTAATTCCAACTATCAAAGTTAAAAAATGTCTGCTCCAGTCTAAAAACACAAGTCAAGCGCACTGTCATCTAGGAAAATACAGAATTTGAGAAATAAGATTGCTATATAAAAAAAATCATACACAAAACATGTGATAGTATAATATTTGCTATAAATCACAAATAATTCAAAATGATACAAGACCGATTGCATTGAGAGATAAGAAAACAGGTTTACAACTCTACAAAATATCTCTATCAACAAACATGTATATTGTTTTAAGGAAATTCATGAAATAGAACAGGTTACAAGACAAGAATTCAGAAAGCATATTGTCCAATTGCAAGCATGTCATGTCACACTAGAACATTCATGACTTAGGCATGGCTTCAGGTTGGTTTTAAACACCTTAAGACTTAACTAAAACAGAGGATAGTACTTCAGCTTTTGTTCCAATAGCTACACAAATTCTCAAACTCACTAGATACAAGTTATACTTACGTAGTTCTACACTTGTGTCAACATGGAGCTGTCTCAAAGGTAAAATCACTGTAAGGCCAAGAATTATTGACCTTGAATGGGACCAAATACATTTGGAAGCTAAGACATAGTTATTTAAGGTATTAAAAGGGCTTAAACAGATTCATTCTAGCTTGGTTAGATAACAATTTGGAACACATGTGTATTATAAGGCCAATTTCAACATCAATACTCAATATATCGTCTTAGGAAAGATGAAAGATAGGGCACAAAACATAAACATCACACATTTTATAGGCTTCTCCAATTAGACATGCATATAATCACACAACTACATAGTTTAAGGGATCAAACCCACCACATAAGTGCATTTTCACATCAACAACATATCTAACTTCAATTCTATTACAATGCAACTCACTTAAAAGTATTTAAACTTCCTTTTTATTCACAAGTTACGTTTGAAATAAGGCACATATAACAATAATTATTATGTCATCAACACATACCAGGGAGATACACAATTTGATGTTGAGTTGTGTAAACAAAGAAGGAAGGGTCACACTTGCTTACGATGAAGCCAAACTAAAGAACACTGGATTGAAGCCAAACTCTTACAGTACAAAACCTTTATCCATTAGTCCAGCTTTACATCTGTTAAGAGAGACATATGAATTTTCCTTTATCCTGAAAACCCTTTTAGATCCAATAGTTTTTTTTAGGAGGAAGAAGGACTAGATCCCGTGTAGCTTTTTTGATGATAGTGAAGTATTCTTGCTACATAACATGTAGCCAATTGGGATTATAAATGGATTCTTAACACATTTTGGTTCACAATGAGTGAGAAGAAGTGCAGGATTAATTTTGGGTTGAAATATTCTAGATTATCAACACAAACAGGTTGAGAAGGAGAGGAAACAATGAAGAAGTTATTTGTGAAGGATGAATTAGAGGAATAAGATGAGAGAAAAATGCATCCATGATAAGGGAGTAGTAGAAGAGATTTAAAAAGACTCAAACATTCTATTTTCAAAAATGTGATTTCATTAAACACAAAATATATAGAGATAAAGAGTCTTCTTTAAGATGAAAGACACGTGTAGCCTTTGTGACAAGTTATAGTACTCTAAAGGAAGAGAAATTTTTGTGACCTATAATCTTTAACAACAGAAAAATGTGAGTGAAATTCAAAGTAAACTTGATTATCTTTAGCAAATTTAGTTACACTCATAAGATTTTTAGTAATAGAAGGCACTTGTAAAAGCTAATTAAAAGATACAAAAACTTTAGAATTATGAGGAGAAATGAAATAAGAGGAACAAATGGATTGAATATTCAAACCTTGATCATTACTAGTTCAGATCTGGTCAGGTCCTTCAAAAGAATTTGATTACTGAATATCGTTGGATTAAGTAATATGAAAGGATGCTCGAGAATCAAGGATCTAATTTGAATTGTTAGGCTAAAAGTCATTATTTGTCAATATAGAACTAGGTGGATGAGATGTGGAAGCTTTATAGTTGTTAGGATTTATCTGAACATTGGAGGAATGAGGACCATTAGTGGCCAATTTAGAAGCAGCCATAGAGTTTTGTTGCATATATGGGCATTGAAAATGAAAAAACAACCATTCAATGTGGGAAATTTTTTTTGGCACATACAAATGACTATTTTTCCAAGATTAGTCAAGAGATTACTAGTGTTTATTCATTCACTGGAACACAGACTCAAACATTAATTTCATAGCAGTATAAGTGATTGTTGTTTACTCAATGAAAATTTGCATATGATAGGAATTAAACACAAATTCTCTCCTTAAATATATCATTGTGACTCATAAATAATAGAGTCTTAGACCACTGCGACAATCATTTGGGTTTTACAAGTGACTATTTAATTCCAATGCAAATGAATAACAAAACACTAATAAACAAGTGACTCTTTACTGTACATTAGGCAGCTTTGTCTCTGTAGATCTATAACCTAAGAATATATAATTTAATTTGTATATATAACCATGCATGAATTGTTGAAAATTTCACCTATTTTTTAATGAAGAACTTACCTGCGTCAATTTGACTTGAAGACCAGACTTAGCAGCCTCAATACTTCCAAACAAGGAGCCTGTAGCAATAAAAGAAAGATAAATGTAAATTGTGGAGTTAACAATAATACAATATATAATATGAAAATCTCAGTATTTTGTTTCATTCTATTTTTTTTATAATATAATTATTTGATTTTTAGATATAAAGCATTCAAATTGCAAGTGAAGACTATTAACAAAACCTAAATCCAGTAAAAGTCTTGTGAGCTCACCAAATATAAAATAGAAATCATCAGCAATCACATGTTTTGCCAAATTCTTAATATACAATACAGGAGCAGGATTTCTAGGTCTATAGTTCTGCACAACACTATCCATCAGTTCAAGAATGTCGCAAAAGGATAAATTTGTGCACTATACAAGCTCTAATAAATTACTTCTAGATAGACCTTTCATAAGTCATAACTAAGGTATACTTTAGGAGAAATAAGGTGAGAAGCAGAGAATCAAGCCTCAAAGGTTATGAGAAAATCATGAGGAATACAAATAATAGGAATGTGTAGCTTAATGAAATGGACAGGTGGCAGAAAGAGAATGAGTCAGAAGAGAATTCTGTTGGGAGGGCAGTATAAGGGGTAGTGGAGTATGAGAAAGGGGTAGAGAAAAAGTAAGGTTAGTTTTGGGATGGGAGGAAGCAGTTATGGTTTTTCTATCTTTGCCCCATATATATATATATATATATATATTCCATGAATCTGTACATTGTCTCTGGACTAAAATCAGTTCCGGAGCTTATATACAGACACTTATAAGGAAACAGGAACCATTGGATAACACAATGCGTTAGGGGCATTTAGAGAATAGTAATGGCAAAGTTCCATTAGTTAAATAACTTCATCATCCAAAACTCAGTAATCAGTAGTCTAGGTTGATCACAAAAACAAATTTATGAAAGGTCATGTACTGTGATGAGACTTATGATTACGGAAAAGACTAACTTGCTACTTGCTAGCTGTAAGAGTTCAATATTGGCTTCAAAGATGAAACTAATTGAAGTTTATTGTACAAAAAAACTTGTTAAGGGAGCTTCTAAAAGATCAATATAGGGAAATCCAAGCTACTCCTAAATTTACTTGTGCAAGCTCACAAAAATGGTATCCATTATAGAGACAGGATAGTTTTCAAAGGTAAACAAAATCTAAATATTTTTTCCCTTGCTCAACCATGCTAGTGCAAAAACTAGTTCAAAACTCATCTTCTTTACCCTTGCTTTCAGGTAATCATCTAATGGAAAATAATCCAATCAGATATTTTAGGACTTGTTCCCTTTGGAGAAAACTTTTTTCTATTTGTATTTCTTGTTTTGACATACCATTACAAAAATGTCACCTTATTTTCAAATATTCTAGCTCATAAATATTTGTACCGGAAGTGGTGGAAATAGAGCACTCAAATGAAAATAAGATGGTTTTTTTTTTATAATTGTTAGTGAACATAGGAAAATGAAAATGCAAGCAAAACATTTTTCCAATCCAAACAACAGAATCAAAATTGGCACCGATTAGTCACAACAATACTTTGCTCCACCACCACTGAACTCTAGGAATGTGAAATGAAATGCTTCTAGCATGATTAAAGAATTTCTAGTTGTATCTTGTTCAAACTATCTTATTGTGGCTAAAATAGATTTGCTGCATAAACCATGGTTAGCAACTAGCACTTGATAGGAACCTAAAGAATTCTGGTTTATTATGATATTATTCATTTTCAAGAAAAAAGCTTTCATAGAAACAGCCTAAGCCAGAGCTAGGGTTGTTCTGAAAGTATTGTTGAACCAAATTGAACCATGAACCAAACCAATCTGTAAGTTTAAAAAAATAAAACTAAAGAATCAGTTTGGTTTGGTTTGGTTCACGTAAACTTTTTTCTAGTTCGGCTTGTTTTGAGGAGTACTATTTTCCAGTTCAATTTGGTTTTCTCCCTATAGGTAATGAACTTTACTTTTAATGAGCTTTTTCCCAGCTTAGCACAATCCAATGCACAAGAACAATTCAGTTCAGTAATCCTATAAGCCATTTCAGTTCGAATTTTAGAATGCAATAACAGTGCACCAAACCAAAATAACAGTTTGGTATTGTTTTTAAATTCGATTCAATTTTTTGTGCTAAACCAAACCAGGAACAGGCTTGGCCAGAGCCTAGCACCTTAGCACAAATATTCTCTACCCCATGTGATGCATAAATCCTAGATTTGTGGCTTCCCTCACCTATGCACCCCGATCCCTAATTACCCTCTTGCATCATTTTTTTTTTTTGCACAGCAAATACCCTCTTGCAACAACAAAATCATTCCTCAAAATGCTAACCATTTGCACCTAAGCTAACTAACTCAACCCAGAACCACACTTGTTCCTTCTAGAACAAGCTCCACTCACTTACAGGGTACCTATTGACAACAAAAGACGAATGCGGACCCTCGAAATTTCAAACAATGGAAGCCACGTTCTTGGGGCATAATTCAACGAGGACGAGTTCGAGTGAAAAAGGGTAACACATACCTGTGACGGAGGAAGCCGTACCCGAGGCTATGCCGCGATGATGTCGGAGTCGCACAGTTCGTTAGTGAGCACAATGGGAGAACGCATGTACGATTTCATAAAGGAACCAACAAAATCTCACACGATGACTAGGGTTCACCTCGTGTCTATTTTGGATAAATGAAAATTTTCGAAGGATTCAAAATCCATGGGAAATGGCCATGGGGAAAACCAAAATTTCAGTGGAAGCTCGTTGGTAGGAAAATGGCCATCAGAAATGGCCTTTTTTTTTGTAGTGTGAATGGATGTTAAAAAAAAAAGTCTAATCTTATATATTTGGTCAAAACATTTGGGTAAGTAAATTATAAAAAAGTAACTTTACTTTTTAGCTCAACCCTAAATTGAAAACAACAATGAATAAGAACGAACTAGTAAAAGTAAGATTGTATTCAATAATGACTAGAAAAATGAATAAGAACGAACTAGTAAAAGTAAGATTGTGTTCAATAATGACTAGAAAAATTGAGGGTCAGTGTGAAAAACCTCCCTATTAGATCTAACGTAGAGTCGCCCCTTACAAGTTACAATAGACACAAAAATCTCTCGGGTAGGTTTTTTCTTGCTTTTTAATCTTGTTGCTCCTCCATGATAGTAGAATGTTGAGAGTGAAAACTTGTTCAATTAGACTTGTGTGTATAAGAGAGAGAAAAATGTAGAAGAATTATCTTATCGCATAGTTTCATGGGGTTAAGTCATGCACATGCAAGTACTTACTAATATCTTTCTGGAATTTTACCTAACTATACACAAAGGTCAAGTTAAAACGTGGGTAACATGATTATAGGACAATTAAATAGAACAATAACGGATATTAACCATGATTTTTTAGGTGGGCACATGTAATGTTTTGATAACTTGGTTTTAGGTACGTAACATGCAATATTTATTGTCATTCTTGTGCGTTGACTTGGTCTTTCAATAATTTTATGACTACCAAGGCCTAATTCATCTTAAGTGGTGACCTAGATTGAAAACGACACCCATTCGTCATTTAATGTTATGCCGAAGATTCGAAAATGACTTGTTTTTATTGATACGGTGAGGTTATATTAGACAAACTTTTACATCAATCAACTCTAATTTCTTCTTGAGTGACATTATAGGGGTGCGCCCTCAGATCTTTTATGCATGCTGGAGATAAGTTCTTCTAGTAGATCACCTCTTAAATTATTGGACTAATTTATTGAGTCCGAATAATAATGTATATGTAAATAATCATTACACTTAAAATGTTCCTGATCACCCCCACCCTTTTATGTAAGCCATAATGCATGTGCTGTAATCACTAGAATATTTTTTTTGGTGTGAAATTAGAATAAATTAAATGATGAGAGTTATTGGTAATATTTTTATAATTAGATGAAATTCAAACTAAGCTTTTATTAAATAATAAACAAAAGTCATTAATAAGGAATGCGACTCTCAATTTTTTCTTCTAATAATAGAAAACGTGTTAGACAAATTGTGTAGTTATTCTCATCATAAAAGAAAAATATTCAAGCGAGGGTGTAATTTGTCTCTACCAATACTTTTCATTCTCATTTTTCCTTCCTTGTATCACCTTCCTTCTTGCTTAGGCTCTTATTAGGGGTCATCTAGGAAATCCCTCCACTAGACTCACAAGGTGGGTCTTGGCTTAAAAATAAATTATCAACAAAGGGGTCGATGAAGTGAAATAAGACATGCAATCACATTCAATGAATTGAAAAGTTCTGGGTACTCCCTCTTTCATAATTAACTACTAATTACCCTGTTGTTTGCTCAAGATTGAGTTCCATTCTCATGATTATATTTCATGTTCGTAGCAACTTTAAGACATGCATACAAGTTCCTAATGCAGTTTATACTAGGCCATGAGTCCACGAGAATCAACTTCCACGTGCCTTGTAATCATTACTGAAATCAATCGTCATATAGAAATCGCCCTCTGAATACTAAAAGTTTCTCACAACATGCTTTTAAACTTTGCTATTTGGGATCTCTTTTTTTAATTGGAAAATTATAGAAGTTGCTCTTTAAGAATCCTTAATATATATTATAAAAAAACAAAAACAAAAATGAATTAGAAACTATTGAGTCTGCCCTTGATTTAAGGACGTTTAGATTGAATTGCCATCGGAATACATGGAGCACATCACGGATGAGTAGGGCAATAGGAAACTCCCCCCATGCACTCCCAAATTTATGTAAACATTTTTTTTCCACATGTATCCTCTTTCAATTGAAAGGCAATTTTGTCTGAAATAGTGTAGATGTTAAATAACATTAAATATTAGTACCTTTCTTAACATAGATTTAAATCTTAGATTCACTACATTACTAAAGACTAACTTCTTCAACTAGATCTAATTTTCTTTAGTATCTAAAAAAATATGGCAAACTTTAAAAGAAGGAATAAAAAAGGAATACAAAAAAGAGATTTGAAAGCATAAATTACTCTCCAATACCAAAAAAGAGAGCATAAATTACTCTAATTTTTACTCACTTCTTTATTTTATTAAGGTATTTTTTTTTCATTTTATATGTATTTTCCTCTTTGTCCATTTTCTATACAACCAAATTAAAAAATAGAAAAATGTTAACTTTTTTTTCTTTTATTTTCCTATCAAACAACTCAAAAATCATTTAACTTTTCTCTTGTTTTCTTTCCTTTGATTTTTTCTTCTTCTCTAAACCAAACAAAACATTAGTAATGAGATTACATGTTCGTAGACATAACACATATTAGCACTCTGAGATGACACATGACATAAACATATCTAAATGCATAAAAATGATTTTAATTTTTTTTTATAAATATCAAAACCAATAAAATAATTTTGTAGCGACTAAAATTATAATTTGTTATCAAGGACTAATTAACAAGCATATTAGACACAACTATTTATATAGTTTTAATCATGAAAATTATATATATATATATATATATATATATATATATATATAAAACCTACTCCAAAACTTGAACGTATATTCAAGATGCATTAGCTGTCCTTTTATATTTTTCGAAATCCCTCATAATTCAAATTTAATTATGGAGGAAAAACACTTGTATGCATAACAATTTTCATTTGAAAATTATATATGAAATAAAAGCATTAGAATAATATGGTCGACGAAATAGTAATCAGCCCGGCAATCTTCCAAGAATATAATCGTTGAAACTTGAAAGACTGTGACATTACCAAGCTCTAATTTTATAATTCAGGGCATTCTTGCTTGCATCACCATCTGCATCAGGTGTGTGAAACATATTCCTAAATTAATGCTCATTGGATGAGATTCTGGAAGCAATTTTTTTTCTGATTTAGTGGAAAAAATTGAACTTGAGGCCAGTAATGAAATTAATAACAACTGTAAGCATGCATATAATATATAGGGATGTGTTTGAGGAAAAGATACGATAAAAAAGCGATTATATTCTATATTAATTGATTTTTTGTTGACATTGGAAATGGTAGATTAAAACATTGCATGTGGGACGGATGGTATAAAACAGTAAATGATTATTTGGCTGAGAATGCATCATGGTCACAATTTGTCCACTAGGAGAGGGACTACATATAAACTGCTATACAAGAATTCAGATTATTCAGCTACAAAAGAGATAGTAGTAACTACTATTAGTCTTGTCTGGAGCCTTCCCTTAAATAAAATAAAATAAAGTTCCAATATGTTTTATGTTTCAATAAATAATAGTTTTTGTTTTTAAATCTTAATTTTTGTTTTGTTTTGATATTATTTATAATGTTTGTTGTCATTTGTTTAAGTCTTGAGGTAACGTTAGGGAATAAAAACAAAATATTATATCTTGTACGGACAGAAAACTAAAATTATTAAATTTGTAAGAATGTAAAATATGTTATTTTTGAGAATTAAAAATAGATGATGACAAATATTGCAGATTAAAATTTTAAAATGTTTACATAAATTAAAAGCAAAAATTACTACATTTATAATTAAAAACCTTAAACATATTTAAATCATAATACAATTAACGAATTTCTCAAAAAAAATTCTTTAAATTTAAGCGTGGGAATAAAGTTAAAGTGTTTTTAAATAATTCAAACTTTTAATAATACTTATTTGGCTTTAATTGTTTGGAGTGAAAAATGAAAGTGAAATTAAAATAACGACAAAAAGTAGAAGATGTTAAATCATGAAACCTTTTTTTATCTTGTTAGATCTCTTTTCTTGTACTCATGGGTAAAATGAGATATGAATATCATTATTTTTATAAAAAATTTAAGTTGCAATCAAAGTCAAAAAAAGGATGTAACTCAATCAATTAAATATAATTTATGAATTATTATAAACTCTCTAATACTTACTCACCTTTGGATTCTTACCTATAAAGAAAGTGACAATTTCATCTCACTGCCTGATATTGTAAAAATTTGAGTCAAATATGGCTTATGCAATCATAATTGTAGTCGAAAGGAAATTAGTCTAAAATTCTTGACGTTGTACGGAGATCACAGTTTAAAAAACTTGTGTTCACTATCAAAGTACAAGGAGAAGACCTCGTAAAAAAATATTTCCTCAAAAAAAAGGTACAAGGAGAAGATATGGACGGTTGTTTTTCCTTTCTATAGTAAATAGTAATATAAAATTTTCTTATAGTAACATATTAATTTGTTTTTCAACTAAAATGTCGAATATAATTATATTGTAGTAATTTTTATTGAAAACAAAAAATATTATGAAAGAACGTGGCAGAAAGACCGCGGGTTTAAATTTCTAACAAACCTTTCTAATAAAAGTAACAAAATTAATATAAAAAAATCCTTGTGGTTGTGGCCATTATTAGTTGGGTGGTTCTCTCGTTTCCCTCACGTCCCTGAACCAAACGAAGCCATTGGTTTGTGTTTGGCGAAGAGAGCAACAAAGTGGTTCCTGTCAGATGAGCGTGCATACACTGCATGCATACCCTGACACAGTGAACACTGAAAACACGGAGTAAGAGAAAGAAAGTGAAGAGTGTGAGGGGCCTCATTGTTATGGTCGTGGTCATCATTTTAACAGAACTTACTTTTACTTTATTATTACTCCTATTACTACTTCCAACCTGAACTGAACTACTAATAAAGCTCGTCATCATTATTATTATTATTCACTTTAAAAGCCACACTTAATAAAGTCACACACATAAATCAATTCTTTCTTTCTTGCTAAACTTTTTCTCCATTTGCTATAAATCATGGACAACTTGGACTGTTGCATATTTCGTTAATGCTTTTGTTTGGTAGCATTAGAGGCTACGAGATGAGAATGGTGGTGGTGGGGTTGAGGGTGTTGCTCATCCAAAAGTTTTTTTTGATCAAAGAGAGAGAGAGAAAGGAACATTGTGATATGAATGATGGTTGGCTTTTTGTGTTTGTGTAGCTGCGGTGGCTGCCAAAAATGATGAAAAACAACTTTATCTTTTTGAAGGGTGGTCTTTTGGGTTTGGTTGGGTAGTTTGTGTAATATGTGGGGTTCTTCTCTTCTTTCATGATATAGTAATAGTTTCACTCACTCATGCACACACTGAACTTTGTGTTTCTTGTCGTGGCCACTCCCATGTTAGATTCTTTTTACTTGGCAGAGCCAGACACGATGAAATTTTCCTGATTTCAGATCTCTTTGATTAATATTGCCTCTGACTCTTTGCCTCTCTACAACTTTCCTTTCCTTTTTCTTGTTATCTTCTTCTGCTTGTTTTTACTCGCCTTGTCGTGCAATCCACACTTTGGTTTGATTGGTTTCTCCAATATTTATTGCGAGAAT
>CM023947.1:19472165-19495614 GCA_013407115.1 Glycine latifolia | reverse complement strand
AAGAAGAAGAAGAAGAAGAAGAAGAAGAAGAAGAAGAAGAAGAAGAAGAACATTTCAGGGTCTTGTACGTATACTACTGTGCTTCTGTTGAGATTCATTCCTGTCCCTTCATATTCCTCTTCTGTATCTATTCTCTTTGCTCATTGCTGTTTGCTACATCATTATATAAAGGGTCTCACGGTTTTTAATTTTTTTTTTAAATAAAACTTTTGCCAATTTGTGAACTGGGTCTGCTGGATTCTGTTTTGCTGGTTTTTATGTTTGTTTTTTGTTGTATTGTGTATTGAGCTGAACATGAACCTGTTGTTGCGGATTGCTTTTTTGTTAATTAAAACCAGTTAGTTAATCATTATGAAGCTTTATTCCTTATGTCTATGAAGTTTTCTAGATTTAAATTTTGAGAAAAATGTTGCTGTCCACTTACATATATAGCTTTGAATTAATTATCTTCTTCTTCTTTTTCCCTACGGCCTGGTTAAACATGTGCAATGATCATTGAATCAGGAACCAAAACTTAATTCTTATGCTGTTTTTGTGTTGTGGCAGGTGCTGAGCTTTAAAGGAGGGACAAAGCTGAAACGTGGCTAGCAAAGGAAAAAGGTGTTGCTCTTGCTGTTTGAATAAGTTATTGGAACCAACTAAGAAAAAGAGACAATGAACCAAATATCTAGAATCAAAAACATAATTTTTAACATGGTTCAGGCGGTGGTGTCAGTTTTGAGCAAGTGGGGTTGTCTCTGATTCTGTCTTGGAGAAAAACTATATTTATGTTTGAGATAGTCTTGTTTCTGTTGGCAATGTCTCCTAACTTGACCATCTTTTTTCTGAGGTGCTAGATCTGTGTTACCATTTTAGTAAGTAAAAATCTTATCTTGGAGACTTCCCATTTCAAGTTAGCTAAAAGAAAAACATTTTAAAAAACTCTCTTGGCACTCTTAATGGCCTCGATTCGTGAAAAATATTCGGTATTAATAGGAAACATACCATATTTCTATTTGATCCTCCTTTCCTCACTCTGGATTCCATCAAGTTATCTCATTCTTTTTAAAAATCTGAACTTTGGGTCGGTGGTTTGTCTTTCAGAGGTAGAACAACATAGGGGAAAAGGAGAAAGATAGTCATTTCCTTTGGCCAAGATGAAGTTTATGAAACTTGGATCTAAGCCAGATTCTTTTCAGAATGATGGGGACAATATCAGGTATGAGATCAATCTCCACTCTCTACTTTGAACCTCACTTCACTTTTGATGTTTATTCAGGTTAATTTATTTCCTTTTCCCCCTACTTTTGATGTCTTTTGGGCTTCTTGTGTTTGATGCTTTCTTACTAGTTTCCTTCCAAATCCGAGTATTGGTTTCTTTTCAGTTTGGTTCCTGATAATATTTTATTATTCTTGTGTTTGTTCCCCCTCTGCTCTGTGCAATCAATCTTAATAGGCATCAAATCACTGGTAGTTTCATGATTTTTGTATTGGTTCTCTTCGTTTTTCATGTACTTACAATAATAATCAGTTTTGGACTTTTGTTCTTAGAAAACAGATTAGGCAATAATTTTATCTTCCTTGTGTGGCGATTCTTAAAATTAGAGGCTATCATTTTCTCGAATGAAGATGCTGACTCCAGATTTTATACTAATATTATTGTTTCAGTAATACCCACAAAAAAGAGATATAATGATCTTCCCTTTGTGCATGCTTGAGAATCTTAAAATAACATAAATTGCATGCCATATTTTTCTCGTGTGGTATTTCAATAAATTTTTCATGTAAATTTTTCTTCTTTCACTGTTTCTTCTTCTTGATTTGTTTATTTCATTTTAATTAACATGTACCTGCATATTTTTGTCAGGTATGTGGCAACTGAGTTGGCAACTGACATAGTTGTTAATGTTGGAAATGTAAAATTTTATCTCCACAAGGTAAGATTCAATCTGACGTTGAGGTGATATGGTAATCTGACACATGTATATGAACTGCTAATTTTTCATGTGTATTAGGGCATTCTTGATCTCTTTGTAAGAAAGAAAAGTTTGTAAATCAATCCTGCCATTATGAAGTTCAGATTATGAATATGAAGGATAGCCATCTTCATATGCCAAAGTCAATACTCTAATTAAAAGGAGGAATGTGGAGTCAAACAATGTTCTAAATGAGTGTAATCCGTTCTTTCCTCTTTGAAAACATGAAAATTTTGATTCTTAATGACAAAGATTAGTTCAGGTAGCCTGGTAGGGTCAGAGTATGTATGTCAGTATGTGCTTTTAACCATTTAAATTTTTTACATTTTACAAATTGTTCTGGTAGCTGGACACTTGGATTGCGAATAATATGACTTTTTCAAAAGGCCTGTAAGGAAGTTGGCAAACAAAGAAAAGTGATTATTTCCTCAAAATAATCTCATCCAAACAAGCTAGTCTGATTGTGGACTTTATAATCTTTACTTTTGATCATGACCTAAAGCTGCTCTATATATGTAGTTTCCTCTTTTGTCAAGAAGCGCGCTTTTCCAAAAACTGATTACAAACACTAATGACGAGAACAATGATGAAGTTCACATCCATGACATTCCTGGTGGACCTGCTGCTTTTGAAATATGTGCTAAGTTCTGCTATGCTATGACAGTTACTCTTAATGCATACAATGTCGTTGCAGCTCGCTGTGCAGCAGAATATCTTGAGATGTATGAAACTGTCGAGAAAGGAAATCTTATCTACAAGATTGAAGTCTTCCTCAACTCCAGCATTTTCAGGAGTTGGAAAGACTCAATCATCGTTCTTCAAACTACCAAGTCTCTTCTTCCATGGTCTGAGGAACTTAAGTTAGTGAGCCATGGTATTGAATCCATTGCTACCAAGGCTTCAATTGATACATCAAAGGTGGAGTGGTCATACACCTATAACAGGAAAAAGCTACCATCTGAAAATAGTAATGATCCTCACTTCAATAGTGTGAGGAAACAACAATTGGTTCCAAAGGACTGGTGGGTGGAGGACCTTTGTGAGCTCCAACTTGATCTCTATGAACGGGTTATAGCAACAATTTTAACCAAAGGCAATGTTTCTGGTTCTGTAATTGGAGAAGCTCTAAATGCTTATGCCTCAAGAAGGATGCCTGGCTTCAACAAGGGTGTGATCCAAGGAGGAGACATTGTAAAGAATAGATTATTGTTGGAGACCATAATCCGAATATTACCTTTGGATGTGGGCAGTGTCTCGTTCAGTTTCTTGGGGAAGTTATTAAGGGTAGCTATTCAGTTGGAATGTGAAGAGGTGGAGAGATCTAAACTGATTAGGAGAATAGGTATGTGCCTTGAGGAGGCTAAGGTGTCTGATTTATTAATTCGCGCCCCAGTTGGTGACGCAGTTTTTGATGTTGATATTGTGCAAAGGCTAGTAGAAGAGTTTGTAGCATGTGATCAACATATTCAGATGGATCCTCTGTTGGACGATGAATTTCAGGAGATAAAAAGCCCCGGGATGGTATCAGAATCTTCGAAGGCAAAGGTGGCAAAACTGGTGGATGGATACCTTGCTGAGATTGCACTTGATCCAAATTTACCTCTTTCAAAATTTGTTAATCTTGCTGAATTAGTATCAAGCTTTCCAAGAGCATCACATGATGGCCTTTATCGTGCGATTGACATGTATTTAAAGGTAAATCCCTTGTACTTCAAGTTAGCCTGTCAGCTTTGTAAGTAGTATATACTATTAGTGTGTTTGGATAACACATAAGAATCAATTATATTTCACAAAATCCTGGTAATATCATGAAAAAATATAAGCAACTATTTGTTGCTTTACCTTAACCATGAAAAATTAATTGATTATTTCTCACCATGAAGCTAATCCAAACTCACAATATATACATCCTACCCAGTATCGGTTGCTCAGGTTTTCTTTTTCATTTTCACAACTCAAATTTTAAACATCAACAAGCTGGAAACTCAAGTAGTGCATTACTACATCTAGGTACATGTTACCTTCCTTTATGTTATACCTCCTCTAAGGAGATATTCTAATAGGCTTATAATCATGAAACTTAAATTAATACATTACTGCATTACTACATTTAGAGATATGTTATCTCCCTCATATTACCTGCTCTAAGGAGATATTCCAATGGATTAATAATAATGAAATCATGACTGGCACTATCTGTCACATACTCATCTCTCTAAATTCTGATGGTCATCATTTAGTGTTATGATTTTCATGTAGTCCTGATATATATAATTTCAACATTATAGCCTCGAAATTGGTTATCCTTGTTGATTTTATGACCACAAATAGATTAATCCCATTAACCTTAAGGTCCTTAAACCATATTTCCAAGGCTGACTGAATGTACTATGTCATGCAGGAGCACCCTGGAATCAGCAAAAGCGAAAAGAAAAGAATATGCAGGTTGATGAACTGCAGGAAGTTGTCTGCAGAGGCTTGCATGCATGCTGTGCAGAACGAGCGGCTTCCCATGCGCGTTGTTGTGCAGCTCCTCTTCTTTGAACAACTGAGAGCTACAACATCATCAGGAGGCAACGGAACACCGGATCATCCCGGGTCTATCAGGGCATTTCTCCCCGTTGGATCTCATGGGAGTTCAAGGTCTACCATAACAAACACGGAAGAGGAATGGGAAGCTGTGGGAACGATGGAAGACATAAAATCTCTGAAAGGGGAGCTTATTGCCCTGAAATTATCAGGCGGAACAAGCGGGGCCAGCAGCAGAAGCGACAACAATGATAGTAGTAAAGGCAATGCTGAGAGTGTTGCTGCTAGTAAAATGAAAGGTCTCATGTCGAAGAAGATAATCTCTAAGATTTGGTCAAGCAAAGAAAGAAGTGGTGAGTTAAGTAGCTCTGATACATCAGAGAGCCCTGCTTCTACAGTTGTAGAGGAAACAAAATCTACTCCATCTAGAAGTAGGAGGCATTCATTGTCTTAGAGACCATGTTCTGCAGACCTTAGTCCTTAGAGCTCCATTCAGTTTACTGTATAATCATCTCTCACTCAAGTAGCATCAGGAGTTAGAGGACACTGACATCATATTCCAGCTGATACTTCAATCAGAAATCAATGTAACTGTGAGCAAATGTTGGCATGTGGCTAAAATATGAAGCACCAAAAGTATATGTCAATTGAGGTTTATATCATGCCCCTAGCCTAGGGATGCAACTTTTATTCAGCCATTACTGATATTATTAGGTTAGAATGTCAGCTCTTGTAGTGAGTTACCCAGTTTTGATTATTGGAGACTGGTTTGTGACTGCCACAATTTGTAAGCTTAGTTTTAAAGGGAAAAGGAGGATAAGGAGGTGCAGAGTGTTTGAAAGGCTTGTGTTGGGAGTATTACTTAGCTTTGATCCGTCATTAATGTTCATTTGAGCACTAATATGAGCTGTAAAACCGTTGGACTTAAAATTTACCATTCTTGAAACTCGGAGGAGATATTAGGTATGGTAAATTTGAATTCCAAATGCTATAACTAGTCCACTTCTATTATTTTTATAAATAAATCAGTAAATTAAGATTAATTTATTTTAAAATAAAATTAATGTCTTATTCTAACATTCTAAATATTCAAATCTAAATTCTTGTCGCTAAATCCATACATACAATCTCAATACAAGTTAAGCAAATGTTTAGTTTACCAATGAGAATGTATTATAATCAGTCAAAAACAGTTGAGCATAGCAGTACCGATAAGATTATTAATTATTTTCAAAGAAGTCTCAAAGTTCAATTATTGACCGTGACAAGTCAAGTAAACAGATACTTTGCCAAATACATATATATGAACTAAAATGTACACCTTTTTAAACCAAACTTTTTAAGAAAATTATAGGGTTTCAGATGTACTTTTGGTCGTTTAATATGATGAACTAATTGAGTCAAATTGTAAATATTTCAATATCAACTCATTTATTTAATAAGCTCAATTTTAATAAAATTTCAATTCATTTGATTCATGAATAAGTTCAATGAATTAATTATTGAATAAAGTCTCAAACTATGTTCAAGTTAGTTTGATTCATTGCCAAATTTAGTGTTAAGCAATACATCATCTGTCATTAGGGATGGATGCACATTGGTAATTACAGGGCAATTGTTCTCATCAAATAAATTTTTTACGTGAATATTTTAAATAATTATTGTTTTTGTCCCCATAAAAATATGTATTTCCTTTATAAGAAATTTTTTAAAATAAAAGAATGATGTAAAATAAAAGAAAAAATAAATTGGTACTAATTTTATTTATTTTATTCTTTTAAATTTGTAGAAGTTTAAGTATTTTGATTTTTTTTTATCATGAGATCGTGTATTTTGTAAAAATTTATAATTGTATTTTTGGTTAGTGAAAATATTATGGATTATTTCTTTTTACAGATAAATTATTTTTAAGATCTGTTACTCAGTGTGTCACATATGTTGAAAAATCGAGAGGGTAAATATCGGGAAGATTTACATCTGAGTAATCATATAAGTGAATTAGACACCATACATTAACCCAAAATCTTAAGGCTTAGATTTATGGATCTTCTCCTCACTTATATGGTGTTTAATATAATCATATAGTTTCAATGAAACATATTAATTATTCAATGAAAACTAATTGAAAGACTGTAATTATATAATTGTGACATCTGAATGAGTTAATTTAAGTAATTCAAAGTTGAGAGGCTAAAATAATACATGATGATATCTGACAAACCAAAATACAGTTAACCCCATAATCATATTATTAAATTACCATGATACTGATCCGAATTCTGTATTGTCTATGTCACACTATAAACTAAAGAGAATTCACGTTGCATTATTATTCACTATTTCTGGACAACTTTTAATCTATGGCATAAAAAAACACATTTGTCGATATCCAGATACAGATATTACAAGAGGACCATATTGTTAATGGTTTGCGGACCTGAACACGAGCTTCTTAGAAACTTTAGACAGACAAATCATAAAAATGAAAATAACTAATGCATTGAAGCATAGTTACGTACCATCCCAGAGGGCCCCAACTGCAAATATCGTAAAAAATATTTAACTAAATTGAGTTTGATGCATTCTTTTTGTGCCAAACATGTTATACGATATCTATTCTAAGTATCAAACAATTTTCTTTTTTTTTTTCGTTAACCAGTGTCCTTATGTACGAAAAACAAAACTCGTACTTACATAAAAAAATTCATTAATCTATTTATGAAGGTTTACATACAAAATAATTGAAAAGTTGGTCAAAGGGCACTATGATTGAGACTTTACAAAGTTAACTTTGTTGGGGGTGGACTGATCCACAAAAAGTCTTAGTCTTAGTCTTAAAATAAAAACCAATTAAATGCGTATGTTGGAGTTAAAAATGGCCAACAAATAAAGAGGTTAAAAATTCAGTGGATTAAGGAGAAGCTAAGTGAGTAGGCTGTAGGCTTTTGCTAATTTTAACAGGGGCCCATGATATTCATACTCTTGTTTTGATCTTCTTACCCCTCAATGTCTTTTGTAATTTTTTTTATAAACACTAGTTCAATAGTGCCTCAACTACCGATTTTTAAAAAATCAAAAATAATTAAAAGATTAAATAACTGCCACACATTTGAGGAATTTATTTTTTCCAATAATTGTATTTGAAAAGTTATTTTTTCTAATAACTATTTGATTCAAAGGTGGTTTTTAGAATTAGTTAGAGGGTAAAATAATCTAAAGAAATGTGTATATCAAATAGGAATAATTATCTTTATTAATAGTTATAAATACCATTTGATAAAAACTAGTTTCAGTTGAGTACCTTAACAAAATACTTATCAAAAACTTATTTGCTGTGTATTTTGACATGACGGAAATTAGTTTTTGTCATATCAACCACATGTTAAAAAAAAATGAAAAGTTGTCAGAAAAGAAGCAATTGAGTGTAGATGCCAAAATTCACATGGAAAAGGCAATAAAAGACAAGGAAGAATAATACTTATAAAATAGAAAGTTAGAAGATATTTGAAGAAGATGTGGAGAAGTTAAGGGTAAGAGTAAAGGGTGCCAGGAAAAAGAGGGGAGGTGCAAATAAAGACTTAAAACAGGGGGTGAGAAGATAAAAAAAAAAAAGGAACGTGAATGTATCATGGGCCTTTTAAGCTTTAACAGCTACTTATATCTCAGAGGTCTCTCGTTCGTTTCAAGTAACCAAAAGAAAGAAAAAACATTTAAAAAAACTCTCTTTTGGCACGCTTACTGGCCTCGATTTGTGAAAAAAAGCAAGTCTTAATAGGAAAAAAAATATGCCATATTTCTATATGATCCTCCTTTCGTGACTATGCAATTGAGCAAGTTTTCACATTCAGTTTTTTTTTTTAATCTAAATTCTTGGTCAGTGGGTTGTCTTTCAGAGGTGGTGGAGGTGGTGAGATAGGTGTTTGCAGTTGCAGTAGAACCTAAGATTTGTATCCAGATTGAAAGAAAAAAAAGAGCAACATAGTCATTTCCTTTGACCAAGATGAAATTTATGAAACTTGGATCTAAGCCAGATTCTTTTCAGAGTGAAGGGGATAATATCAGGTATGAATTCAATCTCATCTCTCTACTTAGAACCCCACTTCACATGTGATACATATGAGAAAAGTTGCTTTATTTGCCCCTTTTCCCTCTTTTTTTCAGCTCTTGCTTCGTATTCTTGTGTTTGATGCTTTCTTACTCATTTTCCTTCCAAATCCCAGTATTGGTTTCTTTTCAGCTTTGTTCCTCATAATATTTCGTTATTCTTGTGTTTTTTTCCCCTCTGCTCTGCCTCTGTGTAATAAATCAATAGGCATCCAAATCAAATCAGTGGTAGTTGACTGGTAGTTTCAAGGCTTTCTTTTTGGTGGACTTTTCTTTGTTTTTCATGTACATAGAAAAATGATCAGTTTTGGACTTTTGTTCTCAAGAAAATAGATTGGACAATAATTTTATCTTCATAGTGATTCTTAAAATCAGAAGCTATCACTTTCTAGCACGAAGATGCTGACTCCAGATTTATACTGGATTTGATCTCTGCTTTGCTGTTCCTGCATTTATCATTCTATTATTAGATTGTGATTGATTTTAGCTTAATTGAATTTTAGGTGGATTTGGTTGAACTCCTCTTGTTTCTTTGTTTTTATATATCACTGGAGGATATGCTACCATCTCTTAAGTTATTTTCATAACCTTTCTAAAATTCATCGGAATAAGGTTTTTCTCTGACAAGACTGATCAATGTTTTCAGTGAATAGTATCAAACTAGTATGCAGTTCTGGTCAGATGCGTGTTTGGACTTCGGGAAAAAAATATAGAAATAAAGTGGTATTCCATATACTAATGAATTCTAGTATGAAAGTTTTTAGGAATGATATTATTTTAAGAGTTCTATTCATTTGCACTTAATTTTGTGTGCTATATTCTAGGATTTGTAACTATTATCACATTTTCTATAATCATTTCATGTGAAATTGAATTCTTTTCAATTCTTTCCATTAGTTGGATATGGTATCTGACATTGCTTCCTTTGTGATTTAAATGACTGGACGTAGTCTACACTTAGTAGTGATCATCCATTTTTGGAATGATAGTTATTTAAGGTTCAATTTCAATTCATTTGCAAATAATGTGTTATATATTTGAGGATATGTCAATCCTCTAACATCTTATTATAATCAATTCTTTCCAGTGGCTGTGAATTGGATGTGGTATCAGCCATTGCTTCTGTTGTCATTTAATTGATAGGCTATACTCTATAGTTTGGCACTTTACTTTTCCTGTTATATCAATTTTCTGAGTTTCTTTCCCATTTTTCACAAACAAAAAGTGTTTTTGTTAGAGAGCATATTCAGGTATAAATAAAGGAACAAATCCATATATGTCTATGTATTGTTGTGTTATATGGAAAGACAAAGCAAAAACAAACTGGGAAAAATATGAACAAGCTGAAAAATAGTAGACTGTATTTTATAGCTGCAAGCACACAATTACAAGCATGTTACTACTCTTTATATAGAGCTAAAGCATACTGAAAACTAGTAAAAGAAACACCACAAATCAGTTCTCTTAAAAGCGTAACATAACAAAAATACATCACTATAATATCTCTTAAAGACTCTGTCTACTGACACTTAGTTATTTATTAACATCCATAGCTGAATAACTAAGGCATTTTCCAACATGTATAGATATATATTAGTAAGCAGTTTACTATTTGCATACTAATTTTACATGGAAGCTACAGTTAATGGTGTAAATAATAGAAATATGATTAACATAAGCCTGTAAGCTTTTCGGTTATGTATGAGATTTTACACACATGCACATGTGCATGCTTACACACACACACGCACACGCACACATGCATATGCATGTATGTGTGTGTCTAGCTGAAAATCATAAGGGCTAATATGAACTGTCTTTCTTTGAAGAAATCATACAGGTTTATAGGAACTTTGTCTTTCTTTGTTTCTACTCATGGTGTTAATTTTGGAGCAAATGCCAGAAGTCTGAGTACCTTCAATGTCCATAGAAGAGTCTTGATCTTCTCTTGAAATTATCAGCTGGAAACTTATCTAGAAATCATCAAAATTTCCACCCTTGCAATCTATGGTTTATATGCTGTTTGTACTTTTATGCAGACACAATGAATTATACTCTTCTCATCTATCCCATTCACCTTTGTCTATGGGTATGAATATATAGAACTTGCATTGAGTGGCCATATTTGGTTATCTGTAGGTTCTATACTTTCACCATATTTAATGGACAACGTAAATCCATGCATATTATTATTTTAGTAATACCAATACAAAAGAGATTTTATGATCTTTCCATTGCGCATGCAAGAGAATCTTAAATACAATAATTTGCATGCCATATTTTTCTTTATGCGTTCAATGGATTTTTCTTGTGATTTTTTCTTCCTTCTTTGTCTCTTCTTCTTGATTTGTTTATATCATTTAAAATTAACATGTACCAGCATATTTTTGTCAGGTATGTGGCTGCTGAGTTGGCAACTGACATAGTAATTAATGTTGGAAATGTAAAATTTCATCTCCATAAGGTAAGATTCAATCTTACATTGAGGTGATGCAGTAATCGGTATATAACTCACATTTTTCATGTTAATTAGGGCATCTCTTGATCCTTTAATAGAAAGAAAAGTATGTAATTCAATCCTGCTGTTATGGATATGAAGGATAATCATCTTCATATGTCCTCTCAATACTACTAAAAGGGGGAACGAGGGGTCAAATGCTGTTTTAAATTAGTCTAATCCATTCTTGCATCTTTAACAGCATGTAAATTCTTATTCTTAATGCATTATGAAATACAACTTAAGGTAGAATCAGTTTATGTATGTCAGTATGTGTTTAAACTCTTAAAGGTAACCAAGTTGATCAAATACTTTACATTTTACAAACTGTTCTTGGTAGGTGGACACTTGGATTGTGTAAAACAGTCAGTCAAAAACCCTTAATTGGATTCCAATTTCCACAACAATTTTACCTACTTTACTGTGCTAAGTGAATAGGTGATTGGTTTATTAAATACAACATTGTTTGGATGGTTGGTATTTCTCTTTCTGTATTTTGAGAAATAACTGTGCTTCTTATTTTTTGCCAAAAGCCTTGTAAGGAAGTTGGCAAAAAAAAGTGTTTATTTCCTCAAAATAATTTAATGCAAACCCGCAAGTCTGATTATGAACTTTATAATACTTACTAATTACTATTGTTGTTTGTGACCTTAAGCTGCTCTATATATGCAGTTTCCTCTTTTGTCAAAAAGTGCATGCTTCCGAAAGCTGATTACAAACACTAATGAAGAGAACAATGATGAAGTCCACATCCATGACATTCCTGGCGGACCTGCTGCTTTTGAAATATGTGCCAAGTTCTGTTATGGTATGACAGTCACTCTTAATGCATACAATGTTGTTGCAGCTCGCTGTGCAGCAGAATATCTTGAGATGTATGAAACTGTTGAGAAAGGAAATCTTATCTACAAGATTGAAGTCTTCCTCAACTCCAGCATTTTCAGGAGTTGGAAAGACTCGATTATTGTTCTTCAAACTACCAAGTCTCTTCTTAAATGGTCTGAGGAACTTAAGGTAGTGAGCCATGGCATTGACTCCATAGCTACCAAGGCTTCACTTGATACATTAAAGGTGGAGTGGTCATACACCTATAACAAGAAAAAGCTACCATCTGAAAATTGTAACAATCCTCACTTCAATAATGTGAGGAAACAACAATTGGTTCCAAAGGACTGGTGGGTGGAGGACCTATGTGAGCTCCAACTTGATCTTTATGAACGAGTTATAACAACAATTATAGCAAAAGGCAATGTTTCTGGTGCTGTAATTGGAGAAGCTCTAAATGCTTATGCGTCAAGAAGGATGCCTGGCTTCAACAAGGGTGAGATCCAAGGAGGAGATATTGTAAAGAATAGATTACTGTTGGAGACCATAATCCGAATATTACCTGTGGACATGGGCAGTGCCTCTTTCAGTTTCTTGGTGAAGTTATTAAGGGTGGCTATTCAGTTGGAATGCGAAGAGTTGGAGAGATCTGAACTGATTAGGAGAATAGGTATGTGCCTTGAGGAGGCTAAGGTGTCTGATTTATTAATTCGCGCCCCAGTTGGTGACGCAATTTATGATGTTGATATTGTGCAAAGGCTAGTAGAAGAGTTTGTAGCATGTGGTCAACAGGTTCAGACGGACTCCCTGTTGGAAGATGAATTTCAGGAGATCAGAAGCCCTGGGATGGTATCAGACGCTTCTAAGGCTAAGGTGGCAAAACTGGTGGATGACTACCTTGCTGAGATTGCACGTGATCCAAATTTACCTCTTGCAAAATTTGTTAGTCTTGCTGAATTAGTATCAAGCTTTCCAAGAGCATCTCATGATGGCCTTTATCGTGCCATTGATATGTATTTAAAGGTAAATCCCTTGTACTTTAATTTAGCCTATCAGCTCTGTAAGTAGTATATACTAGTTACCTTCAATCAAGTATCAGTTGCTCAGGTTTTCCTCTACTTCTTCACAACTTAAATTTTAAACATCAACAAGCTGGAAACTCATTTAGTGCATTACTACATTGAAACATATGCTACCTTGCTCATATTACTTCTTTAAGGAGATTTTCTAATACGCTAATATTAATGGAACTCCGTGCATTACTACACTTATACACATTTTATCTTTCTCATATTACCTCCAGGGACGGATCTGTGTGTATGGCCCCCCCTAACTTTTTCTTAGTTTTATTTTTTAATATACATAATATTTTAAAATTTACATAATTCTTTTTTAAAAATTAATTGTAGAAATAATTATATTTAAATGTTACTTTTTCTTATTAATTTCTAATAAAATAATCAAATATCTTTTTATAATTTTGTTGTAATGATAATGACATTATTTCTTTTCTAAAACAGATTTTCTATTTCCTTTTTAATAGATTTTATTGTAAAGATAATACATTTTTTCTGTTTTAAACAAAAATATTTGAGTATCATTTATTTTTATTTTTAATAAATTTTGATTTTATAATATTTTTTTCTATTTAATGATTAAAAATTATAGCATTTGCAATCAATAAAGATATTATTAACCTTCCTTTATATCGATTTGATTATAATTTATATGAGAATTTAAAATTATTTATTAACCTTTATCGAATAAGACAAGCTTAATTATGAACATTATATAAAATATTGACAACTTTGAATTTTAGACATGTTAACAAATATACTTTCTTCTATTAGTTCTATCACTAAATTCTCTTTTCATCTTGATTTTATTGTCATTGTGATGCTCCAACATGCTTCTAACACTGAGTGGATAGTGTAGACACATTATTGACTAAATTTTGAAAAAGTAAAGTAATATTAATTAGAAAGTAAATGTTGATAGTATGTCGAATGACATTTGTAATAGATTTTGTAAATGTTTAATTTGCCTTCTGTGTGAATATATTTGTTATGTGTCATTGAATTGTTTTGAGAAACACATTATTAGTATTTTGTTTAATTAATACTTATATATTTGTTAATTAGTTACTACTATATTTTAATTTTTGAAATCCCTCCCCCCCCCCCCACCCAAATATTGATTTCTGCCTCCGTCCCTGATTACCTCCTCCAAGTAGATATGTTAAATAGGCTTATACAGTAATGAACTTTCAACTGACATTGTATGTTACAGAAGTGTGATGGCTTTTCATGTAGTCCTGATATATTATGTCAACATCAAAGATTCCAAATTGGCTATCCTTGTTGATTATATGAATAAAAAAGGATTAATCCCATTGACCCTAAGGTCCTTAACCTTATTTCCTAGGTTGACTAAGTGTACTGTCTTACAGGAGCATCCTGGAATCACCAAGAGCGAAAGGACAAGAATATGTAGGTTGATGAACTGCAGGAACTTATCTGCAGAGGCTTGCATGCATGCTGTGCAGAATGAGCGGCTTCCCATGCGTGTCATTGTGCAGGTTCTCTTCTTTGAACAGCTGAGAGCTACAACATCTTCAGGAGGCAACAGCACACCAGATCATCCTGGGTCTCTCAGGGCCTTTCTTCCTGGTGGATCTCATGGGAGCTCAAGGTCTACTATAACAAACACAGAAGAGGAATCGGATGCTGTGGGAACAATAGAAGACATAAAATCTCTGAAAGGGGAAGTTGATGCACTAAAATTATCAGGTGGAACCGGCAGAGCCAGCAGCAGAAAAGACAATCACGGTGGTAAAGGCAATGCCGACAATGTTGCTGCCAGTAAAATGAAAGGCTTCATGTCAAAGAAGATACTCACTAAAATTTGGTCTAGCAAAGAAAAAAGTGGTGATCTAAGTAGCTCTGATACGTCAGAGAGCCCTGCTTCTACTGTTGTAGAGGAAACAAAATCTACCCCATCTAGAAGTAGGAGGCATTCAGTATCTTAGACCATGTTATGCAGACTCTAGACCTCCATTCAGTTACTGTATAATCATCTCACTCAAGTAGCATCAGGAGTTAGAGGCACTGACATCATATTCCAGCTGATACTTCAATGAGTTCAATGTAACTGCGAGCAAATGTTGGCATGTGGGCTAAAAATGAAGCACCAAAAGTAATATTTTAACTGTGTCTATATCATACTCCCAGGGTTGCAACTTCCAATCAGCCATTACTGATCTTTAGCTTAGATGGCTCTTGTGAGACCCAGTTTTGATTATTGGAGACTGGCTTATGACTGCCAGTATTTGTAACCTTAAGTTTTAAAGGGAAAAAGGACTTAAAGGAGGATAACTAGAACCAGTCGCATAAGGACTAAGGAGGGTGCAGAGTTTGAAATGCTTGTGTTGGGAATATTACTTAGCTTTTTGATCCGTCATTAATGTTCATTTGAGCACTAGTATGGGCTGCAAAACCTATTGGAATTCAAATTTACCATTCTTGAAACCCCACGTAGGGATGGCAGCAGGACGGATCAGGATGGGTTTGTCTATCTCCATCTCTATTCTGTCCCCACAAAAGCAAGACGGGTCGGATTTGGATTTATAAAAGGTGGGGTGAAAAATGAAACCTAACCCGATCCTTATCAGACTTTATCGGATTTGGGAAAACTTGTAGGAAATCCATCTCACATTTTAAAAAAGTAATATTTATTCATATATTTTAAATTATCATAGATTAAGTTATTGATTATATTTTAATTCAAACAATATATATAATTTATACTTAAATATGTTTTTCATACTTAGAAAATAGACCGTTTCCATATTATTACCTCAAATTTGCTTTTGGTTAATTACGTATTTGAAAAAAATTTATGTTTCAACGTAGTATTTGTTGTTAGTCTTATTCTATGAAGTGGTGATATGATAGACATAATGTCACATCATCAAGCTTAATCATTGCTACGTAGCCAAATTAAAGTCATTTAAATTATTTATTTTTTTATTAAAAAAATCAAATTATTATATTTTATTAACTAATAAAATTTAAATTAAAAAAAAAAACTTCCTCGCCTCCCTCCTCTCCTTCTTTCTCACCTTCTCACCCTCCAACTCTGCCAAGTTTGTCAGTGCCACCCTGATGTCGCTTGATCCGCCCGTGATGAACACGTGTCGGTAAAGCTGCCATGCTGAGGCGTGTGGAGGAGTTGGTGCGTGGCAGAGGACTGAGTAGGAGAGGTGGTGCAACGAGGAGGTGGTGGCTAGAGAAGGAGGGGTAGTTTGGGTTTGTGATGAAGGTCTTTGGAAGAAGAGGAAGAGGGTGAGAAAAGGGTGAGGGAGAAGGAGAAGGGGAAGAGTGGGTGATTAGGTGTTGATAATGTGGAAAATTTGGATATGTGTTAGTGATTAGACTTGATGGTGTGACACTCATTTTGTCACGTTATTATTTCATAGAATGAGACTAACGACATATACTACTTTGAAACATAAAAAAATTTCAGTACATAATCGACCAAAAGTGAATTTGAGGTAGTAATTTGAAAATGACCTATTTTCAGGTATGAAAAACATATTTAACCTTATAATTTAATTAAGAATAAATATGTAAACATATTTAAGAAATAAATTATATTTTTAGTCTAATGTATAATTTTTAATTTTTTATAATTAGTATTATGATTATAATATTATTTATTTAACTATTAAAATAATTACATAATTAACAACACATATAATATATAATAACAAAATTATATAAAAATATATAATTACATAATTAACAACACATATAATATATAATAACAAAATTATATAAAAATATATAATTACATTATTAATAATTATAAAAATATACGTAGTTGGATGTGATATGGGGCGGGGCGGGAAGTGACATATTCGTCTACGCCCTCGCTTTCCCAAGTTGGGGAAAATCTAACCCCAACCACGATCAAAGTGAGTTTTTTCTGTCAAAGTTGGATGGTGTTAGATGGATCGCACATGGTAATTTTAAATATATTCCAAATATCTTAAATAAGATAGCTTGTACAAGAGAGTGTGAGAACAGAGAATTTAAAATCATTAATTTGGGTGTTACATTCTAAAATAATTTACCATTGTCTTGAATGTATGACGCTTGTGCTTGGTACCAAATAGATGTTCAACTGCAAACATTTTATTGCTTGTGAATTTGCACTTTACATTTTCAGAAATAATTTTATTTACGTTCAATTTGTAGAGTGCTCTATGTTCAAATCTTACACTCTTATGTATTACCTTGTAAACTATGCCTTAATCTGCAAGAGATCACAAAGTTTGATAGGTTTCATAACTCATTTAATGCCTATTCTATTTTGTAGTTTTTAACTGCGGTCTAGTGATCATCCATTGAAAAATCATTTGTAAGCAGGTCTGGACATAGATTAGATTTTGAAAATTCCAATTCAGATCCATTTAAATGGATTGGATGGATCCAATTAAATCAAATTCATATTTCAAATCCAAATGCAAATCATTGTTTTTAAATGTTTTACATGCATATCATAAACTCATTTTAAAGAAGTAAAAGATACTATACACACTCTAAGAGCATTCAATATAAAAGACAGTTTGTAGGTTAATTTCCTTTTAAAAAAAATTTAATCAAATATCTCTAGTATTTAGATAAACTAGACATGAGTTATATTACCCCAGGCTATGTAGCCAATACCAGTGTTATAAAGTATTAAATGCTATATCAACTACACACCCATGTTATTTAGATTATTTCTCCCATAAAATTGAACAAAGGTAATTTTGGAAAAGAGTCATAATCTTAATTTATTTAATCTTGTGAAGTTTTCTCCCTCGAATGTCTCAACCTTATCTTCTCTTTTCCTCCTCACATACATGCTCTCTATCTTCTCCGTGCATTAGAAGGTGAAAGTAGAAGCAGCTCTACAAACAAAGACAATGATGGTGTTTCGTTCATCTCTGTGCAGTTCCGGTGAAGGTGGGCCAACGAAGACGCTGAGGGAAGCCCAAAATGTTGTTCAGGAATGGGTATTCCATAATACACATGCAATTCAAGAATAAAATATGAAACACCTGTTCAAAGACAAAATCCAAAACATTGTTATAGAATGAATAATCCAAAACATGTTTCGGGATTTAAAAGTGTTTTATGGAATACCCATTTTGTAATACTTGTAAATCTAAAATGTATTTCAGATTACCTATTCCAGAAGCAAAAAAATCAAAATTTATGTATTATAAAATGGGTATTTTGGAACATGTTTCAGGATCTATAAGTCTATTATGAAATACCTATTTCGTAATATACTTGTAAATTTGGAATGTGTTAAAGACCTATTCCAAAAGGCAAAAAATCAAAAGTTTTGTATTACGAAATAGGTGTTCTATAGAACATTTCTGGATTTATAAGTGTATTATGTAATGAGTATTACATAATATACTTGAAAATTCCAAAATGTGTTCTAGAACACCCAGAATCCAACAACCAACACCCACAATAGAACCAAACACCCACATCACATCAGACCACAACCATATTACCTTCGTTGGCGACCGAGGGAAGTAATGGCGACGTCACATGAGAGAAGGAAGCAACAGTGAAGCATGTGAGAGGAAAGCAATGGCATTGCTGTAAGGAGGTCTCGTGGGGGTGCAAGGGCTTCTAAAGGTCAAGGGAGAAGTTAGGGATTTAGGATTGAGAGTTTAAGGAAAGGGAGTGTTGAGACTCATTAAGAATAATTAAGTCTACATTGATAAAAATGGGATGTGCAGCAAGTAGGTGGTGAAGTGTAGAAAGTAAATGTCTTAATTGATTATGGGTATGGGTGCTATTTTGCCTGACCTACCCATTCATAAAAAAAAACAAATCTATGCAGTAAGAAAAATTAGGCTATCTATATACACTACTAATAATGTAAAATATGTTTGTAGATATCTAATAAGATTTGATTATTTTATCATGTGATATGATGTGGTGGAAAATTAAATTTTCATTAGATGTGTGTAAAAATATTTTATAATCACAAGATATTATTATTATTATTATTATTATTATTATTATTATTATTATTATTATACTAATAATAATAATAAAGAGGAGGAGGACGCATCAAGTTACTTTTAAGAGTATCTCTATTATAATTATTATTATTATTATTATTTCCTGTAACATAATAGAGATATAATAAACTTAGCGAACGACCAACAACATAGCGAAAGAAAACATAAGACTTGAAGCTCCTAAAAGAATGGTAAACTCTTTACCCAAATCGATTTCAAGTTTTTGATTTTGATTCGGGCAAGTCTTTATGTTGTTTTCTTCAAGTTTTAATTAGACTAACTAAATCAAGAACAAGTTGATTTGGGTCAAGTTTATCAGGTCAAGAAAAGTAAATTTAGAACTATATACACATGCCTTTATTTAACAAATTAAGGTTAATAATATCTTCAATTTTGTACTCATTAAACTGACCAAATACTTAATAATTGGAAGTTAAGCCTTTTAATATTGTCACGTGGTAAGTAATGGTTGTGCTTAAAGCATATGGCTATGGATTAAGCAAAATTAATTTAAAAAATAAATATGTTATCGGGTAGGATAATAAGTGCACATATTTAAAAGTTAAACCTCGTTAATCAATGAAACTAAAGTCTGATGAATTTGGTTTGAGTTTGATCCAATTCCAAATAAGAGAAAAAGCTAAACCAAATTAATTGGTTAAGTCAGATGGGTGAATTCATTGGAATTATACAAACTGCTGTACCCCCGTGCCTAAAAGGAGGAAGAACAAAAACTTGTGCATAACAATAGTGAAAGGTACCTCAAGAGAAAGAATTCGACGTGGTTCAAGAACTTCAAACAGTAAAAGTCTAAAAGAAAAAAAAATTACAAAGGCATAACTTGACTAAAGTACTCCAAGTCAATTGTATAAGAAACCTGATAAGACCAGACCCAAAAAAGAAAGAAAAATACCTCTGGAAAGAACATGGGCTTACAATGCTCTACCACAAAATTTGACACTTTCTGCAATAGATAAGGCTTGACCTATTAAGAGAGACGGGCAAACACTAAACACACCACATGCAGATCATTTGAAACCTAATAGGGTAGGCTTTTATTTTTCTTTAGTTAGCCAAGCCCAAATCATTGCATACTCTAGCTTTCTTTAATTCAGTTAACATTTTATATTCCTTTTCATAAAATAATAATAATGAAACTACTTTTGCTGGGCTCTAATTAACCTCAAGACGTGCCACTCTTCTAAATTCTCATTGTGCTTTCAAATTAGAAACTGTGAATTCAATTGACCTTGACCTATTGTTAATTAATGGTAGATTGAAACATCTAAGTAATCTCCGAGAAGTTTAATAGTAATGTACAGGATGCATGATTGGGACAAATAAACAATGTAGTCAATTTGGTAGGCTTTTTCCTCACTACTACACCTTTGATTCTTATGTCAAACAAAAATGATTTGCATTCTTAAGGATAATTTTAATTAGAAGGTGATTGTCACACTAACTTCCCAGCAGCTATGGTCACATTAGTCTAATCATACCTTAATGTAGCTAGAGAAAAGAGATGTTTGTCCTCCAAAAGCGTGCTAACTGATATATGATCCCACTTATTAACTGTATACGTGAAAAGGAATAAAGAAAAAAAAAATAGCAATGCCAGCCAAATTTGACTTTAACTTGCCATTTGTCCTTGTCCTTAAAATAAACCAGTCACAATTCAACTTTACATGAGGTAAAATGAAGAAAAACACTCACAGCAAGCACTCAGCAATTAGCCTTTCTTTACTTTGGAAAATGATAACCTATGATCACCATTCAATCTTTTTTTTTTTAAAATAAAATATCATAAGAAATTATGGTTTTAAATTGCGGTTGTGGTTCCAATTTCATCGCGATCCTTAATATTACAGAAAATTATAGACAATTGTGGCTATGGTGAGTTGAAAAACCTTGATGCTATAGATACATTTGTCGTTGCCACGGCAATGTAAAATCATACTCCTCATAAAATCTTTTTTCATATATACAAGCTAGAATTAAATTTGATCAATATTTGCATATTTTCTATTTACTTTATCCTATGATAAATAGAACCTATTTATTTTGAAAAATTAATTTTACTAATGCTATACTTTTTTTTTTCTGAATGAACTAATGCTATATTACACACCTTTTGATTTAACCAATTAATTGGGGTACAAATGTTCAATGTGCTAAAATTAAAATTGAATCATTCGAATAGTACACGAATTTGATCTTTATCAAGAAACAATACTTAGTCAAACTTTATTTACTTCTTGGTGAAATTTCAAATTAATTAATATCTTTTTTCCATTATGAACTAGAGGATTAAAAAAAAGAGAAAAATTAAACCTTTTGATCTATCATTCATATAAAAAAAATACTACAAACCTTTCAAAATAAGAAATAAAATAAATAATTAAAGTGACATTTTTATAATTGAAAATATTTCAAACTTAATGGACGAACTTATTGGCAATCACTTTCCTTCTTCGTAGAGCTTTCCTTGTCTCTTGTCTCAGCGCAATATGTGGCCTATCTTATCAAATTAACTTAATTAAAAATGGAGATTAAGAGAAAGAATTTGCACATTGAAAAACTAACCGAAACTAAACAAGTTCGAACCTTGCCTAACATTTCCACCCACGATCCCAATTATACATTACATGTTGATGATTTAATTATTGGATAAAGATTAATAAAACTTTTGCTTGTCGTATCCACCAAATGAGAAAGCACTGGTACTAATGCAAATATAAGTCAGCTAACCCATCATTTGCTTTGAAACCGGAACAGTAGCAATATGTCCAATGGAATGAAAGCTGCTAAAATTTCCAGGAAGTTTAAACCCAACACTAGAAAATTTAAAATATTGTAAAATTTCAATGCTATGAGATTCGAGATATTTCTACATTGAGAGTATTTTGGTGGCTGGTTCTTTGATCGGTGAAAGACACATTGTATTTACATATAGGTTGAATTTGGAAGTGTGAAAATTAAAATTTAAAATACGTCTAAATTTAATGCATGTTTTCATCTTTATATAGCAAATATTTTACTTTATTTCTTGATTTCTTGTAATTTATTTATCATATAAAATTAAAGCAACAAATGTAACACATGCATCAATACTAAGAAAAGAGTAGGGTACTGATCATATTTGTTCAGGATCTGTATCAAATAGGTTGAATGTAACAACTACCCGAATTCTTTTGACTTAAAAGACTATTAAAGTTCAACGCATCACTTAAAGTTCAAAAGGTTGAGAATTTTTATAAATTACGGCCTGTTTGATAGGTTGGAAATAAAGAGGGAGAAGAAGAGACTGGAAATAGAAAAATGTTAATTATTTAATAGAGTAAGAGTGTAGTGAAATTAAAAATATATAAAAAAAGCAGACTTACACAATGGATGACCTGCGCAAAAATAAGTGGCATATGTTGTCCTTAATCCATTATGTTACCCAATCGATTGATGGCAATTTTCTTCACTGTCTGCTTCGAGTGTCAGTAGAAGACGTATCATCATCATCATCATCATCATTTGACACTAAGGTGTCAAATTATAGTTTGACATCAAATCTCACCCATCTAATGACTCTTATTAATTAATTAAAAAACTCACGTGTTAACTCTCTTCTCCTAAAAATTCCTTCTCACATATTGCTTATAGGTTTCACTCAATTCCCTTTCAATCATCACACAGTCATTGCATCCCTTCGTTCTCTATATCTTTTCTTCTTCAATTTCTATTCCCATGGAGTTTAGGCTTTGAAGTTTGATCCTTGTGGTTTCGATGAAGTTCTCATATACCATTTATATGTGTCCCTTAATAATCTCATTCCACTTACCATTCACCTACAACCCATTTCCCCTATTAAATTTCTTAATTTTCCTTTTGGTAATTTTTTTTCAGGATATAAAACAATGCAAATGATACGCAATTACTTTGGCTTCCGAAACCTCCGAAACTAGCTTCACCTATAACCTATATAAACAATAATGCTTATAAAACTACACGTCCCAGTGATAATGCTTCAAAAACCTTTGAAGCTACCTTCACCTTCATTGACCTTAACCAATTACATTAACTTCCGCCACCTGTATCATAACCCATTTTACACTTGGCTTATGAATAATGTTTCACCACAATGATAAACAAATGTTTCGCCAAAAGCGTAAGTTTATTTATTTATTAAATTGTCTTCCACGCATTTAATTACAAGGGTTGAGAAAGGGAACACCATAAAAAATAGTACCTCAACAAATATTAATGATGATTGTTGTAAAAAAAATATTAATGATGATTATGCGACAAATCCATATTAGCTACATACCTCGATTGGAACCAGAGAGTGAGAAATTAGGGGAAGGGAGTCGGCAAGTGAGTTTTTAATGAATTGATATAAGAGCAATTAAACTAAATTAGATTAAATGCATGAGATCTGGTGTCATTTAATTTAAACCC
>CM023947.1:19417660-19458261 GCA_013407115.1 Glycine latifolia | reverse complement strand
TATGATGTAGATATTTATACTTTCTATGTAAAGTCATTATTCTCATACACAATTTTATACAAAGTAAGTATGTTGTAGATGGTAAAGACAAGTGTTTCCTTTATACAGTATATTGTTATAGGCTGTATTTTTATGATGTAGATATTTATACTTTCTATGTAAAGTCATTATTCTCATACACAATTTTATACAAAGTAAGTATGTTTTATATATAACTCACATATATACATATTAAGTTTCATGTGTGAAACCTAGAACTGTCGTCAAAATAACCAATTAAGAGTTTATTGATTATGTATTATTAAAGTAAAAAAAATTTAACTGTTAATTAACAAAAAAATTATTATTAATATGATTTTTAATATAGTTATTATAAAAATTAATAAGTTTATTATATATGATGATTTATAATTAAATAATAATTAGAATTATTTTATATTGTTAATACATAAACTATTTTATTAATAACTAACAAAAACACAGGCAATGTCGCGTTTGTATGTCCGCATTTCTATTATGTTATCATTTTTTATCTAAATTGATTTTGTCATACAATAATAAAATATAAATTAGATTATTTCTATGTAGAAGCATCTCTATTATGGAGAAGGTGCAACTGTTTTTTAAATGGTGGAGAAGGTTTAACTATATAAATACAACCGATCTTTAATTTCAACATTCTTTCTAAAAAAAATATTGTTTCTTTCTTTTTACCAATTACTCACATTGTGTGTTGTGACTCAAATTAGACGACACTCTTATTCCTCCATTAAAAAATACTAACATATAACACTAGTAGAAATGCGAATACAGACGCATAAAATGTACTTACCTCAAATAATATGCAATTTGCCCACCAAGACACCCAAATCATTTTAACAGGAGACAAGCAACCTTTATCCTAGATTTCTTCCTTTCAGCAATTATGCCATATTGTCCATACCGAATCCATATCTTGATTTCATATATTATCTCTCAAGAAAATTCCTTCAGATACAATCCAACCCTTCTATTCCTCCCTTCAGATCAGTCAAAGCCCACCAGATCTACAATACCTTCTTATATCCTACTAGAATGTTTTTTCATCCCTCATTGACTACCCCTTGTTCATGACCATGACCAACACATCCCTCTTTTGCCTAATTCCCGACCGGTTAAGGTTAAACCATATAGATAACCTTGAAAAAAATCAAGCCATTTTTAATTCCTTTTTAATAGCAACGAAGGTAATTTTTCATGTAATATACTAATAATTATCCGCATTTCTATTTTTCTATTGCTTTTTTTTGCATTAAAATTATTTTTTCTTCAATTTATCGTATTATGCATTAATGTGTGTTGCAGTAGTATAAATAAATTGAATTATATGCAAAGGGAAAGTTTTTCTTACAAAATATTACATTAAAAGTCAAAGGAAAATTACTAGTTATGTACAATAATACAATGATTGATAATCATAGATCTTTCTTAATTGGAAAATCAAACAATGCATGTATTTCAGGACAATTTTTAACTTCCATGCAATTTATGAAAATAATTAAACAAATGTAAATTTTATCATTATTTTTAGTTAACCTATAAGAAAACATATTAATGAACCAATAATATTAAATTTGAATAATTATTTACCTTTGAAGGATTCATCTTAATTCTTTGTAGAACACATCATCCATAGTTTCTTGTCTTTTGAAAATCTACAAAATAGGTCACACAATGTATATGTTGGGTGGTGATTTTCCATGTAATTTAAAAATAGTTAATTAAAGAACTAATTACAATCTCAAGAATCGATATATTTTATTTTGCATGAAAGTTGTTAATATGGCAGGTATCACTTGATATTGTATTTTGAAATCTCCTAATATAGAGAAGAAACCCTCGAGTTAGAATTGATTAGAACCAAAAAAATTTAAAATTAAATGTATGTAAGTATTAAATTAGAGTACATAAATATTTTAAAATAATCTTACTATGTTACTTTTTTTTATCACTTAAGACAATAATTCTCTTTTTATCATTTTCTAAAGTTGTGTTTTATCTGTTGGCACCATAAAACCCCACCCAATAGAATAAATTTTTAGACGGTAAACTTGTGTTAAAGAAAATTAAAAATGCAGTTTATTGATTGAAAATTACATAATATGAAGATTTTTATTAACAAATTTTATCTATCCTTGTTGTCAATTGGACAAATTATTCCGAGTAAACACTTATCCTTCTAAATATTTTATAACTTTCAATTTTTCCCTCCTAAAAAATATAATTAATTATATTGAATATTTGTTAAAAGAAAAAAACTCCAAAGAAATAAGCATATATTTTACCACTTATCTATTTGTCAAATTACATGTTCAAATACTTTGTTTTCAACTCTTGGTATAATTGAAAGATATTCTTAAATCTTAATTTGCCTTTAAAACTGACAAAAAAATATAATCAATGCAATTTTAGTTTTTGTCTATTAAAATGCTTCCTAATTTATTTTCCAATAATAAAATAAATAAATAAGTATATCAATCAATACTATCATGGAAAGAGGCAATACCTAAGTTTTAGATAGTAAAATTTCTTTAAAAATAACATTTTTTTTGAACTGTCAATCCTCCTTTGCATTTGTATCTAGTAGGAAACACATATGTGACAATGCCGGTGTATCATTTGCATTTCTATTACGCTAAGGTTGGTAATAATAAAATTAATTTAAATAAAAATAAGTAATAATTGAATTAATTAAAAATTATTAGATAATTACCTAAAGAAAAAAATTATTTGAACTTAACAAAAATTGATAAAAACTTGTTTCACACACACACAAATTAAAATGTTTTTAAAAAATGTAAGAAATAGAGTGACACATAAGAATCTTTTAATATCTTAAAAACGCGTCACTACATAAACTATTTGTGATGAGCATTGTGTACTTGTGTTCCATAATTTAGAGCGTGCTTATTTGTGTGGAAAAACAAACACTATTATAGATTTAAAAATCCCCTGTCCTAGTTTGATGGCATTGATTGCATTAAGTAAATGGTCTTTAAATTTTGTAGTCTTTTTTTACTTTTTTTTTTGGATTTTATGATTAAAAAATTTGTATGCACAGATCATTTCTTACGTTAATGGCTGGTTATAGATGGATTCTAAACTACTAATTGACATTTTGGAAAACATTGAAAAACTGGCAATTGAAGGCTGCAAAGCAATTATTAAAGTACACATGCACCTGTTCTGAGAAAAGGTCCATCAAAATTAATTAGTTGTGTTTGGTTGAGATTTCAAAGCAACACAAATGAGAGGAGATAATTTTTTAATATTTAATTTACAGAAAAATAAATAATTTTTTATATTTAAGACTTGAAGTGGTTGACGCAAAGTGGTTTCAAATGTTATAAATATCAGTTCATGTCAGTCGGTCGAATCAGATTCATGATCTAATCGGATCAATTTTATTTTCGAATCGATTATGCAGTTGATTTGGATTAGTCTGATTAAACCTGATTGGCTTGGTCATTGGATCCCGTTTGAACCGGTTCGACATGGCCGGCTTTCTTTTTAAAAAATTAAAAATTAAAAAAAATGAATTTTTTTTAATTTGGATTTTGGAATATTGATGAATTTTTTTTACTCAAATAATGTTAGTTGTATACTTATATATAATAGATACATATATAATTTTGAATTTTTAATATATATCAGATCAAATCGGACCAATTATTAACACACCAATTGAACCACTGATCCACTAACCTAAGGGCGGACCCACGTACATGAGAAGGGGGGCAAGTGCCCACCCTTAAAATTTGATGTGAAGATACCAAAGTACCTTCTAGGGTGAGAAAGGGGCAAAGCCACACAGCACCCGTAATTCGTTTTCCACTTTCCCTTACCTCTCGCTCTCTCCTTCTCTCGTCCGTGACTCACTCACGCTCACACAACTGCTTCTCCCTCTAGCGACCGGTGTCATCTCATCGGAGGTCGGCCTTCGTCACGGACTCACAGGTCATGGCTACGGTGTCTCACCTCCAGTCACGGACATTCACGAGCTCATGCCACTCACGGCTAAGGCGTCCTCGCCTCCAGACTCCAATCACGGTCTTACAAACACAACCACACAGGTACCCTTTTATGTTCTGAGTTGGGTTCTCGCAGATTTCGATTTTGAGTTATGTTCCCAGGATTGGGTTTCTGCTTTTGATAATGGTTAATTAGAGTTTAAATTTTTCTGAGTTTGGTATACTTCGTTGATAATGGCATAATGCTCTGTTCTATTCTACTTTGTCAAATTTTGCTCTATTTGTTTTGTTATGTTTTAGGATCAAATTTTGCTCATTCTACTACTGTGGTTACCAGTTCATAATACTTAATTTCATATTTCCAGTCCTAATATTTTGCTCAAAGGTATCTTGTGAAATTTCATAGGATATTAGAAGGTCATGAACTTATTGAGTGTCTACCCTTCATTAATTTCCTGAATTTGTCACTGTACTGACCCACTACCTTAATCAGATCAGGATCGAGTTTGGTTTCAACCTAATACTACGTGGATCAAATTATAACTGTCACTCAAAGCCTCTCAATTCTTTATGAAGGTTGTCATCGAAAGGACTATAATTGATGTCTAACTGGATCTTTCTCAGGCATTAGATGAAAAATCCTCCTAATAATTTGGTCAAATTAAATTTTGATTTAATTTTTGCATTATAAAACAAATGAAATTAAAATGACAAATCAAATAAAAAATGAATACAGTATGCATAAAGGGCACTAAAGTCTAGAGACACAGAAACTGATGCTGCTCAAATGCAGTCATAGAAAAAATTATCAAGGCAAAACTCTTGGGATAAACTTAAGATCTCTGAATCTGTATTTTCAAATTAGTTTGCTGCTTGGCCCCAAGACTCATTCCCACAACTCCATGTCTAACTGGTTTTTGTAAGGAACCTTTATCTTATGAAGTTTCATCTCAACCATCAAATCCCCATCATTTGTATCACTTCACAGACGTTAGCCACATTAGTGATGGAATTTCGTCCACAAGACTCTTTCATACAGAGTACACGCAGAGCAAGTTATAAGGACAACAAAAAAATATTGGTAAGTCTGCAATTTGTTCCATTGATTAAGCTATTCATAAACAAAAGACCGACAAAGAATACATTTCAGTAAATCTTAACAAACAGTAAATATAGATTGTAGAGAAATAAAAAAAAATGGAAAATTGAATTAAAAATGAGTAAGAGGAAAAAGATTTTAAATTAGCTTGCAATTGCAATGAGAGGTTCATATTTTTATTTCCCAACATCAAATTACAGGTGGAAATAGAATGATTGGAGTGAATGATTTTGTCAAAACTTTTGACAATAGTGAGGATGTGTTTCTCTACCATCTGTGAATTAGTAATCATTGAGAAATTATGTTAATAATTTCAAATTTATAAATTATTATTAATTAATGAGAAGTGTGTTTAAATTTAACACGTACATGACATGGAATAAAAAAGAAAATAGAAAAAAAAAGAATTCACTTGAAATTAGATTGAACAAATGAAGGGTTCACTTATTTTACCATGTTTGAGAAGTTCATTTTCTTTTTTCATGTGAAATCAAGAACCTTAGCAAACAAATTTAAATCAAAAATCTGGAAGCAGAGGTGATACATAAAACGTAGGCTATGAACAATGTATAAAATTTAATATACTAGTCTGAACATGTTTAACAACCATAAGCAACACATTCAGATCAAATAGTGGAAGTATAAAAGAAAAATAAATTTCAGATGTACCTACCTCCAGCCATTGCTATCGACCTTCTTAAACCTTCACAGTTTTAACTTTTCAAAACCTCACTCACTCAAACTCGATGGTGTGTTTTTCTGAAGAGATGAGTAGGTTTGGTGATCTAAAATAAAGAGCACCCGGTTCTATTTATACAGCTATATCCATCACAAAACTCACCATGATAAGAACAAAATACGTAGATTAGAACATGGGTTGTTAATTGTTGCTGAACATTGTAGAAGATAAGGTTTGAATGTGGGAAGAAAATGGACCATGTGCAGAAACCCATTTCCCATAGAAATCGCAACGGAAAAACAGAAAACAAATCGAGAAAGAAGAAACCGAAAATTTCTAACATTCTCCCACTTGCACCATTTAACCCAACATTAGTCATAACAAGAAATAAAATATATGAGTCATGCCGATAGGTCCTCTAATAGTGAATATTATCTTCCATGTACTACAATATATAAACTCTCTAGATGCTAGCTCTCAACTTAATGAGTAAACCATATATTTATTCCAAATCAAAACTTAATGATATTTCTCAAAATAAATAAATGAATATGTGCACAAAACCATATGAGAAAACATCAAACTAAATAAGAGTTTAAAAAATAACAATTGTATGTACAATGAAATCACATCATGGAACCAAATCTCATTCGTACTACATGATCCTTAAAATTCTTTGATGGCAATCCTTTAGTCAAAGGATCAGCAATCATCAACTCAGTGCTAATGTGTTCAATGACCACTTTCTTTTCTTTAACATGTTCTCTTATGTCTAAGTACTTGATGTCGATGTGCTTACTTCGACTTCCACTTTTGTTGTTCTTAGCCATGAATACCGCAACAGAGTTGTCACAATACATCTACAATGGCCTAGAAATAAATTCCATAACTTTAAGCCCAAACACGAAAATCTTCAACCATACCCCATGCGAGATAGACTCAAAACAGGAAACGAACTCAACCTCCGTAGTAGAAGTAGCAGTCAAGGTCCGCTTAGCACTTCTCCAAGATACAACTCCACCAGCTAGCATAAAAATATAACCAGATGTTGATTTTCGTGAATCAACGCAACCAGCATAGTCTGAATTTGAGTAGTCAATCATCTCCAGACAATCAGTCTGTCTGTACATGAGCATGTAATCTTTTGTTCCTTGGAGATATCTAATCACTTTCTTTGTAGTTTTCCAGTGGTCAATACCTGGATTGCTCTGATATCTTCCCAAAACTCCAACAACATATGCAATGTCAAGTTCAGTGCAAACCTAAGCGTACATAAAACTTCCAACAACTAAACCATATGAAATATTCTACATGTGTTCCCGCTCAAAATCATTTTTTAGACATTGACTCAAATCAAGTTTGTCACCCTTCACAATGGGAGCTACACTTGGTGAACAATATTTCATATCAAATATCTCTAAAACTTTATTAATATAGGTCTCTTAAGACAAACCCAAAATATCTCAAGACCTTTCCCTATGAATCTTAATACCAATGACATAAGATGCTTCTCCTATATCCTTCATATGAAAGTTCTTTGAGAGAAATTGTTTCAACTCATATAGAAAATCATTGTCATTAGTTGCAAGCAAAATATCATCCACGTATAATACAAGAAAACAAATCCTACTCTCACTGACATTCTGATATATACATTGATCCATTATGTTCTCTTCAGAACCGAATGAAGTGATGACCTCATGAAATTTTAGATACCATTGGCGAGAGACCTGTTTCAATGCATAGATGGATTTATTAAGCTTGCATACTAAGTGCTCATTATAACTAGAGGAAAATCTTTTAGGTTGTTTCATGTAAACCTCTTCCTCTAAATGACCATTAAGGAATGTTGTTTTCACATCTATTTAATGTAACTCAAAGTCAAAATGAGTTACTAATGTCATAATTACTCGAAAAGAACATTTCTTAGATATAGGAGAAAATGTCTATATGTTGTCAATTCCTTCAGTGAACCCTTTGACAACCAGTCTTGTCTTATGTCTCTTAATGTTGCCTTGTGAGTCTTTCTTTGTTTTAAAAACCCATCTACGTCCAATGGCTTTTACACCATTAGGCAACTCAACGAGATCCCAGACTTGATTAGATGCCATAGAATCCATCTCATCTTTCATAGCATTGTATCACAAGTTTGATTCCTTAGAACTTATGGCTAGTGAAAACAATTCAGGATCATTTGCGGCTCCAATATTGTAGTCTGATTCTTGTAGATACACAACATAATCACTAGGAATTGCTGACCTTTTGACTCCAGTAGACCTTCTTAATGTTGCTTCATGATCTTCTTGAGGAACTTGTCATCAACAACTTGACCTACAAGGTTATTTTCAACAGGTTGTGGATTTTCAATCACTGGTTGTCTAACACCTATTTGTACTTAAGGGGTGTGAATGACAATCAATCTGTCACTTGAGCCAGATGATTGGGCTTCATAATGATCCTTTTCAGAAGCAATGTCTGAAAATTGACCACTCCCACTAATCAAGTCATTCTCAAGAAATTTTGCATTTCTCGATTCCATAATCCTAGCGCTGTGTGATGGACAATAAAATCTATACCATTTGGACCTTTCAGCATATCCAATGAAATACCCACTGATAGTCCTTGGGTCTAGTTTCTTCTCTTGTGTGTTATAAATTCTCACTTCAGATGGACATCCCCAAACACGTATATGTTACAAACTTGGTTTCCAACCTTTGAATAACTCAAAAGGCATCTTGGAAACAACCTTGGTTGGAACTTGATTTAATATATACACAACTGTCTTTAATGCTTCAATCCACAAGAATTAAGGAAGTTTTATGTTACTCCTCATACTTCTTACCATGTCCATTAAGGTTATGTTTCTTCTTTTTGCACACCATTTTGATCTGGAGAACTAGGGATAGTGTACTGGGCAACAATCCTATTTTCTTGAAGAAACTTCTAAAATAGACCATGTGTGTAACATCCCGAGCGCTGACGAGGGCGGAGAGTGATCGCTGGTGCAATGAGGCACAGACAAGGAGCGGCTCCTGGCAGGCTTCCAACGGGAGGGGTACATGAATGAATCGAATACACACCCGAACGAGAGGGATCCAGAGACTATACAGGTATGAGACTGTACAGTTGAGGGTAACTTAAAAGAAAATAATATATACTACCTATACCAACAAGGTGCATCTACTTTTCGGTAGCTCATAACTTAAGAACTCCACAGTTAAGCGTGCTTGATTTGGAGCAATTCTGGAATGGGTGACCTCTTGGGAAGTTTCTCAGGAAGTGTGTGAGTGAGGACAAAGCACGTTGGAAAATCTTGTGTTGATATGTGGGGACAGTCATTGATCCTGCAAGTGGTCGGGCGTTACAAGGTGCTTATCCATTCTCTGTGTATCTATTATAGTATTTTTCACCACTATTAACTCTCAAAATCTTAATTTGCTTTCCACATTGTTTTTTCACTTCGACCTTAAAAACTTTAAAGGCATCTAAAGCTTCATCTTTGGAATGAAGTAAGTAAATATACATATATCGTGAAAAATCGTCTATGAAGGTGATAAAGTATTTCATACTACTTGCATCTATGTCAGGACAACAAATATCTGTATGCATGATTTCTAACAGATTTGAGTTCCTCTTTGCACCCTTCTTAGATTTGTTAGTTTGTTTACCCTTAATGCAATCTACACAAGTTTCAAAATCATAAAAAACCAAAGCACTAAGTACCCTTTCATTTAACAATCGCTTAATTCTCTCGATAGAAATGTGTCCTAATCTTCGGTGCCACAACATAGAGGATTCATCATTCACAACACATCATTTTCACTCAATAGTAACATGCTTAGAATTATAGGCAACATCATTTTTCAATTCAATAAAGTAAAGTCCATCAAGTAATGCACCGGAACCAATAATTTCAGATTTATTAATTAAAGTAAAACCAGAATTCGAAAAACTAAAGGAAAAAACTAATGGTGCAAGTCTTGATACAAAAAACAAATTCTTAGAAAAACTTGGAACATAAAAGATCTTTTCAAAATGCAAAATAAAGTCGCTGCTTAAAACTAAATTGCTCATCCCAATGGCTTCCAAATGTGAGCTCATCTTGTCTCCTGAATAGATGTATTGCTCACTTCCCACTGGCCTCCTTAGGTTTTCCATACCCTACAAGGTATTAGAAACATGGATTGTAGAACTAGAATCAATCCACCATGTGTTATGATTAACATTAGTCATATTAGATTCATAACAAACAAAAGTAAATGGAGTACCTTTCTTGTCAAGCCAGTTCTTAAACTTTGAACAATCTTTCTTCATGTGTCTCTTCTTCTTGTAGAATAAACACTTTGACTCTTTCTTAATGATTGACTGAGCAAGAATCTTGCCCTAGTTCTTGGCTTGATCCTCTTTCTTTTTTCCTTGAGTAGTCATATATACCTTTTGACCCTTTTACATTATCAACCTTTCTTCTTCTTGAACACACATAGTCAATAGTTCATTAATTGACCACGTATCCTTATGTGTGTTATAAGATATTTTGAAAATGGCATACTGCATAGGTAAAGTACATAAAATGTAGTGTACAATGAAAGAATCTGACATGGTAACTTCCAAACCTTTCAGTTGAGCCACTATATCTCTCATGAGCATGATGTGATTAGACGCTCTTTTTATCCCATGGAGCTTTAAGGATGAGAAATACATTATAAGGGTGGTCGCAGGGGCCTTATAAGATGTAACAAATTGATCATCAATGACTTTCAAAAAATCATTGACCTTTTCATGCTGATCGACAAAACTATGGATACTAACAGATATATTAGTCTTTATGAACATCACAGAGAGACGATTAGATCTCTCCCATTTTTCATAAAGATCAACAACATCTTGAATGGTAGTTTCAGTAATATCCAGTGGCTCAGTTTTCCTAATGACATAGTCAATATCCATCCAACCTAAATGAAGGAGAATTCTCTCCCTCCAAACTTATAATTGTCTCCTTTCAATTCGAGAATATCACACTTAATGTTGAGATTTTTTGCAAATTGATTTACAACAAGTGCAAACATACATTCTCATTATTCATAATTTGAGACTATATAAAATATTATGGTTTACCAATGTAAAACATGTCTTAATTTATGAACCTAGTGACATAAAACTTGTTTGTGGGTCCTACTTAATTAGATTCAAACTTATGATAAAGCTATCAAGTTATTATTATTATTATTATTATTATTATTATTATTATTATTCTTATTCTTAATTCATGTGGGTAAATTAAGAAATAGAACCTGATATTTTATCATAATTTGTCATACAAATATAATATAATTTATGTGGATAGATTTTATTACATTACGTATGATTAATCACAACTAATATTTTTAATGTGATTTTAACACTTAATATACAAACCTAATCAATTAAAGATGTTGTGGCTATTCTCTAATCAATTAAATTATATTAATCACTTAACATTAATTAATTATTAATAAGAGCTAAATATTTGCATAACATTCTCAATAATGCAAACAAATTGAAATAATGTTGAATAGAAAAATATTTATTATAACTTCATATGTATAATAATCATAAAATTATACACAAAATTTCAAGAAATAAATAAATAATATATGCATACAATTATCCAATAAGCTCATTAATATTAATATGCATAAATTATTTAACATAATATTACATGCTTAAACAAATATCATAAGCATAGAATTAAAATCATTAAAACATTTTATAAAACGTAAATAGAAAAACATGCACATAAGCTTTCATGTGAAATTAAAAGGCTATTGGGCTTCAAGAATAGAAACAAAAGGAAGTAACATATTATTACGCAATTGTGATGCGCGGTGGGCCAAAGGAAATGAGCATCTTATTATTACTTTATTAAAACATGTGATGTATAGTGGGCCAAATAAACCAGCAAGAAAATATTTCACGTGATGCCAAGTGACGTTATTCCACGGTGGACCAAAACAAGCAACAATCAAATATTTCACGCGATGCCAAGTGACACTATTCCATCGCCTTCAACCTTCTGCTGGGTCACTTTGATCTGGTTGTGACCCGATTCACGGACCCGAATGGAAACCTGATGATTTCCAGACATTTTCAACATTGAATTTCATGTTTTAATTCACAAAAAGCTTAGAAACTCACTTTTCATATTATTCCAGGTCTCCTCAATGATTAAAATGTTAAAAATAGAATACTGATATTTCAATAAAACAACGTTTCAAATATGAGTGTCAAACAAAAACAAGACAAAGGCAAAAATAGTGGCTCTGATACCAAATGTAAAATTAAATGTATTAGTCTGAACATGTTTAACAAGCATAAGCAACACATTCATATCAAACAGCAAAAGCAGAAGAAAAAAATTTAGAGATACCTACCTCCAACCATTGCTATCGACCTTCTTAAGTCTTTACAGTTTTAGCTTTCGAGACTCTCACTCACTCAAACTTGATGGTGTGTTTTTCCGAAGAGAGGAGTAGGTTTAGTGATCTAAAACAAAGAACACCCAGTTCTATTTATAAAGTTTTGTCCATCACAGAACTCACCATGATAAGAATAAAATACGTAGATTAGAATGTGGATTGTTGTTTGTTGCTGAACATTGTAGAAGATAGTGTTTGAATGTGGGACGAAAATTAATCATGTGCAGAAATCGACTTCCATAGAAATCACAATGGAAAAAACATAAAACAAACCAGGAAAGAAGGAACCAAAAATTTCCAACACAATGATGATGAAAGATTTTGGCATTGGTCCCAATTTTTTATTCCATAATTTATGTCTATACTGTTTCTTCTCCAACCTTCCCCCATTGATCTCAGTTTGTCCCCTAAAAATGACATGACATGAATAACTTGTGATTTTTATAAACTGTCATGGGAACCGACCATCCTGAAAAAATGGCAAAACTAATGGGTTATGCTAAGTGATTTGGCAAAGTGATTTAATTAAGCATGCTACAAAACAAAGTTGGATATGAAAATTAGTAAAAAGGGGAGAAATAAAACCTAGTCATAGCATAATTACAAATGAATTTTTGCATTGTTCTGAATTTCTCACCTTATACATGACATGGCATAAATAACCGCATAAGCTCTTGCTGATCCATTAAACTTGGCATACTTTACCTTATTTGAAACTTTTTGCTGCTTGTAAATTACAAATTCAAGGATGCAACAAATAAGACAAAACCAATCATCATGCTAAGTCAAAGAGGCAGCATACAATCCAAACGGGCATGACAGTTACCAATTAACACGCTAGAAACGAAAAATTGAGCAAAATATCAATCAACTCTCAAAGTCAAAAGTTACAGATAAATAATTTGTAAATAAGGTACCTGGTTTATAATCCCAAAATAGTTTATAAATTACGTCCTATAACAGTTGGGTGAGAAATAGTTGGAATGTTAAATATTAGTGTTTGAAGGTACTCATAAATGCACAAAATAAAAATAAAAACAGAATCGTTGATTAAGATATATACCCTAATACGCATGGTACGGTGGCAAATTGGCACGAAGGTTGTGCAAGTAAAGTCTAAGTGAAACAGCATGCTCAAAGAGAGTGTGAATGGGTGGAACCGTGGAAGAAAAAAGAAAGAGAAGAGTTTAACCTGATTAGATTCAAACTGAGTATGTGTTAGTGTGGTGCACTGAGTTTGGAGAAAGCCCACCCGTTGTGGCAGTTAGAAAGAAAAAGGAAGAGATAAAGAGAGCGAGCAGTTACTCTGTAGAAAACAGTATAAAAGCTTACTGTCGTGGTTTGGTACAGTTCATCTCCAGCAGTTGAATTGAAGGATAAAACAGGAACAAAAATGTGTACATCAAATGCGTATCCCAGTTAAGAGCAGTTGAACGTGTGTGTTAGTGGCAACATCAATTATCATATTGTTGTTTGAGATGTTTTGTACGTGTGTGGTGAAAACTGGAAAATGTAGTTTGCAAAAGCTGTTACTCGTGTTTTTTGTAAAATGTAGTTATATATTGAAGAGAAAATTAGGAATTCAAATTATATAAATTAGATAATTCTTATTATTAATATATAATTATTGATTCTATCAATACAAATTTATTATTGTTTTAATTTAATAGACTACATATACTTTTTTATTAAAAACAATCTTATATAAATTGAATAAGATGAATATAATTTATTTCTTCAAGTCAATACTCTTATCATAAACTAAATGATTTGAAACAAAGAATTAATAAAAACTAATTAACATATATATAAAGATTGTGAATTTTAAAATAATTACTTTAAAATATATAACTAAATAAGATAATTTTAAACTACTTTATAGTATAAAAATTTACATCCTATAAATATGAAAATTAGACAGATAGTGTCGTGAACCAAAGAGGGAAAAAACATGACCCGACCCAAAGAACACTCTCTCACCGCCGCTAGGGTTTCTGATAGACTTTCGAATGCGAGAAACACTTGGTCACCAGAGGGAGGATATAAGGACTTCACGAGGGAATCATCGCACCCTGTGTCGTATATAGATGTGCTAGAGTTACCAGTAGAAGGAGATCCAAATGAGGGTTTCATGAAATATAAGAACCCTGTCATAGAAGAAGATGGAGAGGATTTTCTTCTAGAAAGCAATGATAGCTCAAAGGACGATACGAATAATAGAACGGAGGATGAAGAACAAGAAGAAAGGGTTAAGGTTGAAGAAAAGAAAGGTATGTATGGCTGCCCCTCTTTTGTTCTCTCAAAAACTAAAAAAGCGAGAGTACAGAAGCCTTGGAAAAATGTTGTGATAGTGAAGCTTTTAGGGGCGTAAAATTGGTTTCAAGGCACTCTAGCCCAGGTTAAAACAGATATGGGTGCCCAAGGTATCATTCATATGATAGACCAGGGAAATGACTTTTTTTCCTAGTATATTTCTCTCACCCAGAAGATAAGGTCAAGGTATTGGCAAAGGGACCATGGCTTATCATCTACGATCACTACCTAACAGTAAGATAATAGAGACCTAACTTTCACCCAAAAGCAGAGGCCATTGAAAAACTGGTAGTGTGGGTGCGTTTTTCAGGCCTTCCAATTGAATACTATAAGTCAAAGTTGCTTCACTATATTGGAGATCGAATAGGCCGCACAGGTAGGGTGGACAAGAACACATTCACTCAGGGAAAAGGGAAATATGCAAAGATGTGTGTAGAGGTGGATTTTACGAGACCTCTCCTTGCTTTGTTTGAGCTATATATCAAATAGGATTTAATTGTTTTTTATTTTGTTAGTTAATTTTTACAATTATTATTAAGTTAATTAATAATTTAGTATAGTAATATTAATTAATTTTATGTTAATAATTATTTTAATATTAACTACAGATTATAGTTCAGTAATAAGAGTAGTTATTAAAATAAAATAAAAAGTGTAATGAATATAAATTAAATAAAAGTATAAAAGTAAAAATAATATTAGTAATGAACTTCTTTGTATATATAATTACGACAATTATATCCTTTAATTATATATGATGAGCATTTCTTTAGCCTATTAAATCAAACTAACAAAATTCAAATTATTTTTATTTTTAAATAATTAGTTTTTTACAACTTTTAAAAATATAAATGGAAAAAAGGAAAACTAAATTAAAAAACATATAAAAAATATATACAAAATATTAAATGGAACTAAAAAATTAAAAATAATTTTATTTAAATAATTAAATTAAAATAATATTTACAATTTTTAAAAATATAAAAATAAAATTTATTTTTGTTAAGAAAAAAGGTGACATATGAATTTAAAGTCTTAAAGGAATAAAAGAAGACATACGACTTTAAGTAAAAAAAATTAAGTAAAGTTGCAAAAATATTATGATTCAAATATAAAAAAGAAAATTTTTTTGCTAAGATTTTAAAGTCATAAATTTTAAAAAAAATTACATGAAATTATAAAAAAATAAAAAATTATGACTTCAGTTAAAAAAATTAAAAAAATTTAAATTATCATAGAATAATAAAATTTATTATTTTTAATTCAAAAGTCATAATAGATATTACTCATCATTTATTTAAAATTTATTATTGAATGATAATAAAAAAATATCCAGTTATAAAAAAGTCGGAAAATTAGGGACTAATTCTAGTCCACCTAAAGGACAGTGGTGAAGAAACCAAGAAGGATTGAAAGCACTAAAACTAAGGAGCAAGAAAATTAGGGGCATAACTTTACAAGGAAGGAGAATTCTCTAAAGGGGATGGGATAGAGATGTGATCTCCTTCGAGATTCCACGAAGGGCTCAACTGACGCAAATACAGAGGTTCACATAGGAAACAATAAAGAGATTAATAACCAACAAGAAAACAACAAGGAAGAGCCAAATAATGTGCGAGACCCATAACTAAAAAAGAAAATTTCAAGTTCCAACGAGGAAAGGCTATCAAGGTCACTATAGAGGGAACAACAATTATTACTTTGACCAATAATGAAAAACACTGGGAGAAAAGTCATAGCCAACAAACACTTCACTGTGTTTCAAATGCTGCTATTTTCTAATTTTTTATATTCATTTTTTTCTTTAAATACTTATTAGATTTATTTTAAATATTTTTTATTTAAGGTAAAAAAATTATTAATTTTACATTTTTATGCTATTTTAATAGATAATTTTATCAATGCTTATAATTTGATTAGATAATTTTTTTATTTTCAACTAACTTTTTAATTAGTTTTGTAAAACATAGTATTTAATTATTTTGGTAAACAAAGATTTTTTTAATAGTTTCTACCATTTTTGAAGATATTAGTTGAAATAGTATTTTTTAAAATACAAGTTTATAACTTTTTATATTTATTCTTTTTTGTCTTTGAACATTTATTAGATTTTCTTTTTATTTTTTTCTACACAAGGTAAAACTTTATTATGTTTATCCTTTTATTTTACATATAATATGATTTACTCATTTTTACCTTTTTATTATATATGATATTGACTTTATAAAAAAATATGATATTGATAATAATATATAATAAGTTTATGTAGTTTTTTATTTATTTTTTGGATATTTATAAATAAAAAGCTACAAGTGTTTAAAATTAATTTAACACTAAAATTATAAATATTACAAAATATATTTTTTATCAACAAAATCAAATTAAAATTTGTATAAAATCATTGCATAAATATGTCCATTTTATGTAATATTATATTTTTAGTTACTTTAATATATATCTTTACCAAATATTTATGATTTAATAAAATAAATTTTCAACTTTCAACAAGCTTTCAACTATTAGCTATTGTTCAGTTTCCAACTAGTTTTTAAGTTAATTTTTTCAAACATAGTCTAAATATAAGTTACATTATCATTAAAGAAAATAAAAAATAATAATTTTGAAAATTTTAAGATTGACATAAATTAAAGGTTAAATTAGTATGTAGGATCTCATATTATTACAAATTTTTTAATTAAGTCCTTATACTTTCTTTTTCTTTTAATTAGGTCTCTATATTAATTTTAAATTTGTAATCAAGTACCAACATTAATTTATCGTGAGGAATATGTTAGATTTGATGAAATATTTTATCATATATACACACATAGATGCAAATCCTAAATCAATACACCTGAGCTTATTACAAATGTGCGAACTCTAAACCATAAATTGTTACAGAGGTGATTAAGGAGGTGGAAACAACATTATAAATAAATTAAGGATTAATCATGCATTAGAGTTGGATTAAGATCTGCAAGATACAGAATTCACATTTTAGGATTAAGTTACAATTTGGGAGATAATAGACGGGTTGAAAATGAAAAACAAGGGGTAGTAAGGAGCATTAGGTAAAAAAAAAATTAAACAATTTCATGTGTAACAGGAACACCATTGGAGCTAACATCAAATAACATTTGACATCTGTTTATGTGTATTTGATGAAATATTTAGTCAAACTAACATAAGGACTTGATTACGAATTTATAATTAATAAAAGGACTCAATAAAAAAAATAGAGACCTAATTAAAATTTTCGTAATAGCATGGGACTTGCAAATGTAATATAATATAATTAAATGGAAGTTACATTATCATTCAAGAAAATAGAAAATATTTTTAAAATTTTTAAAAATGACATAAATTAAATTTAATAAAATATTTTTTAATGCCGAAATTGAATAAAATTCTACTTTTTAGATTAAAAACATAATTTATCTATGATAAATAACACTAACATTATTGAATTTGTGCATGTTTAGTTTACAATGTGCTTATTTTAGACTTGAGTAAATTATATAATCACTCATATGCCAATTTACTCTTTAAACTTTGATCTGGAAAGCATCTTATGAATATTATCTATAAATAATATGTTTGTTACTTTGTTAAATTCATGATTGATTTTAGAATGTGGATATGGACTAACTCAACCTTTTAAGGTGATAATTGTCTCTTTTTATATATATTATTTTGGTCTTATCATTAGTTAATGTGATTATGTGAAATTTGTAACACATCCTCTCACGTTAAGGATTAAATATCTTAAACATGAAATTTAGAATGTTAGTGGCCATTAACATTAAATTATCGACATTCAATAACCAATTAAGCAACTATAAATATTTTATAAATTTTACATATTTTCTAATATGTTTAATTTCACTTAACAATAATTATAAAATATTTGATAAGTTTTAATTTGTTATATATTATGATTATATGCTTAACATGTATTTGAGCATGCAACATTAAGTTAAATATTCTACATAAATTACAATTAAGCTTATAATTTTTTACTACCTACAAAATATGTTATTTTGATTTTGGTATTCAAACTTTAAAAAAATTTGATTTTATTATCTCATATATATTTATTATATTATATTATATTATCTACCGATGATTTAACTAACAGAATGTTTTGACATCAAAGTCCAAATCATTTAAAAATTATTAACTTAGGATATCTTTTTCAAAAGTAAAAATTTGTCAAAAATCAAACAAAATAAAGATTAAGAGGAGTGTATTCAATTAGAATTTGAAATTTTTTTAAAAGTCTTTTTATTTGATAAAAACTCTTGTAATTCAATGAAGAATTTTTTTTCAACTTAAAAAAAGACTCCTTATCATTTATTTATTATCTTTTTCATCGACTCTAATAATTTTAAATATTTTCTAAAAATCCCTAGAATCTTTTAAAATCTTATAAATACATGAATCATTTCGAATAATATGAATTCATATTTTATAAATCCATTAAATTATATCTAAACTACAAAATTTTGAAGTATGATATTTAATTATTTAACTATTGTTAGGTTAAAATACACTTATGTCTTAAAACAAATCATTACTCCTAATTATTTTGATTAGATGCAAATAAATATAAAGGACAAAATTTGTGTCTAATATGCTATCAGATGATTTGCGTCTGAGTTTTCTAACAATACATTAATATAAGACTATTTGACATAACATTAAGTAGTGCATTTAAGATCTTCATTTAATACTTTGTGTTTGATATTCTTTGTTGTAGAAAATATTCTCCAAGGATTTGTTAAATTCTATGAAGAATAAATAAAGTTCACAGTTTGAAAGTGTTGATCTTCATCAAAAGACTCATTCTAATGGTGCATAACTGCTTTGGTGGAAGAAGTGATATGTCAACCTATCAGCATAAACTTTGCATGAAGAAGGGATATGCATTTAATGCAAGCATTAAATGCTCCAACAACTTCAAGACTTCAAACGAAGAACATAGTGGAGAATCCATCCATCAAGAGACACCAAATACTTAAATATGAAGGCTATAAATAGAAGAAACTTTGAAGATACAAACAACGAACAACTTGCACAATTTATTATTTCATTCTTTCTTGCGAAAAACTCTTTGTAAATCTCTGTATAGATATTAAACTCTCAAAACACCTTGTAAATCTTGAGAGAAAAAACTAAAGTGTTAATGATATATTCGTTTGTAAGCCAATCACATATTAGTCATTGTGTAAACTTCCTATAAATCTTGTTGATTTGTTTAGAGCTAACAATGACTTGGTAGGACAAAGAATATTGGGTTAAAGTCAAGCTTGGGATAGAGCTTGTCTTTGTAAGAGGTAGAAGTGACAATGAATAATACTTGTAACTTTTGATAAGTTAGTAGACACTTGGTGGGTTGTTAAGAATCAAACGTAGTTTCGATGTAGAGAGTATAACTTCTTGTGTCTTATTCTTTACTGTTTTTCTATGTATTGACTGACAAAGGGTTTGAATGTGTTTTTAGATCTTATATCTTTATTTGATCTGTTAAGAAAATTGTTTTCTCATCGTTTGATAAATTCTTTCTTGAATATCTCTTATCTTTTTTTAGTTAAATCTACATCAAATGTTTTTAATATGAGAAAAAGTTTAAAATTTCTAAAAATTACAATTCAATCCCCTTGTTGTGTTATTTGCTGCTACAACTATTAAGCTAATTGATTTATATTTTAAAAAATTATAACAATTAAATCTATAATATATTGTGTGTGTGTGTGTGTGTGTATCTGTGTCTGTGTGTCTATGTGTATATACATGTATATTATGACAAAAATTATAAAAAAAAATGTAATAATGGTGGGTATGTGTACGTTGGAGTTAGCCCTAATGGTCAATCCATTTCAGACTATACTTGTATCATGACCTTTGATTTATATATTTTATATATACATAAGGCATGTCAATTATTATATTATTAATTGTATAGTGTAATAATTTTCTTAGAATAAACAATTTGTTCATTGGTAGATCAAGTAGGATTGGATTGTGACTTTCATTAAATAATGAACATTATTCTAAAAGTATCTAAAATCAAGTGTTATTGTTGACTAAGATGACAACAATGCATTTAGGCTATTGGGTGAATAGACTGATGACCATGTCTCACAAGTCACAAAGGATATGCGATATAAAGTTTGTTACTCTAATTGATTACTCTATGTGTGTGAGCCTATAGACTCTCACTAGACTAACAATAATATTATCTTATAACATTATAGACATTGTTTAACATCTAGTTATGCATCTCTACCACCCATCCCATGAGAAAAAATGGTGATTCAATTTCATTATTACTCCTAATATTTATGCATGTGCGCCAACTTTATATCTCATACCCTTTGTGACTTGTGAGATATGGTCATGAGTCTATTCACACAATAGCCTCAATGCATTGTTGTTGTCTTAGTCAACAATAACACTTGATTACAAATACTTTTAGAAGAACGTTTCATTATTTAATGAAAGTCACAATCAAGTCTTACTTGATCTGCCAATGAGCAAATCACTTATTCTAAGAACATTATTATGCTATACAATTAATAACATAATAATTGACATGTCTCATGAATATATAAAATATAAATCAAAGTCATCATACAAATATAGTTTGAAATAGATTGGTCATTAGGGCTAACTCCAACATACTCATACCCATCACCATTACATTTTTTATAATTTTTTTGTCACAGCATATATATATATATATATATATATATATATATATATATATATATATATAATATTAAAGATTTAAATTGCTATAGTTTATAAAAAATATAACTTAATAGTTAAAAAATTAAATAACAAACTTAAAGATTTTGTAATTTAGATATAATTTAATGAATTTATAAAATACGAATTCATATAATTTGAAAGGACTTTATATATTTATAAGATTTTAAAATACTCTGAATTTTTAGAAAACATTTAAAATTATTAGATTTGATGAAAAATATATCAAATAAATGATGAGGAGTCTTTTTGTAAGTTGAAAAAAATTGAATATCACAATTTTTTTTTTACCAAATACGTAGATTTATACTGGATGGATATTTTCTACTTATGAATGAAAAATTTTAGAAGGAGACCATTTCTTTTTTTACTTTTTAAATATTCAAAAAGAGTTTTGTTCTGAGGGAGCGGTAGCTCATGTATGTCAATGCCTAGTTTCGTGCCTGTTTATATAACTCTAAAAGAATAAGAAAAAAATAGTTATATGTTAAATTTGTTGATTTTCATAATAATTATTTTTAAAGAGTCATTTGATATAAGAGAAAGTTTTACTTTTTGAGAAATCTTAAATTGGGAATGTTAGTTTTTCATATTCATCAGTTTAATTTTTAAAAATAACATTCCCATGAAAATAATATTTCTTGGAAATTTTTTTGGCCAAGTTTCCCACAAAAATATTTCAGTGGGAGGAGGTGAAAATCTAAATTTTTCAAGTTAAAAAAATAAGTTTAATTATGGTAAAAATATTAAATTACTCTAATTAAATTATTTAATGAGATAAATAATTAAAGATTGTAATAAATAAATATTTTACTTTTATATTCTCAAAAAAATTATATGACAATATTTATAACCAATCAAACAAATTTAGATATTTTAAGGAATATGATTTGCATGATTCATATGAAAAAATTTATTTTATATCAAACATTTTCTAAAAATTATACAAATAATAATGTATAATTGAATCATGGCATAAAATTTCCACTACATAACCATTAAAGTTAAAGAAGAAAAATAATTTCAGCCACTCCTTCAATTGATTTCTGAATCCATGCATTTCTGTTTATAAGTAGAATTGTTCTAAATAAAACATTAAGCACATGCAGAAAGTTGAACCTAAATGTCTAATCTATTGATTGAGAGAATCTCGTTACTTAAATATCATATTAAACCTCCTATTATATTGAATGGGAGACTCATTACATTAAATAGATATACTTAGAATTAGAATATCATCGTAGATATCAAGATTTGTCTTTTCTTTTGAACAATTGGTGGTCAACATAGAAGCATATTATATATACCCTCTCAATGCATACTTGGAGTAGAATAAAGGGGATAAATTTAAAATGACAAGATGAGATATTCTTGCTCATTAATAATTGAAATTAATCATTTTTGCATTAAAAGCGTGATTCTATGAACCCACCATGATTTTTCTTATCATGTTATTCTTACTAGATGCTTGTCAAGACTCCATAGATTTGGAATCACGAAAGCATTTCAAAAGATTTTCTATCATAACTAAATGTTAGTTTTAGTTTTTTGACTCATTATCATGAATAATAATTTCTATGCATCAGTTCATTCTTTTGGTCCTGAAGCTATTTTGGAATCTCACTCATAAAAGAACTGTTTTGTCTCATAATAATTGCTTAATCGTTCATTGAACAAACTTGGATCATATCCAAAATACCTACTAATTGATAGGAGATGACGAAAGAATAAGCCTATGAAGGAGAGAGAAATATCCTTACTGAGTGCATGACTCTTTCCCGCAAAACTTTTGGCTTTAATTCATTCCTCATATTCCATTCTTATTATATTCTAATTCTCAACTAAATAAGTCTTAAGATTACTTAGTGATTATAAATTCAGTTATTCTAAAGTGGAGAAATTTATAAAAACAAGGAATAGTTATGTCACTTAATACTTATTCTATTGTAACGTGAGATAATTAAATGTAAGTTACATTATTATTAAGGAAAACTGAAACTATTTTAGAAAATCTTAATATTCATGATTGGAAAGTATTTTGAGTTCTATCTATAAATAATATGTTTGCTAAATTCGTGAATATATGTTCCCAAATATAAATTTGACTAAAATACAATTTTGATTTTTATCTATTTTTTAGATTTCAGTTTACTGTCTTAAATTTAAAAGATTTTATTTTGCTCCCTTAAAATTTCTCTATTAGGCAAAATTGATTATCTAAAAAGATTATCATATTAATTTGATCAATTTGGTAGCACGTAAAATTATGAAAGAGATCACATAGTCAAAATTGATATTATTGGTGTCAAAATTTGACAAAAGAACTAAATTGATTTAAGACATTGTAAAAGATTAAAAATATATTTATTTAAGATATAAAGAACCAATTGAATTCAGTAAAAAAAATTGAATTAAAACTTAAACTATACATAAGAAATCAAAATTTTATTTTAGCTCAGACTTAAATAACTTGGTCCCTATATAAAATGTGAGTTTTTCAGTTTTATAAATATTTTTATTTTGATTTAAGTCATTTAAAAATGATTTAGTATTTGGTATAAAATAAAAATATTAAATGATGATGTTATAATAACAGTGATAGTCAATTAATTTATCAAGAGTCATCAAATATTATACGATAAAATAAATCATAAGTCATCAAATAGTATACGATAAAATAATCATAAATTTTCATATTCAAAATAATTGATAACTTAAAACTGGTAGAATACTTAGACTCTTTAATATTATGACAATTAATAACTAAGTTAATTAAATGTTAATATTGTTGTTACGCATCCGTTGTCATTATTATTTCACAATACAACGGAATTAAAAACACTACAAGAAAAATAAAAAGAAAAAGTAACGGATTAAAAAACCCTAATTTATAGAAATAAAAAATTATTTAAACCTTTTGGATTATAATTTTGTTTCGAAATTTGATCTGAGTAGAAGTGAACAAAGCTACTTTTCTGTCATATCAAAATCAAAGCAATGACAATTATAATCTCAACCCATCCTGACAAGACCGCGACGTGGATGTCAAGTCAACTCGAGAATGAATTTTACCATCCTTCCAACCAAACACACCCATAATAATGTCCATGTATCCGTTTTGCTACATTCATCCGCAACTGTAGAAGACGACAAAACTACTGAAACGGAAAGCATTGGTCGGGTTTGTGCAGGATAAGAACAAATTCTCACAACTGTACCCTAAATAGCACGTCATCATGTGCACCTATGCATATTCACACATCATCCACCCTACATTCCGTGCATGGTTAATAATAATGATGATGTTATTTGTTTGCTTGCACATTGTTTTAAGCTAAATCAGATCTATTATTCATCTATGACAATCTTATTCAAGCTTATAAGTAAAGTTTTTCTTTCAATTATTTAATATAATTATGTATTTAAAACTTAAATTTAAATTTTCTGATTAAGTTGAAATAATTTTACATTAATTAATCCTTGTATTTGATGGTTATTTGCACTTTGTTTAGACCACTGTAAGTCAAAATAGAATGCAATAATTATTAAAAAGAAGAAAAATAATTAAATGCATTGGTTTAACTACAAAATCAAATTAGAGAATCCATTCTCGACCCACTTGAGTGATTTGCAAGTATGCAACAGAATTGACACAGCATCTCCTCTTTCTAGCTAGTGTACACAATATTATTAACTATTAATAATAATACATTAAAGGGTTTTGCGATAACATCATTCCTTTTGCTTGGTGAAGGCCAAGCTCTTAATTATCGTCTAAACTAAACCAAAAAATATCATCACTCGGCGCATATCACATATCATATCTTAATAAACTAGTCATGCTTCCAAGTGTCATATATTTTTAAACTTCAATGTCTCTTGTTACTTTTGTTAATTCGTCGCGTATTGTAAGTTTTTTTTAATCTTTCGGTGGGACTACAATTGTACAGTTGTACAATATTAGCCATATTTTCTCTTCTCCAAGTTTCTCATCACTTAGTGGCTAAAATCGAAACGTCGCCATTTAAAGAGAGAGGGCGGGGGTAGATCAGCATATGTCCTTGTTGCTTGATATTTAATTCTACGTGAATTGTTTGAACAGGAGAAAGAGTTTTTTTTTTTTCATTTTTCATCGCGGTTTTGGTATATATGATCAGAAGTTATATTTATACAACAAACTATATTTTACAGAAAGAAGAGGAAAAAAAAGTATGAGATGTAATAAATAATACAATAAAAAGATAAAGATCGACAATATTATTATATAAATTATTGTATGAATAATACATATTTTATTATCAATTAACTAGCTAACCTTTTTCATGTTGAATAGATGGGCAAATCAAATCCTAAAAATAATAGATTCTAATCCATTTTTACGATGCGAGTTAAGTGGTCCCCACAGACTTGTTCCATTATTTCTGATTATATGCCAAATATGTGCCATAAACACGAAGATTCCGGGATTTATGTCTTAACTTTGTCTCCAGTTACTATGTGGTACTTCATTAATTTCCACATATGCTCGCACGCTCTTTTTCATATATACATAAGGTGGGTAGAAAACTTGCATAATCTAATGATTAGATATAAAGATTATGCTTAATTAGGGAGCGTTGTACTATGTAGCAGGATAATCCAGGTGGAGAAAAATACCCTTTAAAAACAAAGGGACACATGACACATCACTTGAGTTGGTGGATCTGTGGGGGATGAGAATAGTAACATCTTAGTATAACCATAGACAATAATATTATGGGAAGTGTTTGGAAGATGTGCCCGGGAAACATTTGGGTAAACATGATTCAAGTAATGTATGTGTGCGGAAATAATATATGTGAGGACACATGAATCCAACAAAAATGAGAACACTATGACCCTTGCCCCTCAAGATGAAGTTGCATTGGAGACCGTACGTGGTCTGTTCATTTTCTATTAAACTGGGGTTTTTTATCTTTAGAATGTCGAGCTCTTCTCTCTGACCAATTAGACCTCATCTCTTTAGAAAAGAGTTGCATTTTTATTTATTTAAAATACAATAAATAAATAAATAAATTTATATGATCCCAATCTTTGGATTCTCCTAGAAAGTAAACAACATAAGATTGAATCAAAAGTGGTTTGCTCACTAACAAAAATTATGTTGGGTTGGAGCGTCTGGCTGTTCACTTTAATTTGTGGATTATAATACCGATAATAATTAATAACAATAATATAACAGTGAATACTTTGCACTTCCTAATTTGTCAATTTCATGAGTTTCATGAAAAACACACTCTTCGAGTTAGTTACCCTACCTAAATTTAGCACCACAATATTATTTTTCAAATAAGGATCAGAGATAGAAAGACTTTTTTTTTAATTATGTTAATACTGAAAAATGAATACTTCTTCCATTACTTATATTCAAAAGTGTACGTTCATATTTAAAAGAAATTAAAAAGAATAAATTACCCTCACTATCTCTAAGGTTTGGTGAGATTACACAAATTTTCTTTATTTCTTTAATCATACATTAACTTCTTTAATTGTTTTAAAAGAAAAAATATACAATAACAGTCCTTATATATTATAATCTTCCTTAATTGTGTTTGAAAAACATTACAAAGTGGTCCCTTATAAAAGAGGCTCATGTAAATGTTTAAAAATAAAAATAAATTTGTATAATTTCACAAAAATTCAAGGATGGTCAATATAATTTACTTAAGATAATATTAACATGAAGTAGGGATGTCTTAAGAAATCGGTTGATTTGAACTGGACCCATTTTTGTGTTGAGTTGAAGATTCTAACGCAACTCAATTCGGGTTAAATTGGATTGTCTCGCTGATCCATCAACAAAAATAAAATTATTTTTTTGTCCTAATTTTTTTCTAAATTTTATTATTTGGTATAATTAAACAAAAGAAGAAAATATAAATTATAAAACTAGTAATTCAAGAAAATTACTTGATATTTAATACTTAAGAGATTACCATTAACTGTAATCTATAATATTTATTTGTTTTAACTTTTAACTTTTTTTAAAAAAAAATCTTCATGGAACTTCACGATTTTAAACAAAAAAAAGAGAGTTAATCAAACTAAAATAAATTACTCATTCATTTTAAAGAGTAAACTTTAATTTAGTTTTTTTAGAAGAAAAATTGTTGTTATTTCATTTGAAGATATGAAATCTGATGATGAGAAGATAACAAAAGAGGTTGATAATATTTTTGATGAAAATAATGTCCAAGTTGAGCAGGTGAAAGCATTAGTGGAAGCAATATTGACTTGGTTGGAAGAAGTTTAAGTGATCCAACTTTGGATGTATTTGTTATTGATAATTTGATTTTGAATGACAATGTTGAGAATTACTTCTCAACTAATGAAGAACTTGCATATAATGGTGGTGGTGGTGGTGATATTGAAAATGACTTAATTAGAAGATTGATGAACATTTGACCTATTTATATATTTTTTAAATATTTTTATTTTAAGAACTTATGTTTTGTATTATATGAATTTATATTTAATTGAGTGTGAACTATTTTAGTTTATTGAATTATTGTTACAATTTGTTATTTTGATTTATTTTAAAATTAAAATATTTAGTTATGATTTTATATATAGGAATATAAATATATTTTTTATATTGAATAAACTCTTATGAATTTATGAGTAGAATTTAGAAGGAGAATTTATGATACAGTTTAAGTTTAAGTAGAATAACGAGATTGAGAACCTTGAGTCAACTATAATTTACAACCCCTCCCCAAAAAGTAAGGAAAAAGAAAAATATTGTATCCGAAGACTGAGTATTATTAATAACGGAATGGCTGTTATTAATGTTGGGCGAGAAATTTGGCGGCAAAAAAGTGCTCAATTCACAACGAAACGTAGGTCAGCGAGTTCCTCAAAATAAGGAAACCTCAAAACAGGACCAAAACTAATCTGACGTTCGACACACATTCAGACATTCGGGGCAAAAGCGAAACACACAAAGGTATCATCGTTGTACCGCATTTACAAAAAAGGATTAGATTTTAAGATTGAGATGGAAAAAGCTTAATATAATTTGAGTTGCGTAAGAAGGTTGAACTTCCCTACGTAACATTACATAAAAAACTAGTAGTCCTACGGACCCTTTTCAAGTTTCCATCGGTCCCTTTTCCAAGACACTTTCGGTTATGTGGATCAAATTAACAAAATTTGAAGATAAACGTTGCGGAGAAAATGATATGTATCGAACAATGACATTTTTGGCATAACATTAATAGAATTAAAGGATCAACTCATCATTTGCTAGGAAAATCCAGAAAAGTGGGCTGCTTTCATTGTTCGCAATTGCTTAATTTTAACTGTTCAAGTATTCGGCTGAATATATCAAATGGTCGAGGTGGATTGAGAATTGATTAATCCATACTAGTCGTTTTGTTCTGGAGACTATTTCCGGACACCAAAAAAAAAGTGTCGTATCCAACTAAGTAACTCTTCGTTCGGCTTGTAACATTTTAAACCCGTCACCAAAAGGAAGTCCAATTATCCGCATTTTTATGAATTAAATGCACACAATTATCAAATTAAGAAAGACGACAATAAAGCTGGGAAATGATGTACTTATACTATCATTGGAAAACAGGTAGCAAATAAAACTTTTCAGATTAGTTTGTAATGCTTGGTTTAGTTTTAAATTTTAAGAGCCAACTGCACTTCATTAAATCAGAGGATATATGTTTTCATTATGGTCCGTTTGATATGAAATGGAAGGAGGAAATTAATCTTGAATTAAAGAAATGCAAAAAAAAATAAACCTTAAAAGTCAATCTCTTCACTTTCTTTTCAACCAAATTTTTTTTCCTTCACTTTGTTCTCGACCAAACACATAATATATCGTTCCATATTTTCATTCTCGTTACGTTCTTTCCTTGTCAGGGAGTAATCAAATGCTGTAAGTTACACCCAATGGGTTAGCTCAATTAAGCTGAATTTGTCGAGGAAGACTGAATTTTTTAAAATACATCCTTAAGAAAATATAATTTTTTTAAAATGTAACTAAATTTCAAAGTTAGAATTCATCTCATAGCTGGATAAAAGGACCAAAATTTGTAAAAATACCTTCAGTCCCACCAAGACCTAAAAAAAAAAAACACTACAAGCAGGCTTGCACTTGTACAGTGTACACCCATACCTGCATTATCCCCCTTGCAACCGCAAGTTTATGCCATGCCAACACTTGTAACAAATCGGGAACCATAAAATTTGATTCAACAGTATTACATAAAAAATACACAAGCGTATAATTTTACTGAAATTGAATCAACATTTCATTTCCAAATTTTGGCACACAATCAAATAAAATTTTTGGGAGCTGAATTTTCCACCAAAAAATAATTTTAAACACCAGAAACAAAACGATTAGATAAAGAGCTAATTAAAATGAGCTTCACAACAGAACAGGGGAATCTACTAAAAGCAAGTTCCACAAGAAATAACAGTTCAGACTGTTGAAGCCCCCCTGTCAAGAACGAACACCATATCTCAACAAGCACCAGTAACTCAATGTGCACGAGTTCTACTACTTTCTGCATTTCTAACTGGATTGAAGTATGGATGGGCCTGCATATCAATAAATATTTTTTTTACCAAACATTTTGCAAAACAATAGTTCATATTACCAAATACTGGGGTGCTAGGAAGGGCATCGGCAACTTATTATAAAATTTGAGCAAAACACATACATTTGTCAAAAATAAATGTGTTAACAAGTTCCTAATATATTAAATGCTTAACTTTTCATTTAATACTTGACATTTAATATTTTTCATCTTTTATTCATTATAGAGCACGAGTTACCAAAACCAATAGGTTAAACAGATAAAAATCCAGGTTCTAACTAAAATCACCTAGGGCACCAAGCAAAGAATTAGAAACCAACTATAAAGGTTGGTTAGAACCATCAAATAGGAGGAAAATGATCTACTTAACAGGGATTTCCCAACATGCTTTTTTCTAAAATTTAAAAATAAACTCCAAACAAGGAAGGATTAATGGCAATCATATGAATCAGTAGTCAAAGCGAAATCACATCAGAAGCCTGAAGTCCCAAATGCAAGTCCAAGCTGGGCTAATATATCTTGAAAGTGTCACAATAAAACATGGGGCAATAATAACAATACTAAAAAGATTGAGATCTTACCATGGCTTCTTTTGCTGTGGGGCGTTCTTGGTGATCATAGCGTAATAACTTGTCAACAAAGTCAACGGCCTTTTAAAAAATAGTGTAAATTTAGAATGAGAATCAATGATAATATATATATATATACAAGTACATTTAAATAAATAATTACAAATGCATACTACCTCAGGAACAGCCAAGTGATGATTTTCTACATTAATGAACTTTGCCCATGGCTTGCGGCCATGCCTGTCAAAATATTTGGAGTGTCTTAGTTAAAAAAATAGCTTTATTTAACAAAAGCAACATACATACTAAACCATGAAAGCACAGACAAACCTCCCGATAAGTGCTGCAAGATGTGGGTCCAACTCTATTCGATACTTATCTAAATATGCACTTAATCCATCTGTACCAAGTACCTATTGCATGAGGGAAAAAAGATTATCAATCAAATTCCCCATCATCATCATCTCTTTTTAGTTGCTTCTACACCAATACTGTAGCCAAATATAAGTAAAACACACACACACACACACACCCACACACACAGTTCTGCAAAGATCCGTAGCAGAAAAATAAGGCACCAAGTAGGAAATGGAAGAAGGCATTCGCAAAAGCCAACATCACATTTCTTTACAAAAAGATAATTTTATCACAAGACCACAATTGAGATCAGATTTAGGGATGCATATTTTATAGTATGAGTTAAATGCTAGTGAGTTTGGCACTCAGCAAAATAGGAGACCTTCTTCAAGGATTTACCCTTCATAAAGAGCTAATGCTCAATTTACAAATGTTATAAGATACCCCTGAATTCCCTCCCCCTCAGTCCTATTTATTTAGGTCACTAACTCTAACTAACTAATATACTAAGTATCCTAATTAACTCCCCCTTCCCCATAGTCCTAACAATGTCTAAGATGAATGTATAGAAGATTTGGGGATGCAGCTGCCGCTGCATAAATGGTGGAAGATTGAAGTTGGAGACAAAGGTGTCTGCACCAAACACCTATCTCATACTCCAGTCATGTATTGATGTATATGAAAAGAGTCAGAGAAGAAGGCCATTGAACAAAATTAAGATGCTGTTTGGTTTACTAATAGAATCTTTATTGAATGGTGAATGTGAAACAGGTATAAGAACATCTAAAGTCAACAATGGAAGACAGGAGATTTTACCGTAAGATTTGACCTCAGAACCATCTGCAAGGGTGATGAACTGTGAAGTTTTCATGATGGATTACCAATAATATGATCTAAAGCTCCAAAGTCTAAAATCTAGTATCAAATGGCCAAATATTGAGAGAAGCAAACCAAGGAATTGCCAAATTTAGGGTGCAGAAATTATGAGCCACCAAAATTTAAAGAATTTTGGAACCACCACACTTCCAACAACCACCAAATAGGACAAACTCTAGTACGCAGAAATCAATAGAAAGGAAAGGTAAAAAAAACAATACAAGATTCAAGAACAATGAACACTTGCAACACAAAAAATCCCAGCATGAAATGTACGATTACAAATAAAAAAACAACACCAGGGCCAGAGCAAAAGCAGCAATGAGTTATCACCCAAACACACATAACTCGACAATATGGCACAAACTCAAGTCCACCAGGCTTCCCTTACCTTAGCTATTTTGACCAGTTGATCATAGTTATCATGTCCATAAAAGAATGGCTCCTTACGGAATATCTGTTAAAAGTAAAAACACAAGCATGAGGCGAGCAGGGGAGGAGATTTAAACCTGTATGACTTCAAAAGGAGAAATTGATCTATCATGCAGTAAATCAAGATTCTAAGGTTTATCTCAAAGGAAAAAACCAGGCCTAAACAATTTATAATAAAAAAATTGCACTTGAAGGAAAGTGAACCATTTACCATCCCAGCAAACATACAACCAAGACTCCATAAATCTAGAGTATAATCATAGTCTTGAAGATCAACAAGAAGCTCAGGACCTTTGAAATATCTACATGCAAATCAGGCATAAAGGAGATAAAAAAATGTGTGTGATTGATAACAAATGAGAAATAAAAACTCTCAAGTAACCATAATCAAGTTCCTTTTTAACCAAAAACATGTAAAACCATATTTGTTCTCTACCCGATGGCTAAAGGATGTCTATGGAGGGGAATCACCATTAAAGATTTACCAACTAAAGCATTGACTTTGGACACTAAATTTCCAAAACCCCACACCCCTCATTCTTGCTATAATAAACTTCGCATACCAAATGATCATTTTAAACAAACCCCACACCCCACACCCCACACCCCACACCCCACATCCCTCATAACCATCTAATTTAAAAATTTGTATTCATGGGCTTGAACACTTTGCTTAAGAAGTATCTACAGAACCAAGCCTAGAGGCAAATGGAAGGAGTAATTACAATAGCCAAAAGGAAATAAACCAGACTGTGCAATAAGTATGAAAATGTTGCCTGAGTAATTACTTTGTAAATTTATAAATCATTTGAAAAAGCAACAAAAGAAGCATAAGTGCAGTCCCCCTAAGGATGGTTTAGCTGGTTGAGTACTTGGGATGAGGGCATGCAACAAGAGTGCACAAGTTAAAACCCCCATAATGCACTATGTCCCCTTTTCCCCTCCTCGTGATTCCCCCCAAGGCCCACCTCAATTATGAATCCTCCTCCCCCACCCCCAAAAAAAACAAAAAAAGAGACATAAGAGCAAATATACCTTGATGCCACACGAACATTATATTCTTTCCCAGGATGATAGAACTCTGCAAGCCCCCAATCTATAAGGCGAAGCTTACGCTGCTCATGATCAATCATTACATTATGTGGTTTCACATCACGATGCATGATTCCTTGTGAATGGCAATAATCCAGCGCCTGGCAGAACTTCCAATTAACTTAGCGCTTCCAAGTTGATAGCCACAAGCAATAGGAAATGGTTGGATTGATAAAATAATCTATTACAAATTATAGATCACAAACTGAACAGAGCAGCACAGTAACGACAATACATACACCAATAATCCAATACAATATAAGGGAAAGCGTAACTAATATGCCAATAAAGAAACCTACAGGACATATAGGTAATAGGTCTATGGACACAGCAACATTTTTTGCAATGTAAACCTTCCAGGAAAAACTTTATAGTTTGCTACTACAGTACAAATACTAATAGAATCGAGTGACATGTAGTTTCTCCATTGAAGATTATCTTTATTGGATGAGACAACGGATCAACAAAACCATTACCATACAATGAACACCAAAAAACAAAAGCTTCTGAGTTCAAAAAGGCTTGAAGACATAGTAGTCAATCCCAAATAGCAGTGTGAAGCAACCAACCCCAAAATCAATATAGTAGGTGGACAGATGAGATGACCACTATTATAAAGTTTTAAGACACACACACACATAACATAAATTATATTACAAACACACACCCACCCACCCACACACACACACATATATATGATGAAAACTTAAAATAGACATCTAAAATTAAAGAGATATTCATAATTAATGATCTAAAGTTAAATTTAACTAAATACCAATTAATAACTTAAAGGAATCAAACAAGAGACCAATATAGAGGCAGCGGCAGAGCTTGGTGTTGTTCCCTGAGGCTGAGTGGATGAAGCCATTGCTTTATGGATCACAGGTTCACTAAAACATTGACAAGTTCACCAAGAGATGGCTGAAAATGTCACCAGAGAAAGGTGGGTCTTTGTTGGACAGGAGATGGTCTAGGTTCGTTATTGTTGGGCACGCAAATGAAGAAGGGGAAAATAGAGTTCCTGTATTAAGAGAAAAAGGAAGGGGATTTCCCCCTAAGACCTCACAAAATGGCACTAGTATTTTGTTATTAAACTATAGACCATAACATACGGGATTTTGAACGTGGAAGAATAGCAGCTGAGATGTCTGTGATTTCCCAAGATTAGCACTGCAATGAGCACAACACAAAAAACTGTTCCACAACAGGTTCTATTGAGCAGCAAGAAGTCATGACACAACACCACTATAGTGGGGCTATTCACACGATTAACTATGGTTGAAGAACAATAATAAGAGACATCTTTTACAGAGAAAGCAAGCTGCATTATCTCACAGTACAAATGGCTGAGGATGTCAGCATGCAAACAATACTGATGAGGTTGTTTTCTTAAACTCAATACACTGTCAAGAGAAAGGAACTGGTTCTTGAACTGTTATCATACAATCAAGACAAGGTGATATGTATTGCATCACGAGAATCTATGGAGCAGTTATGTTCCATAAGTCCCTTATACAATACAAAACCTTCCTCCAACATCAGGTCCGAAATACCAACCATTATACATAGTTCATCTAAACTACATAGCAGATGGCTCAAATCTTTGTAACTTTCAAATCTAATTCAACAAGATCACAGAAATCATTAACATTCAACCTTGATATGAAGCATCAAGTATATCTTATATCCAACATGATGTAAGGATTAAACAAAAAAGTAAAAGCAAAAAAACTATATTAGTTGCAAGTTCATGTTCTTCATTATTAAACAATAGAGCATAAAACTTGCCTTCAGAAGTTCATAAATGTAATATCGTATTTCGTAGTCTGACAATGTAGGATAGAGCACTTTAAAATCAGTGTTATTGACATATTCAAATATAAGACTTGGGGTCTTCGACTGTTGGTCTCTAACAATGTCAAGCAACTTTACAATATTAGGCCCTCCACAAAGATTCTGTAATATTTTGATTTCCCTCTTGATCTGCACTCAGAACCAGAAGCATTGTCAAAGTTACATATATATAACCAGAGGATGGGAGACAATTATTATTATACTTAATAAACAACTAGACAGCCCTATGCTACTAGAGCATCTTTATTCTGAGTAACCAAATGGAAGTAACTAGAACTACTCTGTAGCACTATGGCCACTTGCATGACACTCTCATCCGATAATATACACAAACTAACTCTGTCTTTCCCCTGAAATTCTTCCTGAAAGGTTGTTATCCTTTGCCATTCCTTTTCCACATCTTTCTGATGCGTTTGGTGATCAAGGATAGCTCATCTTCTGTGCCAGACCCTTCACCCACATCATCAGAATTGTCAAAAGACTATGATACTACTAATGCTTTTGTGTTTGAATTTGATTATGCCAAGTTTTTCTCTCAAGTTTGTGATACTTATGGTCAATTTGATTTCCCAGAAAATAAAATAACCCAAGCCACCTTCCCACACACAATAACTAATAAAATAAAATAAATAACACATTAACTTTGGCAGGATAAACGTTTCATTTTCAACTGCAAAAACAACATAAAATACCACTCTACAATTGTACGCTTCCCCCAATATAATAATGACTTTTCTAGTCTATGATTATTGGCATAAAACACATTCATTTACGGAACTCAAATGGAAAAGTAACCACAACCAAGGCATCAGAACAAAAATTCCAAAACGACACAAAATGAATAAAACATCAACCCCCACACATAACTCACCTTCTTCTTCTTCACGGGTTTCAGGATCTTAATGACACATTTCTCACCGTCCGTGCAGTGAACACCTTCGAACACCTCACTGTATTTCCCCCTACCCACCTTCCTCACCACCTCATAATCATCTTGCTCCCTAAAAAAAACAACAATAACAACAACCCTAAATTTCCTTTCACTTTGGAAAAGGAAGAATAAAAGACATTTATGTTATACAAAATAATAAAATAAAATGAAAAATAAAAGGCTAAAGGTATTTGAAAATGGAAGGGAAAAAAGAAAGAAGAAAAGAGGAAGGAGAATCTGGTATGTTACCCCCACTGGACGTTGAGGGACTCGTAGTCCCAATATTCCTTGGGGCGAACGACGTTGACATCGGCGTAGACGCGGGCCTTGGAGGACGCGCCGGGGCGGCGCGTGGACTTTCCGATTTTCTGGGCCATGGCGTCGAGGGGCGGAGGCGGCGGCGGAGGGCGAGCGAGAGGGGCGGCGGCGAAGCGGCGGAGGGAGAAAGTTTGGGGGAAATTGGGGGAGCGGAGGGGAGAGGGAAAGGAGGAATGGGAAAGGGAGGAGCGGAGGAGAAAGAGCAATCTATCGCGCGAGAAGGAGAAGTTGAAATGGAAGGGCCTTAGGGCCATTAAATTGCAAGTAAAAGTTGCAGGGGAAAAAAAAAAGGCCTTTGAATTGATGCCTTCGGACGCAATTTTCAAACCCGCTTCTCTTTTTTTTTAATTAAAAATATTTTTTTTTTCTTTCTCTATCCTTTTATTCCTTTTTTATTTTTCTTATTTTTTGCAGTGAAAAAAATAAGAAAATATCAGTTTTTAATGTAATAAAATTGCTTTTTTTCTTGAAAATTACATAAATTGTAGTGACAATGATCAAGGTGATAGTTGTGACCATAGTTTTAAAAATTAATCTAATGACTAACTCGATCATGACATTGAGTCATTGGGTCAGTGGTTGAATCGATGATCACTAATTAATTCGTATGATCCGGTCTGTAATAAAAAAATATAAAAATTTTATACTTGTCTTAAAATCTTTCTTATGACACATTAAAATTCACACGTCTTAAAAAACACAAATAAAATATAAACAACATAAGTTAAAAAAATGAATATTATTTCTAACATTTAACATCAAAGGCATCAACGATAATATATATCAATATTCACACTAAAATGAAACATATTCATATCACATCAATGTAGATTATAAAATATAAAAAATAAATCTAAAGTTTCAAACCACAGTTTTAAAAAATGATCCAGGACCACAATTTTACCTGCAACTCAATCATAATTGTGATCACTTTTAAATAAATTTAACTCAACAAAAAACACAATTGCGGTCACAAAAGATGTTCAACAATGAATGAAAATATCAATTTAATTCAAAATCACACCAAAAAACTAAAATAAAATGAAATGAAAAAGAAAAAAAACTTAGTTGGACTCACTTGTGGCTCTGAACAACATTGCAAATGAATGAGTGAGTCTAACAAGGTGGCGGCAGCATGACGCCACGATGAGAGGAAAGAAAGAGAGGTTGGTGAGCGGAGTGGCAGTGTAGAGCTACTGAGCGAGACTGCGAGATGAAGAGGATAGGGCGATAAGGTTTCTAAAATTAAAATGGGTTCAAATTGAAATTACGTCGTTTCGACTACAACCAGAAAAAAAAAAAAGACAAGTGATCTAGTCTGGGCCGACAGGTCACCAATTTGACCGCAAATCTGGTCGGATCAATCACGGTCGCTCCAGGTCAAAAGCACACTCGATTGAACTTATGACTCAACCCAGTCCAATTATTGAGTCTCGATTAGACCAATCAGACTGACCGAGTAAGTCCTAGACTAAGAACTTTGGTTGTGGCACTAGTGAGAGTGATAGTAATGAGTGGTGGTGGTAGTCATGATAATGATAAATTTGAGATATTTGAAGACATGCTAATTTAGATCTTTTCAAAATTTGATTTTTTGTTTGGTAAATCTTTTGCATATTTTATTGTTACATACATTTATAATCTTAATCTTCCATTTTAATCGAATGATTGGTGCTAGTCTTTTTTGTCATTACATAAGATGATGATTCTCATATGATATTTTTTGGGATTACAAAGAAATTTGCACAATGGATAAAATTTGCAATGGATAAAAACTGGATATTTCTAACTGGTATCGTAGGTAACGGGTATGAATATTTTCAGTGTCATTTGTTAATGAGGCGGGAACGAGTATCCTATTACATGTAACTTCGGATACTAGTTACCCTTAAATACTTTTATATATATTTTCTATTTGTATCGATATTGTGGAATATGATTTTATTTGGACATATGTTTTAGTATAGTTTTATTTGAGTATATACTTTTATATATGGATATTTTTAATTATATAAAATATTTGAATAATTTTTGTTGAAAATATTAAAATTATTAGGAAAAAAGTATTAGCACTCCCAATCTTAATATTCATTTGTTATATGGAATATTTTCTTTTAAACATTAAAATGACTTGCAATATCTTATACTTCCTCTAGTTTTAAATGTAATAAAAATATATATTTTTCTTAATCTCAAATATAAAATTAGTTTAACTAACTTTATCTTATTTAATGTTATTATCTTTAAAATATCTTTTATTTAATTAAGGTATTAATTTCAATGACCCTTCTTATTATTGATACTAAGTTCCAATGAAGGGTGAGTTGGGAAATATATTTTTTAATTGAAATTGATGTAATTAAATGTGGTTAACTAACTTTCTTAATTAGTGTCACATGTTTTTTTCCCCTTATATTTGAGACAAAAAGAGTATTTTTTATGAAATGGGATATCCTATACTTGGAATATTAGTTATTTAATAAAATAAATCATATTTACCTATGTTTATAGAAAAATTAATTTATAATACATATTTTTAATTCATATGAATATATACTTAAATATTAATGAGAAATTCATAGTAACAAATAATCATATTTTTTGTCTGGTTAATTACAATACTTATAATATTGATAATTAATATTTATATTTTTATATTAGTATTTTTATACTACCTTCATTCTTATTTACAAGACCCAACTTTTTAAAGTTACTTATTCCTTTATATAAGACTCAAATTATTATGTTATTTACATCAATTATTATCTCTAAGAAGCATTAATAACAATTATATTTTTGAAAAAAGTATATAAATTTAGAAAAAAAATTATTGTTATAAACTAAGGCCCTGTTTGGAATGGTTTTTAGGTCTGAGTTTTGAAAATTTCAAAAATAACAATCAATTTTTAGTTTTAGTTTCAAAAAATTTTAAAACCAGGTTTTAAAATGTGATTAATTTCAAAATAAACTCATTTTCAAAGTTTTATATTATATTAAAATTAGTTTTAAAGTGCTTTTATGTGGGGTAACGGCAATGGTGATGGTGGTGGTGTCAACAACGACGACAATAAAGATACCAGTGGTGATTGCGATGACAGTGACGGTGGTATCAATGTTGATGGTGTTGGTGGTGGTAGTAGTGCTAATGGTGGCAATGACAGAGATGGTATTAGTGGTAGCGGTTATGGTGGTGGAAATGGCGATGATGATGTTGGTGACATTGCTGGTGGTTGTAGTAGTAATCTTGGTGGCGGTAGCAGTGGTCGTATGGTGATTGTGGCGATGTTAGGTGGTATTAGCGGTGGCGATGGTGGTGGTAGTGATTTCAATGGCGATGGTGGTGACATCTAATGGTGACGGTAATGGTGGTGGTGGTGGTGGCAGCCACGTTGGTGTTGGCGGTGACAAAAGTGGTATTGGTGATTGTAGCGGTGATAGTGGTGGTAGCAACGTTGGTTTGATAGGCCGTGGTCAACATTGTTGTTGTTGGTGGTGGTGGCGACAACATTGGTGGTGTTTGTGGTATCAGTGATGGAGGTGATATTGGTGTTAGTGGTGGTGGTGGTAACAATGACGATGATAGTGGTGGTGATGGAAATGGTGTCATTGATAACGACATTGGTGGTAGCAATGACAGTAGTGGTGTGGTGATGATGATGATAATAGTGGTGGTAGTAAAAAGTGCGATTGTCATATATGGGAAATGTGTGCTTTTTTAAAAACTAAACCAAATTCACAAAACATTTTTTCTTAATTTTGAAAATGAGTGTAAAAGTGTTTCAAAAATCATTTGAAAATTATTTCAGTTTCATTTTTGTCAAACACACTTTGTTTTAAAAATTGCATTTAAAAACCAAAAACTTACCACCACCTCAAATGAGCCTTAAACTAACCATTTTTCTAATGATCATAAATTGGTAATTGGGTCTTATAAATAAGAATAAATGTAGTACTAGTTTATAAGGATTTGGTTAAAAGCTATAGTAAATATTTACACATATTACAAAAATAGTGGCAATATGTACCATAGGATCATGTATAAGAATGAATGACAAAAATTAGTAGGAAAAACTACGAGATTTCACATATGTTACAATAATAATAATTTGCACGGATTTAGTTACAGCAATACATATTTCGGTAAAAAGTGAGAAGCTGCATAGTAGGATCATGTAATAAGAATAGATGAAAAAAGGAAGGTCTTGAGATTACATAGATTTATTATTATACTAATATAAATATATTATA
>CM023947.1:19385209-19414882 GCA_013407115.1 Glycine latifolia | reverse complement strand
TTAAGCTTTAACTCGGAAAAAAATATTTCACAAAATACTGCGCAATAGTGTCAAATGTTGTCACAATTTAGCAACTTTCTGATTTGTGTGGCTACATAAATCAAATTAAATGTATTAAAATAATGTTTTAATGATATGAAATACATGGTTCTATGCACATTGGTAGTGTGGTAAGCTTATTGATGTGCAGTATGCTTATGTATATTTCTAAATCTTAGTGGTAGTAAAAGAACACTATTTGAAGTATGCAATGCTTGCTTTCCATATGTAGCGATAATATGCAATTTATAGTCTGGATTAAAATAGTAATAATAGTTGTTTTTCAGTTTCATTGTGTAGAGAAAACAAAAAAAAATGTTACCTTCTATCGGTTCCCTGTGAAGAAAGCTTTCTAAACAAACAAAAAAACTATGGTTTTGCAAAAAAGTTAATGAAATGACTTGCTAATTTAGTGTCCAACATTCATTCTACCTGTAATTTAAATATAAGTAGTAAGAATTCAACCATATACAAAGAATCTTATATTCAATTGAAGGTATAGGTTTTGACTATTGTATTTGATCAAATGACCATCATTGTTAATCTATAGAAAGTAAAACAGGATAATGGTTCATAATATACTTACTCACCATGGTTAAAACCAGTCATTGGGCATATATATATATATATATATATATATATATATATATATAATCATTTGGCAACAGCAAAAAGTTTCAGTTGTATTAAGCTTGAACTCCCAAAAAAATGTGTCGGTGGGATGAGATTTGCTGCAGGATTAAAAAGTAATTAGCCATGAGTATATAATATGGTTATTGTAATTTCTTAAAGTTAATAAACATTAACCTGTTATAGATTTTGAAAGACTTCTTTGAAGACAACAACTATTGTTGTCTTTAATGGATTCCTTTCATTATCATGCACCAAAATCTTCAGTCCACTCCTTTTTTTAACTCTAGATATAGCCGCATAAAGTTGACCATGACTAAAACTTGGTTTTGGTAAGTACATCCCTACATTTGTCAAAGATTGTCCTTGGGATTTGTTGATCGTCATGGCATAGGATATGACAATAGGGAATTGCCTCCTAATTAGTTTAAATGGCCAAGGAGACTGTGAAGGTGATAATGACATTCGTGGTATGTATACATAGTTTCCATCCCTTTCAGTTGACATAAACTTTGCTTCAATGACATGGTTGGCTAATTTTGTGACAACTAATCGAGTGCCATTGCATAAGCCTTCAGATTGGTCTAAATTTCTTAAAAGCATGATAGGTGTACCCACTTTAAGCCTTATCTTATGATTTGGTAACCCTGATGTTCTAAGACAATGAAGAAACTCAGGTGTGATTGCTTGAAAAGATTGGTTGTCTTGTATGTTAGTCATGTCAATGGAATATGAACTTAAATACTCTTTTTCATCACCTATATCAGTAAAAATATATAAATAGCACTTGAAGATTATTATCAAATTAAATACACATTTGAATAAATTATAAAGAAAAAAAATAAAAGGTAGATAAAATATGAAGTTTTTTATAAACTGGGCAATGAATAAAAGTTGCTACCTGGTATCATTGACAAAATGTATTCATTGATCATGTCCATTGTTTCTATTATAGAAGCCAAAATGGCTCTACATTGTAGAAATCCTTCAATTTTGTAATTTGTAGACAAATCAGGATATGTGCTATCAACAATGGCTTGAATGGGATCCTCAAAATTAGAAATTAGAAACTCATCAGGTATAGTAATTGTAGCATAACCATCATTTGGTTCTGCTATTCTTCCATTCCCAACATCTAATATCCACTGAGAAAATTGTCTAAGTTCAGCAATAGACATATTGTCCGATGAACTTTCCAAACGCATATTCTTGGTTAGAGTCAATACTTGACAATATCTGATCGATCGCCTCTTGGAATGACAGGCAATATCTGACGAAAATCTCCTCCGAATACAATGACTTTGCCCCCAAAAACTGCAGAGCTATTATTTTCAGCACCCATAATATCTTTCAAACTTTTGTCCAGCGCTTCAAAACAATGTTTATGTGCCATTAGAGCTTCATCCCATATGATTAGTTTGGCCAATTTTAATAGTTCTGCATGCTCGCTTCCTTGGTGGATGTTACATACTGAATTATCAAGAGTAGGCACAGGTATCTTAAATTTTGAATGTGCAGTCCTTCCACCTGGTAGTAGTAAAGATGCAATACCGCTTGATGCAACAGTTAGCACAATCTCTCGCTTACTTCTAAGGGCAGATGCTAATGTTTGCCACATGAATGTCTTGCCTGTCCCGCCAAAACCATATAAGAAAAACATAGCACCTCTTTGTCTATTCACAACTGCCATTATGTTCTCAAAAATATCTCTTTGCTCATCTACAATAAACAATATTAGTTCATTAGTTCAGGATTTTGAAGACATTTTCTTCTAATACAAATCAATAATTAAAATCTAACCTGTTAAAGACCTGTAATTATTGTCAAATTGAGACTTCATTTCAACGATGTCATAATCAAGTTCTGTAAACACAAGCCTATTTCCTGATATGCTCCTAACAAAATTGTTTGGATAAGGCATGAGTGGAAAATCTCTAAGACTTTTTCTATTATTTTCGAGCAATTTTTCAATCTCTAAAAGTGTGAAATTCTTTAATTCCTCTACACTAAGTTGTAAATATGAAATGTTCAAGACAAATATTTGATCAGAATAGATGTAAAAATGGAATATGATTTAGCTAATTTAGGTAGGTTTTTAATTTTGTACCTTGGATATTTGTCAATCTCCTTTGTTCATACAAAATGTCGTCTGAGAGCCATTGCCATGTATTTTCCCAAACATGTTATGGTTTATTCATGTTGTTTGAAATGAGCATGGTAACAAATAATCTTCTCAAAAAATGACCAGATCCCCAATCCTTAGCTTCTCTAATTGCTTCAATGTATTCTTTGTCATCCTCAACAAAACCCAAAGCAAAACATGCTTCTTTGAATGTTGGATAAAGAATGTTGTTGACTGTCCTAATATCTTCATAAGTACACGGGCCTTTGGAAACAATTAACATTAATCTTAAATAATATAACTCTCCTGTACTAGGTGGCACCCACATCAACCTTCCAAGTGTATGACCTTTCTTTCTCGGTTTCCAACATCTTCTACTCTTCACATAAACAAATTTAGACACAAATTGGTCATATGTTAGACTTTTTGTTTGATCATATGACTTGTTTGCATCCATCCATGATGTAAACATTGATTGGTTGACAGAGGGCTTTGAAAGAATATGATCAAGCGATTCAGTATCATTAAAATACATTGATTGTTCACCTGGTAAATGGAAGAACAATCTCTCAACTGCTGGCATTCTGCTATGAATTGGAAAAGAGAAGATTCTCCAACATGCTTTTGATGGAGAGATATATCTGCAGTCAACATATTGCTTAATTTCATCATTTGGTGCATGTTGAGATGCATGTTGGCTTTCATCCGGGACAATCGCAGCAGTTATTCGGTCATAACCCTTGTTGATATATTTGAACAAATATTTAATAGAAGTGCATTGGTTGCACCATTCCATGTTGATGTGGGCTTGGTATTTGAGAAGGAACATTGGATTGTATGGAACTACACTTCTGTTATCAAAAGTTAGACCACCTTTTTCTATTGTATTTCCATGATCTCTTCTTCTATATATAGGGAATCCATCTTGATCTAGAATTGTGACATTTTGAAATTTTTTTGGATAGTACTGGGTACACTTCCCATTTTTCATACATGGTGAGGAGTTGTTAGCTAAGCCACATGGTCCATGAATCATGTGTGACTTCACTAACTGGTATAACTCTGGACTGTCCTGTTCACTAGGTATCTCAGCTGAAATTATTTTATCAATGTCATTTGGTGTAGGATACTTATTTGAAGGATATAGGAAGATAAGCAAATGAGCGTGAGGTAATCCACGCTTTTGGAACTCTATTGTGTACACATCTAAAATTAAGAATTTCATATCAGATAAGGCAAACAAAATAAAACTACGCATAAATTATAAGAACAAAATTCTGATTATGTTTGTCAATAGCTCATAGATTTTGAGTTTTTGCAATTGATAATCAGATTTATATTTAAAGTGTAATGTATTATGCTGTGGTAAATATAAGTGTAATGTATTATGCTCTGGAAATTACTAATTGCTTAATTTAAATATTTAATATCAGAACTTTATATTTGCATAAAAAATGTTATGATTTATAATGTTGGCATATTGGAAATGTACATTGAATATCAAAGAGTTCTAGGAATTTAGAAAACTTACATGCAATCACTTTGCCAAGAAAATGTTTCTTTGTCAAATCTGTCAATAACTCTTGAAATTTGATCTTGAAAACTCTAGAAACAATATCGGGTCGATCCACAGGCTTCAAATTCAATGGAGCAAGCAACCTCTGAATTTCTTTCCAATATGGATTACACGTGAAAGTGATAAACAAATCAGGAAATCCAACGTGGCTACAGATAGCCATTGCATCAAAGTAAAGTTGATCCATATATCGACGACCGCCAACAAATGATGATGGTAATATTACACGCTTTCCTTTATCAGAACCTTGGTTTTGATTGTCGGAATCTACATCAGCCAAGTTAGAATACTTGTCAACTCGTAGTTTGCATTGGTTGTATCTTACAAAGGACAATCTCTCTGACTCAAGCATCATGTAACCGTCTACCAAAAATTGTTGAAATAGCCTTCGGGATCTAATCAAAGTATGTGCTTCATTTATTCTAGTCTGTATCCGAAAACAAAGCCATTCTCTTATAGTCAACCGGTTCCTTTTAGTATCTTGAGTAATGTGAGAATCACGGTGTAACACATCTGATCTATATCCGTCTTCTCCATAAGGGAATAAGAGAGGATATTGAAATCCTAAATAGCTTGGATGTAATTCATCTATTCTTTGCAATTTGCCACACTGCCTTTCAACTATTATGTCCCTATGAGATGCTGAGTCAATATCTCCAACAATCACAGCCGCTATCTCAGAAACATTTGGAATATTATAAATTCTGCCATCAGTTGATCTATCAAAAATCAGCTACAGCTTCAAGTTATGTGCAGATTCTTGTTTCAATTTGTCTCGAGCTTGCCTGAAGCATTGGGCATGCGTGTTGTATTTATCCAGCATGATTGAAAGTTTTTTGACAATCTCAGGATCAACATTGGGTTGCTTGCTACAACAATTAGTAAATATTAAAATTAAAAGAAACTCTGATATTTATATAAAATTGTAAAACTCGATATGCATATAATTTTTACCTCATTGATTGAATCCTATTCTGCACCTCATTTTCAGTGTCATAGATATAAAGTTGTGCAAATTTCGGGGACTGTTTTGGCATTGGTAGTAAACTCCCAATTCTATGACATGATTCACCTTGAAATCTTTTCAGCTCTTATATATATGTGGATCCAGCTTTACCCCAGGTGAAGTGAAGGCAACATAACGTTATACACTCTAATATTATGCTGGAAATGTTTGCTATCATCTGAATTTTGATCAAATAGTAGATGTTGAAGCAAAGAAGGAGGTTCTTTCAATAATGGTAGCTGGACTTTACCATTGCCACAACAAATATAGTATTTGGGAGTAATGGTGTGCTTGTGCTTTCGCATCCTTTCTTGATACCACATAAGCGCTTTGCAATAATTACATTGACGAATAGGATCACCGATATCATAATATCCTATACAATAAATATGAAAAAGAATTTCATATCAACTACTATCAAAATAGGTTGAAACATTTTTATTAACAAATAACATTATAATTTTGTATCTAATTTGTGAACTTTTGTTCACATTACATTACTACCTTGGTGGACATTAGAAGTTGAGGCAGTAGCATTTTCATGAATAAAATCATCATCCTCAAAGCTTGAATCACTGTCTGAACTAAAATCTAGTAGATTGAAATATTTTATTAGTATTTGCTCAATTTATCTAACAAAAGTAATAACTAATTAATCATGTTTTGTTTATATGAAAACAAAAATCACAATAGAATAAAGGAAATAGAAAAGTCACCTTCTGTTTCTGCAAAAGAGTGACAATTTCCAATGTTGCGATTGTTGTTGTTACCAATTTGACTTGAACTTTGTGGATTTGTGTATCTAGTTTCTGCTTTTTTTTTTGTCTGAATTCGATCAGTATTGCTGCATGATGGGTTTAGCCTTGGTTGGTTCAAAATAACAACATCAAATCTATTAATCAAGTTTTGGCCATTATACTGCATTCTAGTCCTGGTCCTTTTGTTTTGCAATTCATGGTCCAAATTTGAACTTGGCTGAGTGAACTGATCTTGTGTGAATTTAGTGTTGTTGTCACTGTTAGTTCCTTTGTATTGTGTTACATCAGAAAGTGGTGTTCTTTGGTTGCTTGAACATATTTGTTTATACTTGTCAGTATTTCTTTGTCTCAAAAAAATTTTCCTTTTTCTTCGTGCTTGAGCAGTAGCCTCTCTATCGCTATTTTCTTTGCCATTCATTTTCCTATTCATACAAAAATGATAACATATCCCTTTATAATTGTTAGAAAAATTGGGTATGTACAACATTATTAGGGAAAAATCATATGTACAAAGACACGTGTTAAATCAAATGTTACAGATCATATGCTTTAAATAAAATAAAATAAAACTACATAAATGTGCTTCATTCCTTAGAAGAAAAAGTATAAAAAGTGCGAATAAAGAATAATATAAACAATTAAACTGTTAAAAAAATTTAACTCAAATGACACTACGTTAAGAACCAATCTCAAGTGATAAATAAGCAATCATCATTGGCTAATAACAAACCATCAACTAAAAATCCAATTCAAATCATGTCTTATATTAATTATTCTGATATCCTCTTTATATATTTTTCAATTGCATGCAAAGTGAGTAATAGTAAATATAAATGAATTACAATATTGATTTAAGAAGAGAGATTCAGAGAGAATTCATATAGTCTTTATGTGAGAGAACTTTTAGGCAAAATTCCTGATAGAACCATCCAGTATATTAAGTTTTGTGCTTGAACAACAATGAGAAAAAACATATTTTGCTTACTTACCTACCTACCTATATGTAATTATTTTTTTATGCAAATTAAAAATTAAAATAACATTTTTTTTATTTCTAAAAATTACATAATTATTATACTTTTCTAATATATCTTTAACTTAAAAACTTTTTGAAAAATTCTAATATATAACGTTCCATTTACTATTACTCACACTCATAAGTCCAATAAAGAAGCAGTAATATGGGATGTTAGTTTTCTAAGAGGTTTCAATGTTTGATTTTAGCTAGCAATGTAGAATTGTATTTCTGGATTAGGTGTGAGTTCTTAAATTAAGATTATTTTAAAAAATAATAATCCAGTTTTACAACTGGTTTTCAATTATGAAGACCAAATCAAGTTAAAAAAAATTAAATATAATAACAATTGTACCTCTCATTTCTATGTAAAAGCAAGTTTATATTTCAAGCAAAGTAAAAACATATACCTCCAGAAACAGTTTATCATCTTTGACAATATTTAGTTTATTAAAAAAAAACACATAGGATAAGAATCATCACTCTTTATCCAAAACAAACATATGGATAAATAACAGAAAGTGAAACACTAACATGTGATGCTTTTCATACCCAAAAAGGCTTCTTATTAGCAGCGAGTTGAAAATTGTTAGAAATTTAAATCAAGTTAAAATATTTGACTGCCTGAAACGATTTCTTATTGGACCAAAATTCTGCTTCTAGACTTAAGAATCATTTACCGCCATAGTACATTGCCCATACAGTTGGTACATTGCCTTGAATCCACTGCATGCACCGCTGGAAAAGAAGAAAGCACCGCCATTTTATTCTTAGCAATGAAATCTTCTTATATTAATTTACTATTTACTTAGTCATTAAGTGTTGATTAGTTTATTGTTTTGCTTTGCCGGTAAAAAGGCCACTCATGAATTTAGTGAAATCAGTAGACCGAGTGAATGAAAGTTGATAGAAAACATATACCCATCGATTAGCTATAGAAGAAAACCCAAATTTCTAAATTTCAATCTAGCATATATGCTTTGAGAATTTAATAGAAAACAAAAGCTAAACATAAAATTATAATTGCTGATAATTTCAATCATTACCAAGATTAACATGACAATCGAACACAACAATAGATTTGCAAGGAATTTAATAAATCCAGCGATATGAGAATCCAACAACACAAAATCATGACATTATTCAATAACTTGCACAGGCACTGCGATTCAGCAGCAAAACGGAGCCATTTCTGCTGCATAAGTTGCACAATTAAAAAAATCAAAATAAAAAACATGCAGAATGAAAAACATGTAGAGAGAGAGAAACAAAAGACAATGAAGAGGTGTAACCAAACCCGTTTCTCCTTAGCCCGTGTTGATTTCTGCTTCCTTCTCCTCAGTCTCTCTCTCAGTTTCTCCTTTCTTCTCCTACAAAGCTTCTCCTTATCGATTTTTTTTTCTGCAAACATTTTATGTTTAGCCAAGAAAGAGAAGCAATAGAGGTAGCCAAAAAAGAGAAGCAACAGAGGGATTTTTAGCTACCTGCTTATGTCTTGTCAAGAAGGCTTTTAGAAGTTTAAAAATTTGAAACTGTGCCTTTCTGGATTCTTTCTTCCATAGCCAAGAAAGAGAAGCATGTGACCTTTTTAGTCTACATTTTGCAATTTCCCATTTTATCAAAGAATGAGTATAGGTGTCAACAAATGAAATAAGGGTAAAGATGTATTTTCATGAGCCTAAACTTTTTTTAAATAGATATTAGATTAAAAATAGTCAGAAAATGTTTAACAAATTTATTAAGATTTGATTAACCATTTTTTTGACAGCTAAAAAACTATCAGAAATTACTTTATTTTATTTTTTAAAAGAATCATGAGCAAAAATATCATTTACTAGATAAATCAACAACAATCACAATAAATAATCATAACAATAAGAAATCTACTACCGAAGAAGAATTTAAGCCACTTTCCAAGTTAGTTATAAACATTAAAAATAGAAATTGAAAAAAGAGTGAACACACTCCCATCTTGCACACACTCAGATCTGAACAATGTCGTCATTGCCCATCTCGCACAAACTCATATATGAACAACATCATCACTGCCTATCTTGCACATGCTCAGATTTGAAAATTGTCACCACCCACCTTGCACACATTCAGATTTAACTCGTACGCACCATTAAACATGGTTGTAACACACTCAGAGCTGATGATGTGGTGGTGCAGACAGTGAACAAGCACCATCAAGAGCAAATGCAACCCACTACTGATCTTGCGGAGGACACACTTTGAGTTACGAGTCGGAGGAGGCATCACCAGTTTGGGTTGATAATCCTCGTCGCTGCCAAGAACCTCCACCCCGATGTTGTTGATAATCCCATCCTGTCGTCATTGCCTTCGCTTGTGATGAGTTTGCGTATGCTGCAAAGACCAAAGTGCAAAAAATGTCTACATTCATAAGTTCTTATTCATTATGATATTTCTCCTGCTTGCAAGGCATAAGGCATGAAGTGAGAACGGATAAATTTCTATTGCTTGCAAATACCCAATTGAAGTTCTTGAGAATTTAAAATAAGATAGGTTCGTCAGATTCATAATGATATTTGGTTGTTTATTTTTATTTTCTTTTATAAATAAAAAATAAAATTTGTGTGTTCACTAAAATCTAATTTTTGTATCCTTAATTTCGTATCTAAACTCTAAGCACCCTAGTTTTGAAAAAAAAAAAAACTGGCAATTTTTAGCTGCCATAAAATGGTTAATCAAATTTTTAATAAAACTTTCAAATAATTTCTAGAGGTTTTTTTAACCCCTAGAATTTTTTTTTGCCACAAATCAGTTGTCACGTCATCATTTAATGGGAGAACTTGACGGCAGGAAGCAAAACACAATAGGAAAAATAGTTCAGAGACCAAGACCAAACAACATTTAGTTGAGGGACTAAAAACAAAACTATTATATAGTTAAGGGACTAAAAATATAGTTTACCCCATTTATTATAGCTATTATATCTTAGTAAAAACGACGTTTTCCCTTTCCATGTGTCAACTTGTACTGGCTCCAAATTCTTGCCCAAAACAATTCTCATTCTTTCCTTTCAACACACCTCTCACTGCAAAACACCAACACAGAGATAGGAAACACTTCTTTGCAACACAAAACTTTTCTTCTCCAACATGTGATATTTTTGTGGCTCGAAAATAAAATTTTCTTGCCATGGTCATACTCAAATCCAATCAAAAGTGCATTTCTCATTTTCTTTCTCATTCTTTTCTTCTTCTTTTGATGCATCTTCCTTCTGCTTCTTTTTGGGGTCAAATGTGTGGCTAGACAATCATCCTCTTCATATTCATCTTCCTCATCGTCTTTCTTTCTTTTTGTTTTTCTGTTTTCTAGTGGTTTGGTGTGGGTAGACAAATGGTGGGATTCTTTGAGAACTTAGAGGAGCAACATAACATTGTCTATTGCTTTTCCATAAGGTTTGTAAATCCTTTATCCTTGTAATTGGTTGTACTTTTTGTTAATACCTTTATTCATGCCGATTTGCATGACTTTTGTTTGTGGTTAATGTATGTTGTTCGCTGTTGTGTTGCTAATACCATTATTCTGTTGTTGGTAGTTTTTTTTTTGTATCATCTCTATGCATATTTATAGTAATACTTATACATGTGTTTTACTTTATTCTTTTATGATCATGTTGGTGGAAAACCGAAGAATGTTGGAAAGAGTAAACACCATTAAGGAAATCGATGACTCAAGAGAGACCTGGAAACTGGTTATGAGATTAAAAAATATTTGGACTAGAATATAGTCTCAAAAGTAGAGATAGTTGAACTGATCTTTCTGGACAAAAAAGGTAACATTGCCATATGTCTTTTTATTTGTTATTTTTGTTATATACATATTTGAATGGTAATGTTGTGAATGTGGTTTGAGTGTTGTGTTCATGGTTGCTGTAGGGGGTAAAAAAAAAATAGTTGCTTGTGTGAAGAATATAGACATAGAAAAATGGTTAGCCCAATTGAAAGAGGGTCACACTTATATTGTGCAAAACTTTGAAGTAGAGAAGTACATTGTCGAGTTTAGGACATCAAACCATCTTTTCGTGTTATGTTTTGCCAGGGTAACCATTATGAAGGAACAAGATATACCAAACATACCTCATAATGTTTATCATTTCACTCAATTCGAGGCCATTAACAATGGAAAGGCTTGCCTAATATTCTAGTAGGTAATTTTTTCATTAACATATATTCCACTAATATTATAAGACTTTTTGCAACACTTTCCTTTCTAATCTCCTTCATGCATGTTCGCAATTAACATATATCATTGGTGAGTTAATTGACATATCACAATGGCTACTTCAGAGTGACCCAAAGATAGTTGTTTTGATTATGAGGAATGAAACATAAATGATGGTTACCATATTATTTTATATGTTATAATGTTTTAATGTTTTTATAATAATTTCAAAAAATACTTAAACATTTTATTTGGGGTACCAATGGTAGTACACTCAAGTGCAATTTGTGGGGAGCTTTTGCAATGCAATTGAAAGCCTACATGGACAAACATCAAAATGAATTGGCCAAGATTAAATAAGCTAAAGGTTTGTTAGCATAAATTTACTTTCATCTATATGTTATTTCAAGTGTATTGTGTGTGTTTTTAAAATATGGATTTCATACTTGTTTTTATTAATCTATAATTAGGAAACAATCTTATCTGCATTCAAAACTCCAACTATGCTTTGAGGCTATTGATTAATGAAAGTATCCAATAGATGGAGGATTTCAAAAAAGTGTATATCTTATTTCATCTGTTGAATTATCATTTAGTACAACGTAATCATTAGTTTGCCTATTTGTAGCTACAGTTTGGATTCAAATAAGAATAATGCGGCTTCATTCAGTCAAAAATTTGTGCAACTATCTCAAATATATCAATTCAGCTCACAACACAAGCTTCTTGAGAATTCTCAAATCAAAGGTTTAAGTAAGTTTGGTGACATAAAAAAGGTTGCTACGAAAAAAAAAGAAGTATTAAATGAATCACTTTTCTACTTTAGTTCCTTTGATATTGACAATTATATATATATATATATATATATATATATATATATATATAGCTTTCAGTTGGTTAACTTCATGCTGAAGATCCTATAGAGTAACTGGTTTAACAACACTCTTTTCTAATCTTTTAAGGGTATTGTTAAGATTAAATTTATTATTAATTAATAAATCATTTGTTTTAGGAGAAGAAGAAGAAGATTCATTTAAAGATTGTTTAAGTTTTAACAAAAGATTTTTCTTTTCTTCGTGATCAGAAATAGAATTAATCACCTCAAAAAGAAGATCTTGTTCCTGGGTAAGAACATTAATCTGGGAAGAAGAAGGACAGTCTTCATCAGTCGAAGATAGATCATCCTCTTGAATTTGATTCAGATTTTCTGAAGATTGACCCTCAGAAGTTTCCTTATCAGATTCATCTTCGGAGGAGAACTCTACTAAAAGATGATTAATCTATTCTTCGACAGCGGGTTCTAGGTTGAGGTTCCTAAGCTTCTTCTTAAGCCTGCAATACTGACTTTTATGGTCTGGTTTGCAACAAGTCCAACATACTACTGGTTTCTTAGGAATGTTAACCTTATCAAAGGGAGGTTTGATTTGGAACTCTTTCCTAAGCTTTCTAGGCGGGGTTCCTGACTTATGACGATGGTAAACAGACTTCTTAGGTTTCTGTTTATCTGGATTATGGGTATGCTTCTTGGACCTCCTAGGTTTGGAACAGGGAAAGCCAAACTGCTCATAGAAATTTCCCAAATCTTTGCGATTTTGAGCCTTTTCTTTAGCAAGCTGATGCTGGATTTTATCATCTTGGCAAATCTTTAAGGCTACCTTTTGAATGTAAGCAATAAGTTGACCATAACTCAATTGCTTGTAAGGGATCTCATTGGTAGGGTGTTGACTATGGATCTTATCCCTAACCTTATCCCCTAAGGATTTTGGAAGACCAGCAAGAAATTTTTCCTTCCAGAAAGGTTCTTGACTATCTTCTCTGGTAAAGACTTTGGTAAGGAAGGTATCCTTATACCACCTAAAGTCGGCTAGAGTCTTACACCGAAGGTTTGATAGGAGTTCTGTAGATCGATCCTTCCAAAGGCTGGAATCACCTATGAAATGCTAAACTATAGTAAAGATTAACTGGTTGACAGAATCAGGAATAGGCTTACCATCCTTGAGGAGGATAGTGCCGTCATTTTCCATTTTGACAGTGCTCTGGATGGTAATTTTATGATCCTCGAATAAGTAATTATCCCACCAGCCTTTAGTTGTCCAGTAAAACCAGAAACTAAAATATTTACAATAACTGCTTCCGAACAGTTAAGGGATGTATCATAGGCCATCGCAACCATGGTCATCTGTTGGAGGATGTTGAAGATCTGGTATTCTGCTTTTCCATCTATGTTCCATTCATAGATGTGGGTGGCGTTGAAGGATTTGGCATGTTCCCTTTCTTCAAGAAGAAGAGCAGGAGCGGTGGCCCGGTTGTAGTATAGTTTAAAGGGTTATTTCCAGGTGGGCTGACTCCTGATGGGATTAATCTGGACAGATCTGTCCGAATCAGAATGTCCAACTTCTGACTCAGCTTGGTTAAGGACATTGATTTCCTTACCTTTGTCCTTATGGGCTTCATGTCTAGATCTGGCTCTAGTAAGGGTTGGTCTGAAATGGGCCTCTTGAGAGGTCTGGGGAGTGTCTTGGATGATGATGGAGGTTAGCCCTTCAAGTTTCTCTTTGAACTCTTCAGCGGGCTGGATAGGAGGTTGGTCAAAAGCTCTGAGTTTAGCAAACTCTTTTCTGAGCTTATCAGTCATCCTAAAGGGTTTAAAGATTGGAGTTTGAATGATCTTTGAGGAGGATGAACCGGCTTCCAGGCTAATACTGGGCTTCTCTCCTAATTTTCCCCCAATGGTCTGGAGGTACTTGTTGGTGTAGTTAGATTGTTCCATAAGATTCTTGATATCTTTGGCTGATATGGGTTCAGTCTCATCCTTAGACTTAAAGGGTGAGGCATAGATAAGGTCATGTTTCTCATTCCTGACATTAGGAAGGATAAACTTGGTTGACAGAGGGAACTCAGATCTGACCACCTGACCATCCTTAAGGTCATATCTAGTGATGACGCTAATGGTATTTGGCTCTAAGAAAGGATAATCAATCTTATGATAAGTTGCATAAGACTTAAACCAATAAAAGAAAAAGATTTGGGTTTGGACACGATTAAGGAAAGAGTAATATTCTTCCCTAATCTGGGTTTTGTTGGCATCCCGGTAATGACTAAGAAACCACTCTCTTTGAGGACTCATATCCTTAGAGTCGAAATCTAGCTTAAAGGCTTCATAATCTATGCAGGTCTTATTAATCATGGATAACTTCATAATCTTGCATAGATGAAAAGGTTGGAGAAGGGATAGATCTGGACTCTTCTTCGGGATTTTCCTGCTGATAGACTGGTTGAGGAATCGAAGATGAGGTTTCTACCCCCGGAAGCTTGATTCTACTACTGGTTCCACTGGGAGTAGCAGAGAAGGATTTCCTAGAGAAAACAGATCCAAACATCTCATATCTAGAATCTCTAATAAAGGACGACCTAGCAGTTTGGAAAGAGTTATATATATATGCTAGTAGCTAATGGTTGGAGCTACGAAGGTTGTCCTAAATGTAACAAAAAAGTTGAGGACACCAACTCACCATTCATTTGTGTAGGGTGTGAGAATGAAAATTCAACACTTAGCTAATCAATGACATATTATATCTTTGTTACATACTTAAAAGTTTCTTTAATAAAATATCATATATTCTGTTTTAATTTGCAGATTCAGATTGGAAGTTAGAGTTTCACACCAAAAGCACACTTAACATTTGTATTTTGGAATAAAGAATCTACGCAATTGATAGGGCAATCTGTTGATGACGTAAAAAACAATTGATTGAAGAGGTATAGATACAACTGTGTGCAAATTTGCTCCTTATCTTTGACTTTACTAACTTTTAATAATATTTATACCAATAAATGTACGGGAAGGCGAGTTCAATCAAAAGTTTATGCTTCAAGACAAAAACAATGTATTGGGCAAACAATTGGCTTTCAAGCTCAAAGTGGTTCCGAATAGCACTCGTTTTTCTATTATAGAGCTATATGAAGATCTAAACATGATTAAATCAATACTAAAGGAAATTGGAAGTGATGAGGTTAGATATGTCTTCAAAGATTTCATATTGTATAATTGTTACTACATAGCATGCCATATCTATAAATTATATAATTATTATTTGCCATGTGGAATTCATTTATTTACAATTCTAATATTGACAGGATGTGTCAAACACTGACATAGAAAAGTTCATTTCGTCTATACAAAGGCTGGATAACATTTCCCTAAGTATAAGTATTTTATTTGGTAACAATATTCAAAGTCAATTTTTTATTTATTTTCCTCAAACTGGGATTTAATGTTATGCCTTAAAATGTTCAACAAACTATTTATGCATCTACCGATTATGATCCTTAATTGTTGCAGACTAACAGACCAGCTAAGAGGACATAATCTAAATCTCAATTTGATGATTTCAACATGGAATATGTAACTATAGTTCAACTATCTTCATCCAATTTGGAAAAAAAAAATTAAATATGAATGAATGTAGTCCTTTGAACATGTATTTTTTGAATGATGTTTGATCTATTTTTTTGATGTTGGAACATTGACAAAAAATGCTAGAGTAGGAATTGTATTTAAGATACTTACAATTGGGGTGTCCAATCCTTTAGGTTTGTAACTATTATAATTTGGTACTTAGACTTGTCTTTCATTTATTTTGTTTGTTGTAATGGGTCAAAGATGGTAGATTGCGCTTGGTTTCTTGTGTTGGTGGGTGATGTAGGGGAATAATTTGCTTGCTTTTGTGGAGAATATAGACATTGATATATGATCAGGCTAGTTGGCACATTTTGGAAAATTTGTGTTGTTCAAAACTTTGAAGTTAACAAGCTAACTTAAATTTTGATTGCTCATTTAATAATGAAATTTAATGTCTTATATCTTGATTAGAGACATCAGCTTATCACTTTATGATTTAATTTATTATAGAAATAATTTTTGTCTTAAAAATAAGATTAACAAGTCTCATCTTATATTTTATAAAAACCAAGGACATGTTTATTCATCTCTAATTGTTCTCAAGTAATTTCTATATTCTATATTATATTTCATTTACTTTCTCATCTCTAATTTTTTACATGGATGTCTTTTACTTTGGTGACATAATTTATATAGATAGTATTTATTTCATATCACTTGCTAATTACCTTAACATCTTTTCTTCCATTTCCATGTTTTGTTTTCTTAAATCTTTGGGTAACTCTTTTTTTTTTATTATTATAAATGGAACCAGACCTATAAATAAAAACTAATAAACTAAGTTTTGAGATATAATTTTTTTTTTTTTATAAAAGTTATCTTTCATATATCACTTGCTAATCATTTTTACATATTCTCTTCCATGTGCATGTTCTGTCTTTTTGGGTAACTTCTATATTTTAAACTTAAGATTTTAGACTACATCTAATTTCGTGTATTAGGCATTTAAATTGAATTACATAAGCTAAGTAATATAACTTTAATAACTATATATGAATGAAAAGTTTTTATTACCTATTTTTTATAAGTTGCAACTGTCTTATGCATGAATTCCTTTTTAACATTTGTCTTTTTTTTACTCAACTAGTGCATAATTCGCTGATTTGTTCGATTCTAAATTTGGTTAATTAGAAAATATTATTGTTAAGGTTATGATAATAGGTATTATTTATAAGATGATAATATATTTTGAAAATCAAGCATTAAATAATGTTTTATGGTTAGTTATTGTGTGAGTTGGTAATTTAAGATAAAGCAAAATATTTGGAATTCAATGATTGTATAAATTTGTCACAAAGTTCGCTAAATGGATAAACGAATAAGAATCTACAATCCAAAGTAAAGAATGGAAAAACAATAATAATTAGAAAAAAAATGAGAATTTAATGGATGTTTAACAAAGAGTTAAATTAGTAAATATTAAATTGAAATAGCATAACATGATCTTTAATTTATTGTCGTTGATGGTTGTAAAGTGAGTGTTTAACAAGGCCGAAGGCCTAGATAATCAATTGGATAACCAAAATGCATAATAAAGATAATGAATGTAAAATTTATTCTAAAAGTGTGCAAATTTGGTTGGATGTGTGTAGGCAAACAGGTTAAATTAAAGTGTTGTTGTTGGAGAAGTGCGTATGAATGATAATGGATCCAAAATTGGGTTACATGTAATTTACGTGTTCCTAAAATTCAATATAGAATGTAGAATAAAATCAATAAAAGTATCAGAATGAGAAACTAATAAAGTATATTTATGATATGTGTTTATTCATCATTAGTGTCTTTCATAATTATCAAATAGTGTTGAAAAGTATACTTGCCATGCTACAGGTTTTGTGATGATTAAAAATACAGTATCATTATCTATGTTTGTACCATACCATATGCTTGCTAGCTTTTCTATTAGTAAGTTATAAATTGATTGATTAATTTAAGTTTAGAGCAATAAAGTAATAGCATAAACATTATTTTAGATGGAAATTAGGGGACCATTTAAATTTAATTTAAGAATTGTGGTATTCTTGTGTTTCATAAGTTTAAGAGTAAAACCAAACGAAAAAATGAAAATGTTGAGACCAAATGTTATTTTAATACAATGATTATATTAATTATCCTATAACACCATATGTTATTTTGAAACAATGATTATATTAATTATCCTATAAATTAAAATTTAATAATGTTATTTCATGGAGATTTGATTTTCATTTTTTATTCATAAATTGAATTATGAGGTATACATCCTTATCCTCTAATATTTTATTTAGTATTGCATTTCTAATACTTGATCATCTATCGATATATTATAATTTCTTAAAACTATAATAGACTATATGTAATAATACCCCGCATTAGTTGTGACTATTACATGGTCTATTGTTTCATATCACCACTTAATATAGTACACAATAACAAAACGATAACATTATATTAGAACTCTTAAAAAAAGACAAACAGAAATTGTTCCACAAAAGTAGCCCAGATGAGGTGAGTGAGAGTTGTTTCATTGTGTTGGATCACCACTTAGTCATCAAAATAAAACCACGACAACAACTGCAACATTTAGAACCACATTACTAAACAAAAACTAATAGATTCAACATTTCAATATTTTTTTTATTTGTTTTCTACACTTAGTAGCTAATTGTGGAGTTGCTATAAATTCTTGAGAAAAGGAACCATCTGGCAGGACCTCCTATGAACCACATTTCTTAGGAGTAACAGAAGAAGTAGTTTGCATATGATGGTTTGGATTACTTGCATAAATATTTTTGATTGGAGTCATTGTGCGTATAACATCAGGTTTAGGATTAGCAGTAACTGACAGAGATTGTTGGATAAAAATGAAAACAAATATTTATAAACACTCCATAGTAAAATTCAGTATAAATAATTATGATAAGTCACACAGTAATTTTTGACAAAATCATGTGCATTTGAAGATGGAGGTTAAGATTTAGATGTACCTTGTAATGGTGCATTAAGAAAGAACATTATTCTAGTAAATGTGTTAAGTACAACAGTATAAGGATTTAATGATTCAAGTACCTCCTCATTTGAGAGGAAATCTAGGATAGCTCTCATTATAGTCAAGTCATTAGATATTTTCTACACAGATGAATTCCTGTACTTGGGTTGTACCTAAATCTTGAATGTCAAAGTATGACCCAATACATGATCTAGTGGGTCCGGAAAGATATTAACATTTTTTATCACCATCTTTACACACACAAATTCAGAGATATAGGATTCAGTGAATCATAACATAATCAGAAGTATCAAATTAATAAGCAATCACGATGCTGAATCACCTACATCAAACATCATTTGATTTATCTCTTAAACAGTCTTCCATATAAGGTGCAAACATTCTTGATCCCATAAGACAAAATTAGAGTTATGTTTGTTATGATACACTATGACTTCTAATCTATACCTATCCATTGCACATAAACAAGGGAAAACCTTAAATCAACAAAAACTTTTAAAGGAAAAAAAATACAAGGGAAAAACATAATGGGGAAAAAATTCAAGAAATTTAATAAACAACCAAGTCTAAGTAGCATATTACCTTAATAGACTTTTCTCATTGTATCTTCCATACAAACATATAAATGGGCATCAAGCATTGGAGCAGTTTTATTACACCTATTGCAAGCTGGATAACACCACCCCTGATTGTCTACACTTATTTTGCCAATTGTTCCAATAGTGGCACAAACGATATCCTTAAATTTTTACAAAAAGAAACACAATGGATCAATCAAAAACAAATATTGAATGGAATGTCCTAATCTAATAAGTGTAACGACCCGCCACGTCGCTATTGTATTACTAACTCATAACCATGATATAAATTCATTTTAATAAAAAGAACACCCCTCTTGTTACTTGTGAAAACGATGATAAATTTTTCGTGAGCATATAACGACCATCATCATAGAAAATAGACGTAATTAAAGGTACTCATAGGACATTCGAATATATGTATGCACATATCAAACATAATTTAATTACAAGTACAAAAGATTATGTCTCAAAATATACGTCAAGTGTTCTACAAATAAAAAGAGAAATAGAAGTCAGGGGTGTAATTAGCAAAATAAGGAGTGCATCCATTAAAAACAAGGGGTGCATCTAGCAAAGTGCAACTCTTGCCCGGGATCATGTCCATAGACATCCCAGCAAAACACGGCGGCTCCCAACAACCCGGTCCTCTCCCAAAAGCACCTACTACTGCCCATCTACTCACACAAACCCGATTCGCGATCATAACAGGTATCAAACCACAAGGTACAACAAAGCAAATGTGAGTTCATCATATTAAATAACAACAATAAATACAACAGTAAGGGACACAACCCGGTCAAGAAGCAACACGGTCATTAACATATCAATACAAACATTCCAAGCATCCATCAAACACTAACTTACACGGACATCCACAAACATTTCATAAATCAACTTATAATGTCTAGCATGATGCATGCTCCTGACTCAATTCTCATCATGCAATGTGGTACCATCCCAGAAATAGGCCAAATTCATCATGGTACGAACGATTACTGCAATACGTCAGGGTCACTCTATTGTGCACAGGACTCACCCCCCATGGTGATCAGCCAAAATGGGTGTCATAAGGATCTCCCTACAGACATGGCCCCCCAGTACTTCTCGTACTATCCAGTCAACCATCCTATTTCCGTCATGTAAATGTCGTATGTTACGTAGGCACCATCAATCTATGACCCGACTAGGAACACAATCCTTCCTCGCAAGGGTAACCCACACAAGGGTGTAAGTGAACCCGGTAGCTCATTTCCTAAGAGCAGACAAGCTCTGCTGAGTAAGGAACCCGACAGTCCTCAAGAAAAGGGGTTTGGACTTAGCAATTCTAAAGGAAATAGCCCACCCCGAGTAAAGAACCTGGTCTCTCTCTAAGAAAAGGGAAGGATCAGCTTCTGGAGATGACACATGTATATAACCCGGTCATTCTAGAAGAAGGAACATAAGCTCAACCGAGTAGGGGAAACCGGTGGCTCTTTTCCCGAGAGAACATGAGCTCATCCGAGTTAGTCACTCGATGGCTCTTTTCCCAAGAAGACACGAGCTCATCCGAGTTAGCAACCCGGTAGCTCTCTCTTTGGTGAGGTAACTTGAGCTCAGCAGCTCTAACGTATCACCCGGGTAAGGAACCCGGTACACCTTAACCAAACGAGCCTTAACAACTCTGAAGGAACAACCCCGGGTAGGGAACCCAGTCTACAGGCGTCCGCCAACAAGGACTAAGTCACGTCCTGCATGCATGCAACGTAACCCGCTCAACTCAGCCTACCTATCCCGGTAGCCGACATCAAAACATGAGGGTTGATGTCTATGTGCAACACGGCCAACCCATCCCAATACTCATCACCTTCACATACACTTCCGCAAGTGTCTTAGAAGCCTTTCAGCATCAAAATGCCAACTTCACACACATGCACAAGGAGTTCTTAAAACATCTACTCCCCCCAAGAACACCAAACATCAACACAAAACAACATTCAATAGGTTTCAGGCATACCACATCCCATTCATAAAAGACGTAGCTTTTATGGAATAAACATCACATGCACCAGGGACATGCAGTTATCATCACGACTGGACTCCTTGGCCCCCAAACCGTGGTACTTAAAACTGTTAAGAAACACGATAAACTCCACTTACCTAACCAGGAGTTCGTTCACGAGCTTCACAGTGTGTTTGTCCTAAGCTTCAGTTCCAACCACGAAGTTCTTCTCAGCTTCGGGATTTCTGCAACAGCTACGGTGGCTCTCGTAGGTTGAAGATAACAAAGAAGGGGTTGGGAACAAGAGGTTTCTGAGTGGGTTTTAGAGAAAAAAAATAGAGGAAACACAAATGTAGAAGAAAGAAGAGTAAACTTGCTGTTGTGCCAGCCTGCTGCTTATAAACACGGCTAACACAGTACGTCCACTTAACGTGCTCAGCCAGTAACCACAGCACAACAAAGTTGACTTACGTCCAATACCCATCAAGCACGCATATCAAGACAAAAGCACTCAAACAACAAGCTATAAATAAAACAATTAATCAACCAGCATAACACATGTAATTTAATTAATATAACACACATCAAGTATCCAGATTAACAACTTATAATCTGGGTCGTTACAATAAACATATCCATTAAAAAAGAAAAACACAGATGACTACGCACAATTATGGCCTAATTGATTTGAGCTAGACTCTTGATCTCAATTTTATATAAGAATTTGTCTTTCTCTGAGTATTGAGATGATATAGAAGATTAGGAAAGACTTTGATCTTTTTTTGAAGAGTTTAAGGCTAGAACACCAATAGGTAATCTAACACCAATTCTACAATCCAACAATAATTAGCTTATAATTAATATATGAAGAAATCTATCTAAAACAAAATTATCATATTAAACATTTCTTTAAAGGACTCTATTTCACGTAGTGAATCATTAATAAACTACTTTGAACCTTGCCATGTACTGTTTATTGATGTTGGATAAATTCCTACAAAATAGCAGTTAAAAATGGCAACTAAGTAATCTCACAATAATATTAAAGGAAATCAGAAAGCTACCAAGACTAAAAAAAATTAACCTCAAGCCTATTTGATTTTAGCATGTGTCAACAAAATTATGACAATAATCAAGCCACTTGTTTCCTTTAGATAATTCAGTAGTTGTAGACAGTAGTCATCCCAAAGAGTATACACAATTGTTTGATCACTGCCAATGATAAACATAACCAATTATGAAATACTCAATTAAGGTCCACTAAAGATAGAATCAACACAAGTATAACTCAATTACCTATGATCCTTTATTTTGAAAGATACCCTCTTTGGGTTTCAATTTATCTTGTGAAAAGTTATATCATGCAAAACACCAATAACATCTATGCAAGAAAATCAATCCTAAAAAAATCAATTATGCAAAATTATTAAGAAACATGACACAAATATCAACTAACAGACACACTTTTAAAATATTCAAAGGGAAAATGTAATTTCTAACTAAATGGAAGCACAAAAAATGGTGCAAAGTAAAAAAAAAAAAAAGGATTATCAACTAACAGATCACGTCAATAACTTCCAACAATAATATCATCATACTTAACAAATTCATAAGACTTGAAAGGAATATAATCCATTTCTTGCTCAATAATAATGGTAACGCTTGTGAATACTAATTTATAAGGGTAAAGACAAACTTTGTATAGTCCTTCACTTAGGAACAATTTTAAAGTCATATGCATCATATAAGTTTGATATTCCTTAAACATGAGCTGCCATGTGTTTAACTGATCCTTCTTTGCAATCACATGTATTTTATCAACTTGTGAAAATAGAAACACCAATCTTAAGAATTGAAAGATTAAAGTAAATGCATATTCATATTAAATTAGATAAAAAAAATAAAACTAAAATTAGTAGCACAATATTCTTATCCACTATAGCCATCTTAGCCCGCTCAACTTTGTCTTTAGTTTCAACAAACCAAAGATTGACAATCCTGATATCAAGTTTAAGTGTCTCCTTTATGTTATCAATGTTCTTAATGAAATCTGAACTCCTTACCATTTCTATCAAGCACATGAATAGAACAAAGTTAACTAAAGATAAAGTTAAATAATTACTATCACCTAAATACAAAATGTTGAGAATCCTTAAAAAAATATAAAGTCAAAGCACTTTATCATGCTATCCTAGCCCCAATGCTACTATTGAATATGGACACCATATTGAGAGCTAACATCATTGCAAGAAATTAACATGGATAAATTACATATATAACAGGAATAAAATAATTCGGCAACAAACAAATTAAATTTAATGCAATATTGAGCAGGAAAAAAAACAATCCAAACTAAAATCATTGCACACTTTGATACTAAAACTACATATGACCAATCAAACTAAATACACAAAAACATAATTCAATTATATGAATCAAAGATAAATTAGTAGGCAAAAAAAGAAATTCTAAAACAAAATCTCAAATTTATTCAATTTTTTTCTCTTTCTTTTTTTGAGCATTTGTGTGCAATGAAAATTATTTATCTTGTATCCACAGTCTTCAGTATAGTCATCCCACTACGTGTTACTATTTTGAATTGACAACTATGGTTCTTTCTCAAAGGCAATTTGGTTTGTTAAGTTGTTTAAGAGGCTTATCTTATGATCCTTGGATTACATAAACATAATCATAAACATGCATACATGATTTGATAAAAGCATAAAAGGTTTCATGTTTGCATATAGAAAGATAAGTAGAGTTATCGTTCCCACGAGGATTGAAGCACTAAATTTAATTGTAATTTAAAATCTTTAAATTGGAAGAGAAATAATATAATTGGAAGAATATGATTGTGATTTGGATTTAAGAAATTATAACAAAACTGAATTAAAATTTAAGAAAATTCAAACGCAATATGAATTGAAGATTATGCAGTAATGAGGAAGAATTGTGATTAAAGCACAATCACCTCTGATCCCTACCTTCTGTAATTGAATTGGTTATTAACTTCGCTTACTCTAAATATTCAAAACATATATCTTACTTAATTTAGTTAAATCTGGATTCCTCATTAATTTAACCCTTTAATCTAATTAAGAATTCTAATTCCTTAGTAATCCTTCTTAAATTAAGCTTTGAGCTGATATATTTATTACTCTCCAATCCTACACCCTTATCCCTAAGTAATGTAAAGATTGTTCCTCTACCGCTTTCAGAGACTAAAATTCCAATATCTCTATTGTAAATCCTAGCTCTTAGAACCCTAACAGATTGATCAAGTATATTGAGGCAAAAGTAATTAAAGAACAAGGTAGAGCAAAACAATTATCATACACTATATTAATACTAATTCAAATTACATAAGAGTTCACATTGGCTTTGGCTTTAACCACAATCAAAGAGGAATTAGCCAGACATGATTATGTCTGGCTCTAATACAATAATAAAAAGGTAAATGAGAAAGAATACAAAGAATGAAGAGTAATCAAACCCTCAATCTTAGCCTCATTCTTGATCTTCCTTCTTCCTTGATCTCCTTCAATGCCTCTTTTTTTCTTGTTTCTGCCTCTATGTTCCTCCCTAAAAACATCCTACTACTTTCCTATTTATATCTAGGTCATAAAAACCCCAATAGCTTTTATTTTTATGTTATCTTTAAGCTAATTCATATTTCCAGTAGCGTCCGCGCGACTGGCACCAACTTCCAGTAAGTGTGGCGCGAATGGCGTGGCCATGGCACGGTTGGCGCGAGCTTCCAGAAACCATTAGCTCTTTATTTTACTTCTTTTCTTTCTTTTCTTGGCTCCTAACATCAAAATTGCATAAAATTAGTGATAAACACAATAATGATGAGATTTGTACTTATTCTAACATTTATTTGACCTTTTATGCTTAGTTTCTTAATGAATTTATCCTAAAAACTACATATGCTAGAAGCATATCAAATAATTTCCAGATTTAGATATTGTTGTCCTTAGCAATAAATTAAAACATTATTGCAATGGAAACTATATTTAACAATCAAACATATCATCACATACACAATCTCATAACTACTCTGTTAAATGCAATTGAATTCCATATGAAAATTTCAAGAATACTTTTCAAGTCTATCAACAAAAAATCTTAACTTGAATACCCCTTACTAAGAGATATAAATCACTCATCACTCAAGTGTTTTGGGTAAAATATAATCTCTCAATTCCCCTAAAGCTATAATACTACCATAGGCTTGACTATATTCTCAAGTTCATGAAAATAAGAAACATGAATACCTGCATAGTTAATCAAAAGGTCTTTACAAGGTTGTAACTTGGGCTGGCTTAGGGGTAGGAATAATTTGGATAGTGGCTAAATTTGAGATTGAATTCTATCAAAATTAGTCAAGTCCACTTAACCAATCTACCACTCTTATTCTCATGTCCACCTCTTTACATCTAGTCCCTCCTTTTGTCTCTGTTTGTTTTTTTTAGAGCAAAACACTGTAAACAGAGAGAATAGAATAATGAGAAAATACATTTAGATCCACCAGCTGGTATTTCAGACTTGTTATTTCCTAATTGGACTATTCACTAGATTTGGTTTTTGCCAGATCTGTTCTGTTGGCACTTCAACACCAAACCCATAATTGTCTTCTTGGTTAACTTTGTCCTTCCTCTTACCCTTTCTTTCCTTTCCTATGAACATTCATCTTCCTATTTTTCAGTATCTAGCAGACTTGATTCTAACTCTCCTTTCTTCCAATCTCAAATAAGATGGTCAAAGATAAGTTTTAAATGTCAGGTGAATGAAATAGAAAAGGCTTAGGCTCAAAGGGTTTAACAATGGAAAATTATTAAGGTAAGGTCATTTGGCTCTAACTTAAAAAGAAGAGAATGCCTTCATCATATCAACCATGCAAGTATTATAGAGAAACAAATCAAGTTCTAGAGTATTATTCACAGTGAGGTCACTCTGAAAAGAAAATTTTCTGTATATAGGCTCAATCCTCTCAAGCTATGGTATCAAACTAGATTCTTTTGATTTCCTATCAAGTATCCTATTCTTTTCACAATGTACTTCAATCACAAAAACTAGCATAGTTCTAATCATGTCATATGCAAATCTATACTCTACTTATCTCATATATACTTCCAAAGCAATCATCATTCAATCCAATTTATCACTGCATTACCAATTCCAAATCTGAAAATTAGCATAACATGCTCTAACATTTATTCACCTAATTCTAAAAAGAACACATAAACTAATACTAACTAATCATCAAACTAATTTCTAAACTTAATTTCTAATATAAAACTCAATTTCTTGTTAATTTCTAATTAACTTCTAATTTAATCTAAATTCTGTTAAACGTCATTTGTTTCTTCAAGTATGATTCCTCAAAAGTAACGCATATGCATTCCTCATTCCTAGATTTTAAACATTGTTGTCCCCAGCAATAAAATTTATATTCTAAGGAAAACACATATCCGCATTATTCGAAGAATCATCTTTGTAATACTAACATCAATCTAAACAGAATTATTTAACTAAAATTAAAACTAACCCAATTCAGACACATCCATAATATAGATTACTTAAAAATTAAATTGTTCCACAGGCAATGAAATAAAATAACTTGAACATAAAAAAAACATAAAAGCAATTAAAATATTGTCCAATAATCTGCAAATGTCACTCCTCGGCCTCCATAGTATCATCATCAGCGGCTTGAGATGCTGCAACAGTTGCCGCTAATGGCTGAGAATGATGGGAAGGTCCAGGAGAAACGTGGGATGCTGACGCATGCTGTGGCTGGTAAGTAGTGAAGTCAATGGAAAAATGTCTGCACAAGTCCTCCATCATCCTAGTCTGATACTCCAATTGGGATTGGATTTGCATATAACTCGGAGAATCTTCATAGACCAACTCATGACGTCGGGCTCTAGTGGTAGTAGAAGAAGGCAGTGGTGGTGCTCGAACTTCTAGTTGAGGAATCTCATCACGAGGACTCCTATTAGCAATTTCTTCAGGTTATAACTTAGATGCTCGAATCAGTTGCTCCTGCCACGCATTCTCTACCGCAGCCAGATAAGTCTTATGCGTCATGACAAATGATATCTTCACATCCTCAGGCTCATCCTCTGGAATCTCCAAACCTGCCTTCATACAAAGATGAGAAATAAGTGAGGAATGGGCAAGGAGAGACTTACTGCTACCATCTTGGATCATGTGCAATATCCTATCAGACAAGATACTGGCAATGTTAAGATTATCATCTACCAGCAGTACATATATAAGAATGGCCCTTTCAACATTCACATCTATCAAGCTTGTAGATGGAATGACATTATGATTGTTAAATTGGTGCCAAAATTCCGCCTCTCCAGTAAGATCTTGCTTCCTCAACTTTTCAGGTACATAATCCATTCCAGGCTTGGTCTTCCAAGCAGTGTATAACCCAATAATGCCTCTTCAGATTTCATCTGCAAGTTGAGGCATGTCATCTCTATAGACACTCTTACTTGTGATGGGCTGCATCCTGTAAATTTTTTTAATGAAAGCACAGGATTGAAGACTGTAATAGCTAGTCTCCAAAAAGCTTTCAATGAACTCATGGTCAAATGGAACTTCAACCCTTTTCACCCAACTTACTCTCTGTCTCGCCACAGTTTCTCTATCAACATTGGCCAAGAACTCCTTCAGGATGGCACTAGAGCTTGGTTCAGCGTAACTCACCAAGGTATGCCAATCTCTCCTAGTAATCACCTCCAAGATAGGTGAGTCTTCAGGCAAAAATTCCCAATCGATCCTTTTCTCCGAAATTATTTTCTTCGGTGCATACCAGTTTTCATACATTTGTTGACATTCAATGGCGCGAAAACGATTCTCATCAAACTCAGCATTCCTTGCCCTCTTGCTACCAGATGTAGCACCCTTCTTCTTCTTCTTTTCTACTTGCTTTCCCTGAAACTCAGAAAAATTCCACAATGGATATGCAATGAATTCCCAGATTGCTTGCAATCATATCTCTAATATTTCTTTATTTCAGGCTAACAACAGAAAATTACAGTCATAATATAATCATGTTTTGGAATTTAAAATAACGCATCTAACCATAATTACACAATATCAAATCTTCTCCTATAATTCTCAGATTTATTTGATTCTATCTGACTCAATTATAAATTAAGAAAATTAGTAAAAGCATGCTTTTATCATTATGATTGGGAAATAAAATTCTTGAAATAAAATAAAAATGATGGAGATAAAATAACCACCATTCCCAGATTTTATTTCCCATTCTAATCTCAAATTATTTTGACCAAAGCCACATACATCTTAATTCTTAAAAACAACCCCAATACTATCAGTGAAAACAAAATAGCAATTTAACTATCCAATTCAAAAGTCTCATGTCCTAAAACATAATTAATCATGCTAATTTAATTTCTAAGATTTGAAGACATTCTATTCATATAATCAGAGTTATAATCTAAGAACCAAAACATATCTAAGCAATCCCTTTAGCCATTTATCATAAACATCACAATTAAGTTATTTGCAGCTGGCGCGGTTCGCGCCAAATCTCACGCGATTCGCGTGGGCTGCAAAACATGAATACTCATGAACACCAGCTGGCGCTACTCGCACCAACCCTCGCGCTAATCGCGTGAGTTGCTTCTTGCTCTAACCTATATCAATCTTTCTCATAACCAATCCTAACCATCATGCATACTAATCTAAACCCTAAAGAATATAAATTACAAAGATTAACAAGAGTAATACATACCTTATCCTTAGCCATTTGAAAGGAATCAAGAACTTGAAACAGAAATACAATGTTGCTTCCAATATATATAGAAGAAAGATGATGAACTAGCAAGAAAATGTATTCTTAAAGTGCTCTATCAGAAATAGGTACGAAATGAATAGGATTAACGTTCAGAGTAGCAACGTATTTATAGACTTTAAAATAAAGAGAAGTTAATGGTAGTTATTAGGAAAATGTAACTGAAATAGGAAGTTAATGGCAATTCAATGTGCTTGCAATGTCTGAATAGGAATGGCTAAGGGTTGTGGCTGCTGAGTGAGGAATGAGAAGTCACCAAAATAAGGTTTCAAAACTTAAAAAGGGAATCTGCCTTCGAAGTGTCACGCGGATCGCGCCATCCCCACGCGATTCGCACTGACTTCCAGAAACAATGGCGCGGATGGCGCCATGGTTCACGCGATTTGCGCCAGACCTACTGTAAGTTCACGCGAATAGCACCATGGTTCATGCTGATAGCGCGAACCTACAGAATTGCTTTTTCAAATTTTTAATTAATTAATTTTTTTT
>CM023947.1:19344078-19375209 GCA_013407115.1 Glycine latifolia | reverse complement strand
GTAGTACCCAAGTGCAAGATACATGGCAAGAATTCATGCATGTTTGCATAAGACAATCACGGCGTCTACATCCAGTACGAGGTGTAGCCACATACAATACGATATGTGGAGGCCATTTGCACCCTGGGATAGTTCATTTCATGCATTCATATAGTTTGCATAATTATTTTATGAATTTGTTGGAATATATTAATGATTTACTAACTTAATAATGAGTTCGAGATTTAGCTTTGCCTACTGAGAAATTTTATTTCTCAAAGATTTGTTTCATGTTTTTCTTAGATGGCAATGATGGTCAGGTACCGTGATGCTTTGAAGTAGTGATGATAAATAAAGAAGCTATGTACTAGGCATAAGTATGAAAAATTATTGTACCTGTATGATATAGACTTTTGTATCAGAGACAATGGCTATCTATAATATATTAAGTCTATATTTGTACGTTTTATGTTTTAGAATCTTTACTATTATACGCTTCTTAGAAACTTATCTTTAAATAATAATAAAAATTAATAAAAATGAAGTAGAAAATTAGGTCGTTACAGCTCCGGCGTCTCTCCTTGGTCCATCGTCGGAGTCGCTCATTGGCCCTTGCTCGTTTTGTCGTTCGTGACTTGGTGGTGTACTCGTGTTTGTTCTTCTTGAGAGGATGAGGTTATACTCAAACCTTCTTCTTCAACCCTTATTTGGTTCTTCTTGATGTGTGTTGTACTGGTGTCGTGCATAGAGATTATTCTCTTGTTAGGGAGAGCTTGGCTCTCAGATATTTCCTTTTCTCTCTCTATTTTCTGCCATTATTTTCCTTTCCTTGTAGGTACCATTGATACATCACGCATCAATTTTCTTGATAGAAAAAATGTATTAATGAAGAGAATAAGTTTTAAGGGAAGTTTAGCAAGGATATCTAGTCCTTGTCACACTGTTGATTTTAAAACAATTTGCAATATGATCGTTGTGCTTTTACTCTACAGTGAGAACTAAGAATTGTAATAAATTCAAATCTCAATGTCATGTAAAATGAATCTTCTGTACCTGTTGCGTGGCGGTCATAAAATGTGCCTTTTGCTATCTTAGGCCATATACAAATTCATAACATGTGATTCATATATATCAAATTGTTTTATTAGTACTTGATTTGAGAGTTATCTTTTCCCTGTGGAATAGTTTTTAATGTTGTTATGGACCTTGTGATCCATGTATCGATTGATAGGGATAGCCTGTGGTGGTGAGTACTAGAGGTGATCCATGTGTTCTTCAACCTTTATTAAGAGATGCTGATTGCTGAGAATTATGTGCGAAATTGGGGCTTTGTGATTCTTCTATGTTAATTGCATGGTGAAATTGTGTGTGAGTTGCAGTCTTGGGTGTCTTGCAGATATTGAATTTTAGTTCTAACGTCTGAATTCCTCAATGTTTTTACAAGAAATCAGTTAGAATGTTCTGTTAAATGTTATAATTTGAGTTCTAACCTTTGATGAAATAGTAGTAAGAACATGAACGTTCAATGTGAATGTGACTCTTTCTCAAGTATGCATGTATAATTTTCAAAATGAGGCTGAATCTGGATTAAAATTTGAAAGATTATACTCAGTCAATCCCCTAAAAAGAAAATGAGGCTTTAATTTTCAATGTGCCATAACTCTTTGCTGGCAGCGAGTGTGAATGTGACTCTTTCTCAAGTATGTTGTATGCATGTATAATCATATTTGGAAAAACATGATATTCATTGTTTGTTAGTTTGTTACTTATTTCCCTTATTTACTTAAGTGCACTCATTTAATGAGGATGATGATGGTGGTGGTGGTGACCTTGGAGATGATTTAATTAGAGGATTAATGGACATTTAAACTATTTCTATGTTTTATAACGGTTTTATTTTAAGAACTTATGTTTAATAGTGTATGAATTTATGTTTGATTGGATGTGAACTGTGGACTAAGTAAGAACTTATTGTATTATTGTATCATTGTATGAATTTATGTTTCATATTTATATATAGGTAATTTACTTTTTTTTTTGAATTAGACTCTTACGATTCTATGATTCGAGTCTACGGAGCTCCCACGAGTTTACGTACACTCTCGATTTTGAATACCTTGTATGTAGGATACGATGGTTTTATGAGTTCAATCTGAATGAAAATAATTAGATTTCTATGTCGAATGACAAATCTAATGTTTGAGTTTGTTATCAAGGAGCAAAAATCTTTAAAAGGGTGTAGTTGCGCCTACTTCTCGGATCGCAATAGAATAATAGATGTTATTCTTTGTGCAGACAACATTTCAGCTTCTATTGTAATTTAAAAAGTACTCTACTATAAGAATGAGTGAAAACATTTCCAACTGTTAAATTTCATGATTATACTTCAATGTAACATATTAAAAGTGTGTTTATTCTTTTAACTTTAGTCTTTTAAACTTCATTACAACATTTATTTTCAATGCAACACATTTATTCAATGTTATTGTAATTCCACAAAAGTACTCTGAAAATGAGAAAAAATAGAAAATTTAATAGTAACCTACTAACTTTTATATATAAAATATCATTAAGATAATACAAAAAATTTCAATGACTATCTATAAAGAAGCAATCCGAGTATTATGATCCATATATATAATTTTTTATCATATTATTTTATCTTTTATGCTGTCAAATATTATTATTTTTTAATTTTTACCTAATTCAATTCTAATGTGCGTGTGTGTGTATATATATATATATTATAAAATGTAATAATTTAAATTATAAAAAATAACAAATGAAAATGTTTTATGTGAAATAATAATCAAACTTTTATTTCTTAAAAGTGTAATTATTTAAAGAAATAAATTATATATAATTTAGAAAATTATAATTTTTTATAATATTTAATTTTTTATGCAACTTAAATATTTTGTGCTATAAAACAACTTGTTAACTACTCATTACATATAATCTTGACTTTTGTATTACTTTACATAGTGTAGACCTTGAAGATTTTCTTCTATGAATTTGTTTTAATAATTTAGAAACCAATACTATTATTGTCGTGAAATATGTAGAGAAAAATGAGTTATTTAAATGAGAATACTTGATTGTTATATTTATATATATATATATATATATATATATATATATATTAAACAATTACATAAATACTAAATTTTAATTTTGACTATATAAAATTGTATCATAAAAAGATTGATATTTATTTCATTTTATATAGTATGAAAATAAAGTTATTGAAATAATAATTCTTAATAAAATTTATTTTGTTGAATAAAATTTTGTGAAAGTAAATATCCTTTGTTCACAAATTTTCACATGTAGCAAGTAATTATTGCTCAAGGCAAAATCCTTATAATGTTTCATGCAGAGAGTAATTGGGCACAAAAAGTACCTATCTTTTTTTTATAAAAAAAAAACACTTTTGAATATCTAATTTAGTTCAACTAGTCCTTATAGATTAAAGCATTATGTAAAAAATAAGACAAACAAAGAAGATTTAAGCATTATATCAAGTTGAACCACATATCGAGAAAAATCATAGTCACGGGAACATAATAATGTGAAAATGGTGAAAACTATTTTACATAACTATGTACTTATCTCACATATGCTCCACCATCTAACTTTCATAATATTCATTTTTAGTTGACCCCTTGTTATTTGACTATGTAACAAAATCATGGGTTATCTTTCAATGCTAATGAGTAATGTTTTATTTTTGGGAAACTGAAGGTTAAGCAAAGCGAGGAAGATAAAAACACTGAGGACTTTGTTCCTATGTTAGTAATCCAATATGAAAAGATCAAACCTTATGATGCTACGTTGTTTGGTTAGTTCTGTTTCATCATTTTATTTTCTTGCTATGTTAGTAATCTAGTATGTAAAGATCAACTCTTAACTTTTAAGAATTGTGTCATGTAGGTGATTTAGTGATTGAGAACATGCCAACCATCACTAATGTTCAATTCAATCTTGATATCTTTGAAATTGTAGGGCTGGAAACCAGGTATATAGTTCCAATCAAATGAAGATGACCGAATTTCAATTATATACATAAATATCAATATGTTTTTCAACATTAAATTTTCACTTCTCAACTTAATTAAAGATGGTTGGGACATGAATACCAAAGTTCATTGTGTCCCTTCTCGAAGAGTTGGCAATACAATGACTGAAAATTTCTAGACATTTCATAGAAGAAAACATAGTTTGTGATTTGTACCTCATTGGATATGTAAGTTAAAAATTTGTGAACTTATTATTTAATATTGTACTTAAAGTTTCTATGTAAATTCTAACTCACCTCAAAAGCATTTATTTATCATCACAAAGGGGGTCTTTGCGTTGTCTGGGCACAAATTGTTGGATTGGTGAAGGAAGGCCATTGGTTTGAGGTTATTAATGGAGAGCAAATTAGAAGCTTAAATGATACACAATAATATATTTCTGAAGCTTAGCTCAAATTAATTCCCCATTAGTGTACCATGTATTATTCATTCCAATGCATGCATATAACTTATTGATATATGTTGTTGATGACTAATTTACTTTCAAATCGTACTCTTACTTTCAGCTGCACACTTAAGGTTCAAGTGTATGATGGAACTAGTACTGCTTGCTTTAAGTTACCATATGCTCATGTGCAACAATTACTAAATAAATCATGTGAAGATGTAAATTTTAGTACCCAAGGTAAATTAATGCTATAAACTAGATGATATAAATAATTAGCAAAAAGTTCAAATTTTACTACAGTACTTATGTACATAATTGTGATCAAGGATCTAACTTCTAATGAGTATCCATTGTTGTTTAATTCTCTTATTGGATTGGAGTTGTTGTTTTTAGTTGACACTCAAGTACAAATGTGAGCAATCGTGATGGTTTTAGTGTCATTGAAATATGTCTCAATAAAGAAATTTTCAGAATGATTCACATTGGTGAATATATGTCTGAGCTTAATGAGGTTAGCAATGATTAAAAAGTTGTATATTATTAATAAGATTTGGCTTTTGGGAAATGTATATCAAATTTATATTCAATATGCTTATAAGATATGGCTAAAACCTTTACATTGTCATCTTTAAATGAAAATGAATTGTTGGTCCTGAAACAAACTTTGTCTTCAACTACTATATATGATAGATATGATTTAGAAACAAAACCAAGCTTCATCTTCTGCATCAGAGTCATCATCTACAGAGGTTCAAACCAACCCTATCAATGACCATGGTGACCAAGAAATTGTACATGCTTATATCAACAATTTTGTTGATAATATGTATTTGAGCTTTATGAATAGTTTGGTCATTATGTATTTATGAATTGCATTCATCTTTATATTTTGGTTAGACATGGACATGTAATATGTCTTGCAAAAAAATGACTTAAACTTACGTTAGGATTTTCTTTGAAAATCATAAACTATGTCTTACTTTGGATTTTCAACGGGTGAAATATATATTCCTGAGGCAAGTGTTAACTTTGATGCTATTAAACACTATATTTACCAATCTGAACATATTTCCAATGCCTTTTAAAAACTTAGTCGTATTTGTTTTGATTTTTCTTTTAACTCTTATATATGTTAATCAAGTACGAGTCATACAATTCACATATTTTCCTTCCCAATTTCATAACTACATTGATGAAATCTAAAACTAATATAAGCATTATATTTATTTTAAAATCATTTATGTTTTAGGCTCCTGATAAATATAGAAATTGAATTTTTTATCCCTACTAAAAAAGAAAGTTTAGTTTTTCATTAGAACATTAGAATTTTTTTTTAAAAAGGACCAAAACCAAATTTCCATAATTTATTTGAACTAAAATAAAATATGCTAGACCAAAAATAAAATATTGGAGTTATTAGTGAAACAATGAAAAATATATAAATCTTTTTTATCAACCTAATACAAAAGCAAATAGTTCATACGAGACTTAAAAAAAATTGTTGGGAATGTTATAAAGACATATTCAAATTTTTAGATTTTCCAAAACTTGGTCTCGTGACCCTCATACATAGACATGCCATCACATAATAAAACTTTTGACGCAAATAAAGTTTTGTATTATAATAAAACTAAACCAAACAAAATATTGTAAAACCCATTGCCACTTTATCATTCTAATTTTTTTCCTAATCCCACCTAGCCCAACCATTTTTGAGTGTCCTTATGCTTCTCCCCTATCTACATCAATCTATAGTTGTTGCCTTTTTGCCAATCCGTATATTGCTTCATAGAATCTAGAAGTGGATGATGAAAAAGGCCATCTTCATACATCTAGGTAAGTTCATCGATAATTTTAAAAGGAAATGCCCATCTTTGTGTATTGTACAAATCCAAATTTCTATCTTCTAAAGGACATGTCTATGTAGCTTTATCATTGTAATTTCTTTCAATTGCATTTTAGATTTTTTTAAGGAAATTACTATTATTAATGTATAAATGATTGCATTTCTAACAGTTGGATAATTTGTTCCTTTTAATATATTGCAGCAAAATGGATAACAAGCAAAACAACAATCCCACACCAGCAAACATGCATTTGAAGAGAAAATTGGTGTTGTGTAATGAATAATAGATCACAATTTACAAAGGAAAATGAGCAACTATCAAATGAACACAAAACTGTTATTTGTTTTACTTATCTATTTCTTTAAATTATCTTTTAATTAATGGCAACACTTATGTTAGTAACAATTTCCATAAAAACTCTAAAAATGCACTGTACCAATTATGTTGACGAGTTTGAAGGTGCTAATTTATATTGATCTAATTTGGGTTCAAAGTATTGTCTTATAACTACCTTGAGCCAATTTAATTTATTAAGTTGGTTGTTATAAATGATGACATTGAATGTGATTAATGGCAAATAATCAATCACTTTATGATCAGATGATGATATAGACAAGGGAAATTCTGATTCACCATTTGATGAGGAGACAAATGCTTTAAATTTTAACAATACTAATTCATGTAAAATATATGTAATATGATTAGTGCAATTTAGTAAACTAGTTATGTAAACTAATGGATTCTTTGATTTCATAGGATACACTGACCTTGGATATCCCCCATTTGAATGTCAATATTGTGGGGCTAACATGTGGTATGAAGAAAAAAAATAGAAAAAATGGAAAGACATCAAATCCAAATTTTTTTCTTTAATGTGGTGCTAGAAAGATACAAATTTTTAAAAAATCCACCAAATCTACTTCACCATCTCTTATTTGACCAAGACTTCAATGATAGAAAAAATTATGGGAAGCATATTCAAGCTTATAACATGATATTTGCTTTTACATGACCAAAAGAAAAACTTGACACATCATTCAAAATAGGGAGAGGGCCACCATCCTTTAGAATTCAAGGCCAATCTTGTCATCTCATTGGGAGTTTATTATTTATGCCTGGCCAAGCTCCTAAATCTGCTCAGCTTTACATTTACAATATCGAAAATGAAATTCAGAATATACTTGGAGGCTTGAAGTCAGTAAAATTTTTATTGCTTTAAACATAATTCATATAATTGAAAATGAATATTGTAGCTTAACATCTGACTTTGCATATCACTAAAAATTCCACTTGGTTATTTTTTGCAACAATGGAGGCAATCTTTATTAACGAATTGTAACCAACTAAAAAAACATGCTTGATGAGCATGATGTATTTGCTCAGTCTTTTAGAATGGCTAGGAGAGATTTTTTGCCACTGTCACAAATGATCTAAGATTGAAATTGATTTCAAATAGAGCCACAAATGGAAGGATATACAACTTGCCTATAGTTTTTGAGGTTGCTACTCTAATTTTTGGTGATGAAGACATTTCACTGAATAGAGACATAATACTTGAAACATATAGTGGTAAGTTACAAATAATAAATAAATTGCATGCAAGTTATTTGAGATTGCACTATCTACATCTATTTCCCTATGGAGAGGATGGATATAAAAATGATGTACAACATAGGCAGATGATAGACTCACAAGAAAGAAAAAAGAACAGGGTTACCATAAGAGAATTCCATTGTTTCATACTACAAACTAGAAAAATGAGACTCACACTTTGTCGAGATCAAGAATATTTGGTTGAGTTAATATGATTAGTCATGAAATTAAGTTACTATTTAAATTACATCACATTTAAAAGAGTATATAGTTATTTCATTCGAGTTTTGAAAAGCTCATGAAAATGTAATGGGTTTTGTTTGGGGCAAATAAATGTGGTGCTCAAAGTGTTCAAAGTCAAATAAAATTTTTTCTTTGTTTGCCTACTCCAAATCAAAAAGCAATTCAATTATGGTAAAAAATTAATAAGGAATAGGAAAAATATAGGCTAATATGATACTTTTCTTAATAAACTTAAATGCACAAATGTAAACAATTTGTGTTAGTTTTGCGGTTAAAAGTAAAAAATATTTGTCTAGACAAGTATATAGTTATTGCCTTTGTGTTTTGAAAAGTTGAGTAAAATGTATTGGGTTTTTCTTGTGGCAATAAATGTGTGCTAAATAAAATAACATAGGATGCAATTATAAAGACCAAAATTCTTCAACAATGTAATAAAGTAGACGTACCTACAACATTGACATGTTTCAATTATAGACCGTGGAATTGTCCAACTGATAATATATTTCCCATTTTCTGCATTAAACGTTCAAATTGAATTTAAGACAGACTATTTAATTGTAAATTATGTAATACAAATTAAACTAAAGTATCAAAATTTTTATTCTTTTTCCAAATTTATGTTAGAGAAATTTGGATTCTTATTAAATAGATGTATTATTTACTAACTTATTTACTACTTTATTTTTCTCAACTAAGTTAATTTTAATACATTGACGGAACTCATGCATGCAACTGAGCAAAAGGATACATATTATACAAATATGAATACTATCAATATGCCAAATGGTCGTGTCTTCTTTTTTTATGATTATGGAGGAATAGACAAAACATGTGGAGAACTTTAGCCTCCGCATTGCGTTCACATGACCATATTTTATTGATGGTAGCATCGAGTGGCATAACATCTTTATTGTTGCCTGGTGGGAGAACTCCACATTCCAAGTTTGCAATTTTTTATCCTACTTAACTCAACCTGTAATATTCATCAAGGTAGCGAACTTGCTAAACTCTTGAAGGTGACTAAGCTAATTATTTAGGATGAGGCTCTGATGGCACATAAGTTTTGCCTTTGAAGCATTAGACATAACCATGACAAACATCATGAGTTTTTCTCCTCAGGACGATTCCCCTTGGAGGGGAAGTTGTCTTATTTGATGGCGACTTCAAACAAATTTTTTCAGTTATTCTTAGAGGGGGTCGATCATATATTATCTATGCTACTATCAACTCCTCATACTTATGGAAATATCGTCAGGTTTTGAAATTAACAATAAACATGCACCTTCAAAGTAACCCCTACAATGCACATGTAGAAGAGCTAAGACAATTTTCTAATTGGTGCTCCAAGTAGGTGATGAATTACTTTCTCTACCTAATGATAGGTATGCAAAGATAGAAATTCCTAATGAATTTCTCATTATTGATTACATTGATCCCATACATGCCATTGTTGAGAATACTTATCCAAATTTAGCACACGAATATGCCAATCCAAATTTCTTGCAATCAAGAGCAATCCTAGCATCGAACATTGAAATTGTTGATCAGATCAATGATTATGTTCTATCATTGATTCCTGGTGACGAAAGAGAATACCTTAGTTTTGATTTAGTTGATATGTCTGACATAGTTGGAAGTACATCTCTTGAGGCGATTACTCCTATATTCCTCAACACTTTGAAGACACCTGAACTTCCTAACCATAAAATAAATTTAAAGACTAACAATCATAGCATATTGTTAAGGAATCTTGATCAAGCTGAAGGTCTATGCAATGAGACTAGATTAATAGTCACAAGGCTTGCAAATCATGTCATTGAGGCTAGGATCATTTCAGGAAAGAACATTGGGGATTTAATTGACATTCATAGAATGTCTTTATCCCCTTCCCAATCTCCATGGTCATTTAAGCTCATTAGGAGACAATTTCCACTCATTGTTTCTTATGCTATGACCATTAATATATCCCAAGGTCAATCCTTGCAAACCATTGGATTAGAGCACTATTTAGCCATGGGCAGTTATATGAAGCCTTTTTTCTAGAGTGCAAAGCAAAAAAGGATTGAACATCTTAGTACATGACCAAACAAGAAATCCCTTAAAAACCACCAATGTTGTTTTTATGGAAGTTTTCCAAAATCTTTGGTCACTAAGAATTTTTTTTTTTTGCATGTATTAACAATTTATGTGATTTTACAATTTTAACTATTGTCCTTTTCTTAATTCAGACTTTTTGCACAAACCATTCTATTTTTTGGACTTTTTGGAGGAAGCTTTGCTATGTTAAGGTATGAAACTGCTGATATGTAGTATTGATATTTTGCTAAACTGCTAATATATTTGGTTGAGTTTTGACAAATTAAGTTAAATCAGTTTAACAAACATTTTTTTTTGTTGAAAGTTGGTAAAGAGTATCTCATTTTGTGTTGTAGTTGTCTTTGCTACAGATTTGTGAAAAGTTAATTAAAAACCGAAAATGTAGTTTAGAAGTATTAGTAAGATTAATAGTTGAAGTAACGGAAAAATATAAAATAATAAAAAAATAAGAGTATTATGATTTATTTTAAAAAAATAATAAGAAAAATAAATAAATATATCAAAGATATAAACTAGCGTTTTAAAATATACTAAAAATTATTGAAAAGGTATTAAAAATAAAATACTTGTTTATCAAACAATCAAATAAATTTATGAACTAATAAAAAAATTAAAAATTAATTAAAATATCTTATCAAATAAGTATGCATATTTATTATTTTAATTGATGCACATATAGTACATATTAAGTTTGTCAGCTTATAAAAATAGAAATAATAATATTTAATCGTTATATTAAAATTAATTAAGACTATAATAATCGAATTTAATAATTTTTTGACATATAGCGATTCATCAAGATAGTATATTTACATTGATGATCCAAAATCGTAAATTTCTTTTAGACATATATAGACATGAGAATGGGCATGTCACCATCTGATAATCTAGAACCTGACAGTTGTTATCAATGTTTTCAAAATCGGACCGATTCGACCGATCCGACTGTGACTCGGGGACCAAACCGGGTCCGGTTGATGCTCAGACCGCTGATGTCAACAACCCGTTCTAATTGTAATGCTTAGAAATCATTCCTCTTGCGAGAAATTAATAGTCAAGTACCAAGTTTGACTTGATCTACATCCCTCTTCCTCTAGATAAGCATTGTAGTTTAGGAACATGCCTTACAATCAGATGTTCAATATGACCCAAATTTCCATGTTTTTGAATTTACATGATGCTTTTCTGTATAGTTATTCATTGTTGATTAGTTTTTTTAAAATGTATGCTTGGATATTTGACATGTCCAAATTTGTTTCTTGAATTCTAATAAGATGAGTTTGGTTTAGACAATACTTTTAAAGTTGTTTTTTTCTATACAGGAAATGTCACAGTTTTCTGTTTTTTAATTTCTTGCCTTTTTGTTGGTTTGTCTATTTAGATGGATGATCTAGGAGAGGAGAGAAATCTTGCATTGTTTAAATGGAGAGAAAGATGTCGAATGGCTATTGTTCATGTCATATGCCTTGTAGTTTATTACTACATGATTAGAATTCATTCTCAAAGTAGGATAGTTGATCATACGTTGATCTTTTAGAGAAAGAGAGAGCACGAGAAAAAATAATGAAGCGAATTGCTAGTAGTGAAGGTCGTAAGATAATAAGAATGGGACCTATAGCCTTTTTGGACTTGTGTGCAATGTTAGAACGAGATGATGGCCTCCAATCAACCCAACGGGTAAGTATAGAGGAGCAAGTTGCAAAAACCCTCTATATTCTAACACATAATGTTAGAAATTGTGAGGTTCAATTCTGGTTTTGACACTCTGGTGAGACCACTAGTCGACATTTTCATCGTGTGCTTCGATCAATAGTGGAGTTAGAAGACAAATATCTCAAACAACCAGATGGGTCACACATTCCTATAGAAATTCTTGGAAGTAATCGGTTTAACCCATTTTTTAAGGTAAAAAAATTATTTTCATATTTTGATTTAAAAACATGTATAGTTAAAAATATATTGATGATATAATAACAATGCTAGTATTGTGTCGGGGCAATTGATTGTACACATGTTCGTGTCAAAGTGCCATTGAATGAAGCCTCAAAATATCGTGGTAGAAAAGATTTTCCAACACAAAATGTTTTGATTGCGTGTTCATTTGACCTAAGATTTACTTATGTTATGCCTGGATGGGAGGGCACTGTTTCTGATTCAAGGATATTAAAAGATGCATTCCACAGAACAAATTATCTTAGAATACCTAGAGGTAATTAGTGGATTTTTTGTTTTTAATGCTCCTCTTGTTTCATTAGATATATCTTAGCAATATTTTTTTAATAGGTAAATATTATGTCCTTGATGCTGGATTCATGTTGAGAAAGGGGCTGATCACACCTTATAGATCAACACACTATCACTTGAAAGAATTTTCCTCAAGAAATCCACCTCGAACGCCTCAAGAATTATCTAACCATCGTCATTCATCCTTGCGTAATGTTGTTGAAAGGGCCTTTGGAGTTCTGAAAAAAAGGTTTCCTATTATTGCTAGTGGAACAGAACCAACTTATGGAATCAAGACACAAAACAAGATTATCATAGCATGTTGCATTTTACACAATTATTTGGTGATGGCAGACCTGGACGAAGAGTTGGTTGCTGAGGTGGATGAAGATATTGCCAACCAAAGCGTATCTGAACAATATGGAGATGACCACATAGATGAGGATGAGGATGAAGAACATACTCGTTTAGGAGAAAATTTGAGAAATTCTATAGCAGATGCTATGTGGAGAGCTTATAGATAATGATTTGTTTCTTTCTTATGTTTGAGATTATTATGTATTTTTTTTTACTTCTTAATGAACTATGTGCATATTGGTGGTTTAGTGCTCTTGGTTTTGGAATACATGTAGTTCTTTAATTTGATTTGCTATGTGATTTTGGGTTTATGTTATTATTTAGCTAGCTTATGTGCATCAAGTCTTCTTCTGTTTATTCTGAAAAAAATATAATTGTTGTCAAAATATATACATATGAATTACAATAGGAATCATGTCTGAGTCGGAGACTAAGCGAGACACACGGACACAAGAGATGGATGATGTTCTTGTTGATGCTTTTTTGTATCAACAAAATGATGGAAAGAAAGTTGGTGGCTCCTTTACTTCCCAAGCTTATGAAGCCATCATAAAGGAGTTGCAACAAAAATTTGGATGCCCTTTTGAGAAAGAAAAGGTGAAGAGTCGTTGGAAATTGATAAAGAGGCATTTTTCCAAGTGTTTTGACTTGTTCAAGAATGGCTTGAGTGGATTTGCTTGGGACCCAATTACAAAACAATGGTGTGCTGAGCCTGAAGTTTGGCAAAAGTTAATTGAGGTATATTATGAACTTTTCTTGGGTGGGTATATAAAACTGAGATCAAATGCTGTTATTTTTGGTGTGTTATGTTATGTCTGGTAAATAAACTTGGTGGGTTGTGACTATTGGCATAATTTATTTGTTGAAATTGCTAGTTATGAACTTTAATATTTGTTCAATAATTATTATTTTATAGGCTAAGCCTGAAGCAAAAGAGTGGATGGAAAAGCCTATCCATAATTATGACAAGTTAATGATCGTGTGTGGAGGAGATAGAGCCACTGGACAACATTCTGAGACTGCAAAAGACATTAGAAACAAAAGGTCATTGCCTGGAGAATCTGAGTCCATAGAAACAATTGAGGTGACCTTTGAGAGTGCTCAAGAGGTTGGCAATGAAAATGAAGTCACGTCACCTGAAGTGCAAGAAATTCGTAGTCGAGAGGTTAAATCTAAAAAGGCTAGAAGGTCAAAGGATGAAGGAGTTGAAGGGATAAAATTGGCACTTCATGATATTGCTGGAGCTCTTAGAGAGGGTAATGCTGTTTATGAGAAAGTTAAGCAAAAACTGCCAATTCTTGAAGCTGAAATTTGGAAACTTTTGGAGGATTTGAAGATTGAGAGACAAGTATTTACTCGTGCATATCTTTATCTTCTTGATAATCCTAAGAGGATTAGAGCAATGATTGGTTGTCCTCTAGACAAACGCAAGGAGTTGCTACTTGAGAGGGTGCTTGGTCCTGTTGGTCCCTCGAGGTAATTATTGAAGTTACAAACAAGCTACTTGTATTTGTGTTGTTGTATTTGATCTGGCTTTATTTGTGCTGCAGAATTTTTGCCTCAAGTTCTATTATGTGCTGTTATCTTTGGTCTGCGATGTTATTGTGATAATTATTAAGCTTAAAATAAAAGCATCCGCTCATGCTTACAAGATAATTTCATTGAATATTTATTTTAATATTACAGTATCATTCATGTTTGTTATGTGGAAATTGTGGTATTCTTACGTTTGAACTATTGTTTCTTTAATTTTTTGTACAATAAATTCCTGATCTCATGAAAACCACCTGGTATCCGGACAAAAATAAACCCATTTGTTTCTGAAATAGGATCTGTCAGGAAAGATAGACATAATTTCACTCAGAGAGATAAAAGGATGAACAGTAATTTACAGAAATACAAGCTTCTCCCCTCCTGTAAGGACCTTGTTTGGATTTAAATAGAATCCATAGTACGAAAATAAATGTAATGGTATTTAAATTAAGATAATTCTTGTATACAAAAATATAGAGAAACGAGATTAAATGCATATAGTGAGTGAATGGTGAGCAACATATGTGTTGATAAAAAATATTTGATAATTTGCATTATGAAATCTGCCATGGTGCTAAATTACAAGTGCACGCAATATATCCTCTCATTTCTTGGATTCATTCTTTCTCTTGCACAAAATTTTTATCCATTTGACACAACTTGAGGCCGATGCTTTGAGTTTGTCGAAACCACTCTTAAAACTTGATTCTTCTTGTTGTCGATGTCTATTAGATCTTATGTCATCATCTTCAATGGCATGACACCTATACCACCAGTATCCTCCTACTCGTGATCTTGCAAGTGATCTGCAATTCCTTTGCTTCGTTATTGACATCTATTCCTCTACATTGACATTATCATCATAAGTGAAGAATGCATTCAGTTAAAATAAATTTCCCAATTATAATTATTATACAATTTATCAGCCACCTATATAAAGTAAGACTTGTGCATTTGTTCACTAATAATGAGCTGCTCATTTTCTGTTTTGATTGTGATGGTCGTGATGGGTTTGAAATGTCTCATTCTGTGGTACTTCCCTTGATTCCAAATTTATGTACAATCCCATGGATGGGTATCACAAATGCCTTGTGGTTGTTGAGAACTTTAATTTGAATTTGGGAATGACCAAAACAATTATAAAGCAATGGGGTATGGTAGTAGATATGGCCCTATCCCACAACTTGTATAGGCCTTTATTGAACAAAGGTTTTTATCCATATTCATTTTAATTTTTTTAAATAGATCAATCCCAGTGAAACAATAATAACACTTAAACTCTTCTATTTGTACAGGTAATGACATATATAACAATGGCTACAATAGCGGCTATAGGGCAATCAACTGTGTTTGCAAAGCTGGGCCAGCCATAATTGTAGTGGATGAAGATATGCAACATGTATGGGAAGTTTTGCAACCAAGTGGGAGAAGGGATAGCTAGTGCTTTTGTAGTTAGCCTTAGTATGGTGGTCCTGTCTTGTTTTTCTGCTTTTAGTCTTTTTCGTTTGTATGGGGTAACAAAAAATAGACAGGCATGTTTGCTATGTTAGTGATATAGTTCTTAATAATTGATGGCAATAAATTTGAAACTTATTTAATATATTTAACTACTTTGGCATATTGTATGTTCAATCCTATTATAATTTTAAAATTATGTAGATAACATTACTGTTATGCATCTCCTTTGTTTGTACTGTAGTTTTTTTTTTTTTAATTTGGTTATAGCACGTTTATGAATTTTGTCATATAATTTGTAATCACAAAGTAATGGAGTGAATGCACAATTTTATTTGATGATATAAGTAATTTACTTTTATATATATGATTTATAATTTTAATTCAAATATAATGTGACATAAAAAATTTTAGAATAAGAAAAATAATTTTTAGAAAGAAAATAATTTTAAATAAAAAATTAATTTTAAATATGAAAATTATATAATTTTTTTAATTTAAAATTAAATTTTATTTGTAAAATATAAAGTATATTAATTTTAAAATAAAGATAAAATTATAAAAATATTTTATTAACTCTTCATTTTCTTCTTTTAATATATTTTTAACTCCCAAAATAAAGAAACTTCCATAATTTTCCGGCATTTCCCTTCCCTTAATATCTTTCCATCCCTTCCCCTCCTCTATTCCAAACAAAACCTTAATCTCATTATTCCTCTTCACTCCCAAGCTCCGTTCACTCCAACAACACTCCGGTGAGTTTTCTCCCTTCTCCATTCTCAATCCCCAATCCGCTAATTTCGCTTTCCTTTTCGTGCAAAGATTGTTATTCTCTTTTTATTACTTTTGGAAATGAAAGCAAGTGCTTTCGATCGGAAGGATGTCAATTTCCCAGATTTGAGATTCTGGATAGCGTTGCGTGTGGATGAGGAACGACAAGCTCGAGGAACGACAAGCTCAGCTACGGCTCCATCACCAACCTCAAGGACATTCAGGTCCAGCGCCTCTTCATCTGGTTCAACGTCGACGAGATCAGAGTCGATTTGCCACCCTCCAACAGCATCTACTTCCAGGTTGGCATCATCAACAAGAAACTCGACGTTCACCATTTCAAAACCGTTCGCTCCTACCGCAAATCCCTCTCTTGCCCACCTTGCCTTCCATAACCAATTCAGGTTCCTTCTTTTGGACGACGCCGTTTTGGTCTTTTGGAGCTTTTTTTCTCTTTTTGCGAAAACCCAATCCGGGTTTTAAAAACCGGCCGGGTTGCCGGGTTAACACAACCGTTTCTGATTGACCAATTCAGCATCTACTATTTTTTTTTTAAATTAAGGTGCGACGCGGTGCGGCAGAACAAATACATTGCAGTCTCTCTTTCATCTCAGAACTAACGTGTCATTGACAACAGTTTCTGAGTCTTACTCATTTTTCTTCTCTCTAATCTGTTGGTTCGCATTGCAGATTAAATGATTTTGTATTTTTGGTTCTTTTAGGTGCAATTCTCTCACTCTGCTCTTAAATCATGACCTATTCTATTTGGCTTTGGTTGTATTCGTGATGCCATGACGTTTTGGCTTTCGTCTTCTTCCGTTTCCCAGTTTGATTACAGCAATTATTAATTACTAATTATATTATCACCATTACCAGTTTCGTGTTTGGTTATTTGATTTTGTCTTTTTCATACTTTTAGGATCAATGGATTTTAGAGATGGAGCTCACAAGTTGTCTCATTGTATTGTTAATGTAAGTCTTCAGTTTTTCGTATGCTTACTTGCCTTGGCCTTGAGCCAGCTCTGTTTACCCGAAATTTGATGTTCTTTGAATTTAAGCACTTTATTTCTCTCAATTCAAATATCATGCTGTCATTGACACATTTTTAAACTCCACTAGGGATTGACTTCAAAGACTCCAAGTGCTATAATCCAAGCATACTGATTGTGTACTCAAAATTAGACCAAGACAAGAGTAAAAAGACAACTATCTAGACACTGAATTAACAGATCTGTAGACCATACCTATTCTTTAGTAAACTGGTAATCTATATCTAAATGTGTGTAACTAACTGGTAATATTAAATCAATAAATTACCTATTCTGTAAGATAAATAAATTATGCTTATGACATTTTTTCAATATAACTTGATTCTGTTAACAGGGTCCACGCTAGTGTATCAAGGTTCCAATCTAAATGCATGTTATTGTTGCTTCATGTTTGATCTATATATTGTTGAACAATATGAGATTTAGCTTAAATGGTTAGTCTATGCAACTGAAAAATATACTTTTCCATTCAACCTAAAATTTAAAGGTCCATTCATTGTGGGTTTTAAGGTTTGTACAGATTGGAAATCTCGGGCTTCAGCTGCTATGGTACTTTCTGCAAATAATTGTCAGCGCATGGTATTTCATATCAGTTGTGGGTAATTTGTTTGAAAGCTATTTCATCTCTTGTGGAGTATTAAAGAAATACAAGTCTCTTCATTCAGGAAAGGTTCGCTACCTTGCCATTGTCATAGAAAGTGAAGAAGCTAATCAGATTTCCAAAGTTGTTAAACTTTTGCAGTGGCTGGACTCTATTGGTGTAAAGAATGTGTGCCTCTATGACATGAATGGTATGAAAGGTTTAGAGAATACGTGATGTTAAAGTTTCTTTTGCTCAGGCTATATAATAGTATTTTCCTTGAACTCTTCATTCTAGGAGTATTAAAGAAGTCTAAGGAAACCATCTTTCAAAAATTGAAGAATGCAAAATCCATTGAGGTACCATATAATTCTTTCCCAGCAGATTGCTTCGTTCTTAATAGATTAATAAATTTGTTTCCTGGTTTATGATTTAAAACTTCCTGTGACTAATCTTATATATTTGCCATATTAACCAGTTTGGGTATTTCCACCTTTGCCTCATTATATTTTGACTGATCCTTTATATTAGATTCTGAGAGATGATGTCTCCTAGATTAAATAGGTTTTATGCATGAAAAGTTCGTGAAGGTGGGGCTTACCTATAGTATTTGACTATTATATAAGAAATTATTGATAAGATGAAATATATGCTTCTTGTTATATTATATAAGCTACATGACTCTCTAATCTTGATTCTAGACTTAATGCACAATTATGATATAGTGAAAATTAATGGAGAGAAAAGCAAAAGGAAGAAATTGAGGCTACACTAGAAAGTTATTTTATATTTAGGTATTTCATATTTGGATGGTAGGTTGTGACTAGGAGAGACAGAAAATAGGCATGAGAATAGTACCTTTGAGCCCACTAGAATTTTTTGTCTACAAATGAGGTGAAAAAGGAGAGAACAGACTTTGTACCGGAACCACACTTGTTTTTCCTTTTCTTCTTCCAATAATAAGAAAACTGTTTATATTTTCTTTGTTTGTTTTCTTTGTATTTTCTCTCCGCATCCAAAAAATGCATTAGATATGGATCATAAATGGCTCATTCAGATGCCATTGCTGTCTAGCATAAATAATATTGTTATGTCACATGTTTGATCTGATCTAGCATTAACTCAGTGCAGGAAGTTAATGAAGTTGTCGCACTCCATGATCCAGATCACATGACTTTAGAATTTCTTTCTTATGCGGATGGGAAGGAGGCAGTGGCCAAAGCAGCTAACTTGATTTTTGTGGAGAACTTGAAACGACATAACTTGAGTGGAGAACTAGATCTTCAAATCTTGTTAGAACCTCAATTGAATGAAGCATTGCAAATTGTTGGTATGTTTACTTTCTAAACCTACTAATAGTTTAAGAGTTGATTGTCTTTTACAAGAAAGTATACTTATCAGTTATCATTAATAGCAGGTAGCAAAGGTCCTGAGCCTGACCTTTTACTGGTTTATGGACCTGTGAGGAGCCATCTTGGTTTTCCTGCATGGAGACTTCGTTACACAGAGATCGTGTAAGTTCTTTCTAGGAAACTATTATTTATTATTAGAATAGTGCAGTAATAAAATTTCACATGAAGTGAAACTATGCTTGTGTATAGAAGCTAAAAGCAGTAGCTCTGTTACATGGTATTTCTGTTCGGTATTAGGTTATCAACTTGGAAATAGTCTGTTGATGATTTAGCTGAAATATAAGTTCTTGTATATGAAATCAGTTTAAATCTCGAGTGGTTGGTAAATATATTTGGATCCGATTTAGCTTCTCCCTATTTGCTCGTATTCCTCTCTGTTATATTTTCTTTCTCCAGCAGTAAATCTGTGGTATAGTAGTGGCTGACTAGCTGCTCCATAGTTCTATTGCAGAGACATTAAGCCTTAAAAAGTTAATATTTTCTTTATGAACTTCCTTGCAATGCATAGGTTATGGTATGTGATTTGAGGGCCTGCTTGTTTATAACTTTCACTTAATTTGCCCCCTATGTGTATATATAGGCCATACAACCATACATGAATGATCAATTTACAAGTTAGCTAGTCATCACATAATCACTTAAAAAACTATATACATTTATGGTTTAATGGTTTAAATTCATAGTTCTTATTATATATTTTTAATTAAAAAGACATTTTCTTAGAAAAACTCAAACCAACAGCCCCGAGTAAGAAGTTCCATTTTGTACACAGTTTCTTTTTTCTGTTTTTTCCCCCTTTGAATAGATTCTGACTGATGTTTGTGGCTTTTACAGACACATGGGATCATTGAACTTCATGAGATATGGTTCCTTAATGAAAGCCATTTACAACTTCACGAAAGTGCACCAAAATTATGGTAAGTATTCTCTTTACCGAGTCATTTACTAGTCTGCCATGGTTTGATCCCCAATAAATTGGTAAATTTTCTACAGTTATTTTTACTATTAACTGCATTTTGCATCTCTATTAATTTGCTAAATTATGTCAGGTTAGCCTAAAACTGGATCCTAGCTCTCAAGAAGAAATAAAACAAAAAAATAGTAGCGTATATTGAGCGATGGGCAAAATAAGTAGAGTTGTCCATAATCTATAGATTATTGCAATTTGTTTTCATTCATTCTTTTTTGTTTGTCGGATTGATAACAGGAACGTAGAAAAGGAATTTGGAGGTAGTTAACTGCACAAGCAAAAAGCATAGGCGTGAAGAATAGAAAAATAGCTAGCTAAATATCTTTGTGGAAAAAGGGCTTTCTTACTAGTGGTTTTACTTCCTGTAAATGTGTCAATCATCATGCATGAGAGATAGAATTGCACGTCATGACCGGGTTTTACCAACTGTTAATTTTTAAAAAAGATCTGGTAATTTAAAAGGTGGATTTTTATTTGATGCCGCCGCCACCACGGGAGACTCGTATGGCGGATAAATTCCTCCTCATAGTTATATCAAAGCCAGCAGCCAGATTTTGTCTAGACATGATCCTCCGTTCAATGTCTGAATCAATATTATAAAAAAAAATGGCGGGTAATTGAAACGGTAAAAGTATTTATTCATGAATTATTGGTTCAGCGGTGGAGAAAACAGTATATATAACGCATAGTAATTAAAAGTTATATTTTGAATATTATATAATATTTTAAATAATAGAATAGTATAAAATTATAAGATCCGCTAAAAAAATTATAAGTTAATTTTTTTTTGTATTCATGACATTGGTGAAGCTTTTTTTTTAATCATGTTTTTGCCTTTCACAATACTCTAATCTAAAACATTGCTTGAGAGAATTGAATACTGTATCATTTGAACTAATAGCTTGTTATTATAAGTCAATATGAATTATTAAATTATATGTTTTATATTGAATAAATAATAATTGACAAAATAATTTATATTTATGGATAATTTTTAAATTTGTTTTTTATTGATCTATAATTATTTTATATTAAACTAAAAGATAAAAATATTAAAAAATGAATATTTATTTAAATCCATTTTTACACCGATTTGGTCAACTCTCATCGGTTCTAAGATGTGTTGATTATCTTTTGGAGATAATGGATCGGATGAAGTGGACAACTTGGTGTAGTTTTTGAAAGGCTAAATTACATGTTTAGTTATTTATATTTTAGTTTTTGTTTAATTTAATTTTTTATGTTTTAGAAAATTTGATGTAATTTTTATGTTTTAAAGTGAGTTAAAATGATTCTTTTGAAACATTGATATTTTTTATTTTAGGATGTGATTATTTAAAAAAAAATTATTAATTTCGGAGAAAATTTATTTTATTAAATTCATTTATATGAAATTATAGAACTCAACAAGAATAAAAAAAATGATAAACATACCATAAATTAGGTAAAAATGAATCCCATAAACAAAAAAAAACGAAAAAAAAAACTAATATTAATTATTTTCAGTTTACGAGACTCATTTTGTTTGTGTTTGTGTATTTCACTAAAATCGTTTCAATCTTGATGGACGATGGATGCTGGTTTTCTACTATCTAAAGTCATAATATATTGCTATTTTTGAAATAACGTATGATTGTTGTCTTGTGAGTCCAAGCCTTGTACGTCAGTTCTAATTGGTATGCAGACTAAACAAGTTTGCAGAAAAATGTACTCTGACACCTGAATTTTCAATTCGTGATCATCAGTCCATCCTCAAAATATGAGTATTCTCACAGTACAGTGAAAAATTAGAACTCCCTCGTGCAAGCTAGAGACACTGAAAATTGAAGTCTAGATTCACATGACCAGAAATGTTGCACACAATTAGTGGCCCAACTCTTGCTGAAATGCCATGTGCGCTATGTACGATAAGATTGTAATCCAGAGGCTCCTGCTTCTTTTGTGAAGTAATTGATAAGAAGTTTCATCCCCCAATAATTTTCGAAGTACGTATATTTTCTTTTCTCTTTTATAAATAATTAAAAGGGAAAAGAAAACTAATGTGTGTCAATTGTCATTGCATAGTTATGTACGGTTTCTTAAAAAAAGAATGAGTAAAATCCAATTTAACAAGAAAAATGTTTATCATACACGCTCTCTTTTTTCATCTTTTTTACCCTCATCACGTTATTCATTACTTTTGTTATTTCTTCCTTTTTTCTCTCTCTCTCTCTTACATTCCAAAGTAGGATGTATGCTTGCTGATGATTTTTTTAAAATGACCGCACTTAAGTTAGAACCTATGATCGATATGTATTATCCAAAATTTTCATCATTAAGTCGACCCTAATGGGTTACTAGGTTATTTAATATGAAGTGTTAGTTTATTTTTCTAGTTTTTAAATTTTAAGTCTTCAGTTAATCTCTAATTAAAAAAACATTTATATTTTTTTACCTTGTTTTCTCATATTTTATAGATTAAAATAAATAGGCTTTTCATGAAGTATAAATATTTTGAGAACTAAATCAAGAACTAAAATAAAAATTGTGCTTGCAATATCAAGAATTAATCGAATATTTAGTCTAAAAAGAAACTATCTAACAATTTCAATTAATGATAGCTACCATTTACAAAAAAGTACACATCAACTTAGAATATCTTCAATGAAGTTGGTTAATGGGTTGCTTAACAAAAAATATTGTTCTGGTGTATCATATATTATTTTGAGTTTCTTAATATTGGTAAGAGTTGTTAATGTAAGTAATTATTGTTTATGAGTTGTTAAACTTTGTATCAAATATAGGAGAGAGAAACAAAATATTTATGAGATAAATAACTTGTTAATAAAAATAATAGATGCACAACTTGATCAAAAGGTCTTTATAAAACTGTAACTTGACCTGGCTTAAGGGTATGAATATTTTGAAAAGTGGCTGAATAATTATTGAGATTGAATTCTTTAGATTTATTCAAATCTACTTGGATACTCCACTCCTTATTATTATCATGCCTACATCTATATATTATTTCTTTTTCTTTGCTTCTCTTTTTTTTTTTGTGTACTTCCTTTCTTTTCTTTTCTTCTTTTGAACTTTGTTGTAGACATTTTTTTTTTCATTTAACTTCTAGTGGAGCTTACCATAATCTCTTTCTCTTCCAATCTCAACTAAGGTAAGTCAATGGATATAGGTTAAACAATTCGTCAGGTTATTGAACAAAAAAGTCTTAGCTCAATGGGGTTAACAATGGAAAATTATTCAGGTAAGCTAATTTGGCTATGGCTAAAAGAATAAAATGTCTTTATCATATCAACTTATGCATGTATTGTAGAGAAACAAATCAAGTTCTAGAGTACTACCACAGTGAGATCTTTCTAAACAAGATATTTCTGTATAGGCTCAATTCTCACAGACTATGGTATCAATCTAGATTCCTTTGATTTCATATTAAGTATCATTTTCTTTTCAATGTGTACTCCAATCACAAAAACAATCATAATTTCCAATCATGTCCTATGCAAATCCATGTCATACTTATTTCACACATGCTTCCTAAAAAAAAAATCAATCAATTTACTACTGATTTGGCAAATCTAAATTGGAAACATTGTATGCTCTAGAATTTTATTAACCTATTGCTAAAAAAAAAGCATTCAAAAAAATAAATACTAATAATAATAATAATAAACCTAACACTTAAATACTAGTTTAATTTAAATTTCCTGTTAGATATCATTTGTTTCTCTGAATGTGATTCTTCAAATAACACTTATGCGTCCCATAATTCTCATATTTAGATATTGTTGTCCCTAACAATAAACTAAAATAACACACATGTGTGCATTATTTGAGGAATCACAGTCACAAACAGTGAACATCAATCTAAACAGAACCAAAACAAATAAACTTTAAACCAAACCAAATTAACCATAAACCAAACTAAATGTACCATAGATTAAACAAAGCAATAAATTGTTCAGCTTGCAATAACATAAAATAACTGAAAGATAAAAATAAAAGTAAATTAATTGAATTAAAATAAAAGAAAATTAAAACTTAAAATACTTGGATTGCCTTCCAATTAGCCCTTGTTTAACATCACGAGCTTGACGCATGCTCTTCAAATTTCAGGGGGATTTAATGGAATAGAAACTATGTTCCTATCCATTTGTCCTCCATAATATAACTTCAACCTACACCCATTAACCTTAAAGGGTCTCTGAGTATCTAGAGGAGAAATCTCAACAGTTCCATAGGGAAACACCTTCTTTACTACAAAAGGACTAGACCAACGCGATTTGAGTTTACCTGGAAACAGCCTCAATCGAGAATTGTACAATAATACCTGCTGCCCGGGCTCAAACTCTTTTGGATGGATCTTTTTATCATGCCATCTCTTGGTCTTTTCCTTGTAAATTCTAGCATTCTCATAAGCTGCACATCTAAACTCATCAAGCTCATTCAATTGCAATAATCGTTTTTCAGTAGCTTTAGAGAGTTCAAAATTTAAAAACTTAGTAGCCCACAAGGCTTTACGCTCTAACTTAACAGGGAGATGACGAGACTTACCATACACCAGTTGGAATGGTGACATACCTATTGGAGTCTTGAAAGCTGTTCTGTATGCCCAAAGTGCATCATAAAGCTTCAATGCCGAGTCCTTCCTAGCATTCCCCACTGTTTTCTCCAGGATTCTCTTCAGTTCTCTGTTGGAAATCTCCACTTGTCCACTTGTCTGAGGATGATATGGTGTAGCTATTCTATGTCTAACTCCATATTTACTAAGCAAGTTTTCGAACTGCTTGTTGCAAAAAGGCGTACCTCCATCACTAATAATAGCTCGAGGGACTCTGAATCAAGTGAATATATTCTTTCTCAAGAAAGAAACAACCACCTTTGCATCATTGGTAGGCAAAGCAATAGCTTCCACCCACTTAGACACATAATCCACAACAACCAAGATATATTGGTTGGAATATGACTTAGGAAAGGGTCACATAAAATCAATTTCCCAAACATCGAATAACTCCACCTCTTGGATATTGTTGAGTGGCATTTCATCTTTACGAGATATGTTTCCAGTTCTCTGACATTTATCGCACTTCTCCACAAAGTCTCGTGCATCTTTGAAAATTGTAGGCCAGTGATAACCACTTTGCAATACTTTATGTGTTGTCCTATTACCTCTAAAGTGTCCTCCATAATTCGAAGAATGACAATGCCAAAGAATCTTAGGCACCTCAGACTCAGCTGCACATCTGCAAATAACACCGTCAGTACATTGAAAATAAAGGAATGGGTTATCCCAATAGTACCTCCTTGCATCATGGAAAAATTTCTTTTTCTGTTGCCAAGTAAGATCTTTAGGCATTGCTCCCACAACCTTGTAATTTGTCATCTTTGCAAACCATGGGCTAAGCTGAACTGTCATCACTCGCTCATCAGGAAAGGACTCATTAATTTCTTTTTCTGGTCCATCTTGTAAATCCTTTTCTTGAATCCTAGACAAGTGATCAACTACTTTGTTTTCCACTCCAGTCTTATCCTTGATTTCCAAATCAAATTCCTGAAATAAAAGCATCCAATGTAGCAAACGTGGCTTTGCATCCTGTTTAGTCATCAAATACTTAAGAGCAGCATGGTCAGTAAAAACAATAACTTTAGAACCTATCAAATAAGGTCTAAACTTATCTAATGCATACACTACTGCTAACATTTCTTTTTCAGTTGTGGCATAATTAACTTGTGCCTCATTCAAAACCTTACTAACATAGTATATTACATGTAAAAAATTATTCTTACCCTGACCAAGAACAGCTCCAATAGCATATGCACTTGCATCACACATAAGCTTGAAAGGTAAACTCCAATAAGGTGCTGTCAAAATAGGCACAATAGTAAGCTTTTCCTTCAACATATTAAATGCATTGAGACAAGTTGCATCAAACATGAATTCAGCTTCCTTCACTAGCAATTGACTAAGAGGCTTTGCAATTTTTGAGAAATCTTTAATAAATCTCCTATAAAAACCTGTATGACCTAAGAAACTTCGCACACCATTAACATTAGCAGAAGGGGAAGTTTTTCAATCAATAATAATTTAGCCCCATCCACTTCAATTCCTTTTCCATAAATTTTATGTCCTAATACAATACCATCACGTACCATAAAATGACATTTTTCCCAGTTTAAAACAAGATTGGTTTCTTGGCATCTTTTCAAAACTTTAGCTAAATTAAATAAGCATGAATCAAAACAACAACCAAAAACAGAAAAATCATCCATAAACACCTCTAAACCTTTTTCTACCATATCAGAAAAGATAGAAAGCATACACCTTTGAAATGTTGTTGTGCATTGCAGAGGTCAAATGACATTCTTCTATATGCGAAGATTCCGAATGGACATGTGAAAGCGGTCTTCTCCTGGTCTTCCGGTGCTACTGGAATCTGATTGTAGCCAGAGTATCCATCTAAGAAACAATAATAATCATGGCCGGCTAATCTCTCCAGCATCTGATCAATAAAAGGAAGTGGAAAGTGGTCCTTTCTTGTGGCCTCATTAAGTCTTCTGTAGTCCAGACACATCCTCCAACCAATGATAATTCTAGTGGGAATCAATTCATTATTATCGTTCTGAACCATAGTCATCCCACCTTTCTTCGGAATGGTCTGAACCAGACTTACCCATGCAGTGTCTGAAATTGTATAAATCATTCACGCATCTAATAATTTCACCACTTCTTTTCTAACTACCTCTTTCATGGTTGGATTGAGTCTTCTTTGAGGCTGCCTCACTGGTTTAATATCATCTTCCATCAATATTTTGTGAGTGCAGAATAAAGGATTGATGCCCTTCAAATCAGAAATAGACCACCCAATGACAGTCTTGTGCTCCCTCAGCACCTTCATTAATTTCTCTTCTTTAGCTCTAGATAACCCTTTGTTGATGATAACAGGGTATGTCTCCTCCTCTCCCAAGAACACATACTTTAGAGTTTCAGGCAACTTTTTCAGCTCTATTTTTGGTGCTCCATTTGCTATGTCAGTTTCTTTCTTTTCTTGCACCTCCATTATCACTTTAAGCTTTTCTTGTGGAGTATCTATGTCTCGAGCTTCCATCTCCTCTGCAAGCTTTTGATCAATAGATTTCTCTGTATGCACTATTGTGTCTAATACATCAATTCTGAAACAGTCATTCTTGTCAAGTGGGTTTTTCATAACATTAAAAACATTAAAAGTTATTGACTCATCAAACATTCTGAGCTCTAACTTCCCTTGCTCTACATCAATTATAGCTTTGGCCGTAGCCAAGAATGGCCTACCTAAAAGAAGAGGTATTTCACTTTCCTCCATATCCAAAACTATAAAATCAGCAGGAAAAATAAATTTATCAACCTTAACAAGAATGTCTTCAATGACTCCACTAGGCTTCCTTAATGATCGATCAACAAGTTGAAGAGACACCATGGTAGACTTTAATTCAAAAATTCCCAGAGATTTGCATACTGATAAAGGCATTAATTTGATGCTCGCTCCAAGATCACATAATGCTCTCCCGACATTGATATTACCTATTGCAATTGGTATGTTGAAACTCCCTGGATCTCGCAGCTTTGGTGGAACCCTCTTTTGAATTATAGCACTACACTCTTCAATAAGTACAACTGTCTCATATTCCTGCAAGTTATGCTTTCTAGACAACAAATCTTTCATGAATTTAGCATAGTTAGGCATGTTAGCTAAAGCTTCAGCAAAAGGAATATTAATATGTAACTTTTTAAAAATTTCTAAAAACTTAGCATACTGTTTCTTTTGAGCTTGTTGCTTGAGCTTCATTGGATACGGTGGTTCCTCAAAGCGAGAGAAATCCATTACCTTCTTAGGAATTGCAACAACTAGCTCCTTTTCCTGGATTGCTTGTGTCTCCACTTCTGCTTTCTGCTTAGCATTTTGATTAGTTTCATCTTCAACCTTTTTCTGCACTACTTTAGTCTTCTCTTGAGGTGTGATCACTATTTTGCTCCTTGTAGTGATTGCTTTAGCCTGCTCTCTTGGATTGACTACGGTGTCACTAGGGAACTTCCCTTGAGGTCTTTCAGCAAGTTGCTTTGACAATTGACTAATCTGATTTTCCAGATTTTGAATAGACGCATCTTGATTTTTATGATGAGCTCTAGTCTCATTGATAAATTCATTTGTAGCTTGAATATGCTCATTAGTGGTCTTTGATAACTGCAGCATGGATTTCTCCAATTTAGATGGCTCTTTAGGTGGAATAGATGGAGGTTGCAGATAATTGTTAGACTTGTAATCTAAACCTCCTCCTTGTATTCTCCTCTGGAAATTGTTACCCATAGCATGATTCGGATTTCTCTGAAAATTCTGCTAAGGTCTGTGATCATACTAGACACCATTTACTTGAACTGGATCAGCTCCTATCAGCGTGGAACATTCATTAGATTCATGTTCTCCCTGGCAATATTCACATGTAATTGAGTGTGCTCTAATTAATGAAGCTTGAGTTGCAGAAACTTGAAGCGTATCAAATTTTTCATTGAGCTTAACTAACTACTATGATAAAATCTTCTCTGCTCAACTAACATTGCATCACTGCTTCCTAATTGAATAACTTCTCTCTTAGGCTGAGCTGTAATGCTTTCATTTTCATTACGGGCCAAGGAATCAATCAACTCAAAAGTTTGAGCTGCTGTCTTTGATCTGATTAAGCCTCCAGCTGCAACATTCACAATTAATCTGGATTCAGGTGTCATTCCATTGAAGAAAATGTGCACCTTCTTCCCAACTGGCATGTCATATTGAGGGCACTTTCGAATCAGCTCTTGGAAACGATTCCAAGCTGCACACAATGTCTCCCTTCCATTCTAAGTAAAATTAGTTATTTCATTCACTAATCGATTATATTTTTCCATGGAGAAATATTGGGCGAAGAACTTGGTAGCTAACTCTTCCCAAGTGGTGATACTGTTCGAAGTTTGTCTGTCCAGCCATCTAAGAGCCTTTCCTTTTACAGCAAAAGGAAATAATCTAAGCCTGATTGCATCGTCCGTCACTCCTTGATGTCTAATAGGGTCACAAATCCTTAGAAATATGTCAACAAAATCATGTGGATCTTCATCATCTTCTCCACTAAACTGACTTCGTTCCACCAAATTAATTAAGGACGGATGAATGTCAAAATGATTGACTTCAATTGGTGGCTTGACAATACTAGATGTTGGCCTGGTAAAGAGTGGAGCAAGGATGTCCTCCATCAATTCATCTTCAGGCCTTGGATGATTATTAACTCTGTCAGCCATCTCTGATTCTAATTCAAGTGATGAATTAGAATTTTCTGCTTTTCGTCTTTGTTTGGCTAGCTTCCTGTTCCTCTTTGCAGTCTTCTCTATTTCTGGATTGTATTGTAAATTCACAGGATTAACTATACCTCACATAAACTAAAAAAAACATATTAGTAACACAAAGAAATCCAATATTAAAGATTAAAAGTTACTAATAAATTGGCGTATTCAATCCCCGGCAACGACGCCAAAAACTTGTTGCACGTTCAGCAAGTGCACCGATCGTTACAAGTAATAAAGTGATAAATAGAGTATCGTCTCCACGAGGATTGAGGTACCAAAATTATCACAACTAATATCTTTAAATTGGATTAACAAATATTGATGTAAGTGGTTTTGTATCTTGAATTAAAGACAATTAAATTTAAAATCTAAGAATTAAGAATGCTTAAATGCAATGTTATTTGGATTTAAAGAATTTATAAGGAAGAATTGTAGCTAAGACACACACACCATTTTGATCAAACCTTATTTAATTAAATTAATTACTATATTCAATTATACTAATTATTCAAATTATGCCTCTTTACATGAATGATAATTAAAGACTAATCCCTTAGTAACTTTAATCCTTTAACCCAAGTAAAAACCCTAATTCCTTAGTGATCTCCCTTCGATTAAGCATTAAGTGAGACGCATTAATTCCTAGGTAATGTATTAATTGTTATTCCACCTTTGTCAGAAATTAAAGCCCCAATATTCCTATTGTGAACCCTAACTCTCAAAACTTTATCAAAGTGATCAATTTCAATAAAGATATATACTCATTCAACACAAGGTGAAACAAAATAATCTAGCATAAAAGAACCATAGCATTTAATCCAATAGCCAAGGAATTCACATTAGGTTGTGGCCCTAACTACAATGAATAATCTAGCCAAGCCTATTCATGGTTGGCTTCAAAAGCATAAAAATAATGTATCTAGATGCAGAAGGAAAACAAGAAGAAGAAGAAGTAAAACCCCTCAATCTTGATTCCAACTCTCTTGACCTAGCTTCCTTCAATCTCCCCAAAGCCTTTCTTTGTTATTCTGCAGTGTATCTCTGTTCTTTTGTTTTGTAGCAGCCTCCAAGTCTGTGTCAGTGTGTGTAGCAGTTCAGAGGTCTATAGAAGTGTCTAAGTGTGTTTCTTTTGGCCTCCTAAGTCCCTATTTATAATTAGGATGTAAAAATCTTCTCTTATCTTTTATCTTTGTGAAATCTTTAATCAAAATC
>CM023947.1:19286218-19343678 GCA_013407115.1 Glycine latifolia | reverse complement strand
AATCTTCTCTTATCTTTTATCTTTGTGAAATCTTTAATCAAAATCTTGAAATCCAGAGGCTTCTTGATTTTGCTTTCTTTTCTTCTTTTCTTGGTTTCCTGCTATAAAAATTCAAAAAATAAGTTATAAAGATAAAATAATGAAAACTTTCACTTATATTAGCATGTATTGCTCAATTATTATTAATTTCTTGATTCTTTTAGCTTGAAAAACACTATATGCTAGAAGCATATCAATATATAAACATGCTTGACATCATCAGCAGTGAGATTCATGGTGATGCCACCTCCACTGAAATCAACCATCTCAACTCTAAAAAGTTCCCCATCTGTAACCTCAGCAACTGGGGGTATATCTGAATGCCACCGGTTTTGAAGACGGTATTTTTGCTCACACAGCTTCTTCTTCAAGACTATAGGCACTACCTATCTTGCACCATGCTGAGCCATCAGTTTCTGGGGAAATATTATTATCTCCACCAAAAGATCAAGTGTACAAATTATAATCACTATAATGAGGGGACTTCTTAATTTTAATGGTGTCACTACTACAATATAGGCAAATGACAACGGTTCTAAATCCCTTACGACGACGGTTGTAGAACCGTCTTTGTTGCGCATGTCATTAAAAACGATGACATTTGACAATGGTTGTAAAAATTGTCTTTGTTGACCTTTCTTTTTTACATACTTTCGAAGACGATTTTTAGTTAAAATCATCTTTATATGTATATATAAAAAGACGATTTTGGCTTAAAACATTATTTGTTTATATGTAAAAAAAATTAAAGATAAACAAAGATGGTTTTAAGCCAAAACCGCCTTTGTTTATATGTAAAAAAAAATAAAGATAAACAAAGACGATTTTAAGGCAAAATATCTTTGTATGTAAACATACAAAGACAGTTTTGGCTTAAAACCGTTTTTGTTTATATGTTAAAAAAAATAAAGATAAACAAAGACGATTATAAGGCAAAATCGTCTTTGTATGTATACATACAAAGACGATTTTGGCTTAAAACCGTCTTTGTTTATATGTAAAAAAAACAAATAAAGATAAACAAAGACGGTTTTGCCTTAAAACCGTCTTTGTTTATATGTAAAAAAATATAGATAAACAAAGACGATTTTAAGTCAAAACCATATTTGTTTATATGTAAAAAAATTTAAGATAAATAAAGATGATTTTTAGGCAAAACTGTCTTTGTATATATACATACAAAGATGGTTTTTTCAAAATCGTATTTGCACACTGTTTTCAAAAATGGTTATTATAAAATCGTCTTTGTTTATTTTCTCTTATTAACACTTTTGCTACCGCCACACATATTAAGACGGTTACAAAAGAACCGTAGTTGATTGGATGTCGTAAAATGGGATTTTTTTTAGCAATGTGTCATTCATATTTTGAGTTAGCCAAGGAAGGCAGCTTGATTTGACTCCTCATCACCCTTTTCTGGTCCCTTCCGTTGGACTATGTACCCCAGCTGATTGGAAATTTTGAGTGTATGTTTCTTGTCTTGTGTTTCTTCATGATTGGAAGGGAGTGATCACTGTGGTTCAAAAAAAAAACCACCAAGAGCATTGATTAACTGATGTAGGATTTATTCAGCTTGATTAAATATCTCGAGTTTGAGTCTTGGGTATAATAATAGTGTAATATGCGAGATAGTAATTCTATCCTTTGATTGATTTAGTGAAAATAAAAGGAAAAGAAATAGAGCAAAAACACTACTAAAGAAAAGGTTTTCTACTACTGCAGATCCATGACGGTTATATAAAAACCGTTTTGGAAAAAGGGACGGTGGCATTTTTATGAATAAACGTAACTTTATAAAGATGGTTTGTTAAAACAATCTTTGAAAACGCATTATTAAGTTGATTTCTTCAAGAACCGTCTTTGAAAAAACATCTAATTCTTCAAAAGGCATGCCTCTCTCTCTCTCTGACGACGCCCTTTCACATTCTTCAAGAATGTTCTCACTTCCCTCCGATGCTCCTAACCCTAAGCCCCAATCCCACGAAGGGTAAGAAGCAGAGGCTCTGCATCTAGTCCCCAACCAGCCCCTTCTTCTTGGGCTCCAACCATGACGTTGTCGCCGGCAACGACGGTCCCATGATGAGCCTTATCAACAAGCGCCTCCGTGAGAAGTTTCGTTTCTCCTTCGACTGGGAGAACACGGAGGACACCTCGATGAGCTCCCTTTACCAGAACCCCCACGAGGCCCAGCTTCTCTTTAGTCATGGCTTCCGCGGCGGTCGTTGTCGTCAAGAACGAGAAGGATATGTTAGGACCACCGCGAGTAGAAGAAGCTCGCCGCGAACAGCAGAAGGATATGCATTCACTTTTCCTTCTCTTTTCACCCTTTTTTTTTCTCTGTTAGTGTCTTTTTTTTCTGGCAGGGGCACCTCATATAGTTTTTGACTTCATAATACCACTCGTCTTCACTCAAAAAAAAGGTGCTTTCTTTTTTGCCTCTTCTCTTAACTCCCTTCTTAAATTGTGCAATTATTGTGGTTGTGGCCATTGCTTTCACTTCATTGCCTAAAGAGAATCCCCAGCTCAGCTCAGCTCCACTCTCTAGTTGTTGTTGTTGCATTTTTAATTTTGTAGGCTTAGTCATTGTATGAGAGCTCTTTTTCTTTGTGTTACTTTTATCCTTTTCTGGGTCTTTTTCTTTGTGACATTGGGGGATTTGGGTAGGTGTTAGATTTGATTTTTTTTAGATTTATTAATTTATTGGTTGTTGTTGTTGTTTATTCATTGTGCAGAGATAGAAAGAGAAGGAAAAAAGGGTTATTATGGTAGGAGGAGCTCCAGCTAAAGCAGATGAGCCACAACCACATCCACCAAAGGATCAGTTACCAAATATTTGTTACTGCATTACTAGTCCTCCTCCATGGCGTGAGTGCTTCACCTAGTTTAGATTCAAAACTGGCTTTGTATAAGAAAACTAACTATAATGATGTTATTGAAAATAAAAATTGTTCCTTTTCAGTTCCTAGTTGAGGATTTTTTTTAAAAAAATATTGAAAGAAAACTAGTGATTCTTAAGGTGGTTGAAAAAACAAATGAAAATGAAGTGCCTTTTCTGCTTTGGGGGTTTGATTTTGGTTTTGTACTTTTATGCCAATGGCAATTCAGGCTTCTTTTTGCTCTAACTATTAATGGAGCCAATTCGAAGTTCTGTTTCCAATTTAATTTAAATCCTTTTAACTACACACACACACATTAACCAAGGGCCTTTTCTGTTATTTCCAGATCCACATTTGGTACTCTGGATTCTGTAAACAATTTGATTGCTACTTCCAAATTTGCCCCACTGGTGAAATACTTATTAAATATTTTAATAGCTTTTAAAAAAACTATGTTTCATCTTTTGGATTTTGGGGCATTGGACACAGTCAAGATGGAACAATGTTGTTAATGGATTCTAAGTAAGTGAAATAATTGGTCGACTTTAATGATATATTCTTTGATCATTTGTTGTTTATGTTTAAAAATTTAAGAATCTCCCTACCCCCATTTTTTCTTGAGCTTTACTTTGTTTTTTTTCCCTTCTTAATTTCATGAGAATTTTGGGGACATTTTGATGCAGCTGAGGCCATACTTATTGGTTTTCAACATTTATTGTGATGCTTGGCACAACTGTGTTGATTCCCATTGCTTTTGTTCCCCAGATGGGACGTGGCAATGTAAGTAGCTACGAATTAAATGAATATAAAGAAGGAAATTGTAAATAACTTGATAGGGAATATTATGATAATCTAACCATATGATTGAAGATGCTTTTTCCTGCTAGCCAAAATTATATAATAAAAATTAAATTTCAATATTTGCAGAATGAGAAGACAATAGTTATTGAAACCCTGCTTTTTATATATAGTATTAATACATTGTTGCAAACAATGTTTGGAACTCCACTGCCTGCAGTAATTGGAGGGTCTTACACCTTTGTTCGAACCACAATCTCAATTATCCTTGTTGGCCGATTCAGTGATGAACCAGATCCTATAGAGGTCTTGTAATCAGAACAAATCTAATACTAAATGATGCATGGTTGATATGCTTGATATATTATTTACATTGCTACCATATATGTAATCACAAGCTTGTTGTTTGCTTAATAATAAGTTTATATAAAGCTATATATTATTCTAGGATTTTTTATTATAATTATCCATAACATCAAAATGAAGATAAAAAGCATGTGCATCGAAAAGAAAGTTGACATGAGTATTATAATTAGGTGTTAGGGACCTGGATGAGAAAATAGAGAAAAGAAGATCCATGTGAAATGCTGAACACAGGTCATGTTATAGATAGGGGTGAAAAGCATTGAATGTAACAATATGTTCTATTTTACCCATCTAACTAACGATAGAAGCTATGTGCAGGTTATGCTTCTAGGCTGGTGAAAGTATTAAATATATTTTATTTTTTTTCACTTTCCCTACCACTGCTAGTATGTGATTTTTTTTTTTCTAATTGGTTTCTGCTAACCTCTGTTAATTTTTTAAATTTATTTTGTCAATTATTGTTAATTATGATTAATTTAAATTATCATGTGGTGACTATAGAGGATCTAAAAGTGGCATTGGCATTATAAAGCTTCGACTAATATCACAGAATGCAAGCCAATGAAATCATGTAAGCGATGCTTTAGTGTCTAGCAATGGGATATTTTCTGGTAATTAAGTAATTTCAGTCCTTATAATTATTCAGCAGTAGCTAGTAGGATATAATGGTGGATAGGACAACTTGTAGCTACATTAATGAAAAGAGTAAAGACTGGGATTCAACTCTTGGTAGATGGTAATACTATTCTTTATATAATTGCCAAATTTAAATCATTTCTTTGTTTTTTAGTATAGTGGTGTAGAAAATGTTCATAATTCAGATTGTTTATCTGAAGAAATATATGGTACTACAAAACCTTTTCATATATATATTTGATACCTATTGCACATATGTAAAAGCATCATAATTTTCTCTTGTATTTGCACTTATTTTAGCATATGCTAATCCGAGTTGTAATAAGTAATCTCTATTTAATCTTTTTTTTTTAAAAAACACCTTAAATTAAGACCGTTCTAAGGAAATCTGTCTTAGAAAGATGTCTATTTTTTTAAAAAAAAAAATCATATTCTAAGACAATTGTAGGGTAAATCGTCTTAAAGTGTCACATTCTAAGATGATTCTTCTTAAAAACCGTCTTAGAAATATTGTATATATTTTTTTCAAAAAAAAATGAGTTTCTAAGACGGTTTTTAGGAAAATTGTCTTAGTATATCAACATTCTAAGACGGTTATAGGTATAATCGTCTTAGAATGATGTAAAAAAAAAATTCAAAGACTCATTCTAAGACGGTTATGGGTTAGGAACCATTTTAGAATGAGACATTCTAAGATGGTTGTTACTTATAACCGTCTTAGAATGATGTAAAAAAAAAAATTCAAAGACGAATTCTAAGACGATTGTTACCTATAACTGTCTTAGAATGATGTTAAAAAAAATTCAAAGACTCATTATAAGACGGTTGTAGACTAAGAACTGTCTTAAAATGAGACCTATAACCGTCTTAGAATGATGTAAAAAAAAATTCAAAGACGAATTCTAAGACGGTTGTAAGCTAAGAACTGTCTTAGAATACATTCTAAGATGATTCATAACTGCCGTAGAAAGTCTTACCTTTCAACAATGTTGACTACAAAAAGGATTGTACAACCTTCTTCATATGAGTCAAATAACCAACGTAGAATAGCGTGTTTGTAGTAGTGAAATATGGTAAAATTAACTTCCACATTTCATTGGTGTAGCATGGAATAGAAACAAGGAATGAAATTTTTTACGTATGATACATTTTTTCTACATGCTAACTTGTTATCCCAACCTTTCATGTTAATTTTATTCATCAGTACCGATTATCCAAAGAGGAATCCTTCCTTCCTCCACATTTAATGAATTAGTTAGTCATGCTAAAGACATAAATAGTCAGACAATTATGAAATGATAAAATAATAAATGCAAAAATGGGTTGTAGTTATAGGTTTATTGTGATTATGGGCCGCAAGACTAACAAGTATATATAAAAGATTATTTTCATTTTTCATTATAAATCAAACAAGTCAAAATGATTTAGCGGCTTTGATGATAGTGGGGAAAAAAGTTAGGGTTTAAACTCATTTTCAAGAACTTTATATGATTTTTAAAGGTATAATTCCAATTTTTTGCCTTTATTTTTAAAATTTGGCATATTTTTGCCTCTAATTGCATGTCAGACGTTGAAAAAAAAAAGTGAAATTGCAAAAGTCGGAGAAAAAAATGTATGGTTAAATGAAAAAGAAAAGTTAATTGTTTCGCTAGTTGAAATCATGGGTAATGAGGCCACCGTTGGTACTAAGCAAAGAACCTACAAAACAAAAAGAAAAGAAAAATGTAGAAAAAGCAAACAATGACAGAAATTAAACGACAAATTTAAATAAATAATACATATTTGATAAATAATTCAAAAATTTGGTGCATTTTGAAACATATTTTGAAAAATGGGGCACTCAAACACGCCTGGATTGGGCGTGTTTAAACACACCTAAATCAGGCGTGTTTGAGTGCTATATAAGGGCAAAAATTTCACTTTTTCACCATTCTTACTACTTCACCTTCTCTCTAAAAATTACTTAGCCTTCTCTCTAGAGTTTGTGAGTGGATTATTTCTACAGCGAAGCTCTGTCAACAAGTAAGTTAATTAATTTATTTTGTCAATTATTTAATATGTTATATTGTTTAATTAGAAAATTGTTAGGGGCATATGAATTTGTTAGCGACATAGATGTTAGGCTCATAGAAAATTGTTAGTGTGTATGTTGGTTTAATGTGTAGTGTTTATGGTTTAGTGTTGGATTAAAGATTTAGGGTTTAGGGTTTAGGGATTACGGTTTAGGGTTTAGGGCGTGTGCTGTAGGGTGTAGGCTTGAATGCATAGGGTTTAGGGCTTAGGGTTTAGGGTGTGTGGATTAGGGTTTAGGGTTTATGTTAATGGTTTATGGTTTAGGGTTGATGGGGTTTAGGCTAATGGTTTAGGGTTTATGGTTGATGGGGTTTAGGTTAATGGTTTAGGGTTTTGGGTTGATGGAGTTTAGGTCAATGGTTTAGTGTTTAGGGTGTGTGGAGTAGGGTTTAGGTTAATGGTTGAGGGTTTTGGGTTGATGGGGTTTAGGTTAATGGTTTAGTGTTTAGGGTGTGTGGAGTAAGGTTTAGGGTTGATGGGGTTTAGGTTAATGGTTTAGTGTTTAGGGTGTTTGGATCAGGGTTAAAGGGTTGGGGTTTATGGTGTTTGTTTTAGGGTTTATGTTTGAGTGTTGAGGGTTTAGGGTGGGTGGTTTATGGTTTAGGGTTGATTGGTGATGGTAGCCTGTGTAGGGTGTATGGTTTATGTGAAGGGTTTAGGGTGTTTGTTTTGTGGTTCATTGTGTGGGGTTTAGAGTGTTTCTTTTAGGGTTCATTGTTTAGGGTTGAGGTTGTTAGGTTTAATTAATTTGATAGGATAATTATTTGTAATGTTTTACGAAGTGAACATAAATTTTTTTAATTTAGATTTTAATTTATTTTTTTGAAGATACTTATTAGATAGCTGATTCATCTTCGAGTGATTCTTCGCACTCTGGATCGGATCATGAGGATGAGCCCATGGATCCGACGACCCATGTTATCCTTACCCCGTATAAGTGGGGTGTTTTGTGTAGGCATACTCAGCGCAACCACGTTTCCCAAGTTGTGTGGAATGAGGACACAACTCGACTGTTGAAGACTCGTCGAGGTAAAGTAACTGCGGGGCCACCTCACGATGATATACCTGACATCGTTGGTGATATGTTGAGAAATGATGACTTTCTACATGTCGCACGCATGTGACATATTCAGGTATGCAAATAGGAAATAAGCAAACAATTTTTTGTATATAACTGTACATATGAATTGATTAATTTTTTTTTTAGATCGATGTTGCGCTTATTAGTGCTCTGGTTGAGCGGTGGAGACCAGAGACTCATACCTTCCATATGACGCAGGGAGAGATGACCATCACGTTGGAAGACGTGACTGGTATCTTGGGATTGCCCACCGAGGGCAAAGTTGTTATAGGAGTCACCGTAGATGACTAGGACAGCATCATTGAGGAGGTTTTTGGTCATGAACCTCAGGAAGATACCGATCTTAGAGGTGGATATTTGTGCCTGTCTTTCTTTGGCAGACATTTTGCGTACTAGGGGAAGGTAATTCCCGAATTGGTCGACGTGATGCGCTTTTCGAAGGCGTACATTGCGCGCCTTATTGGAGCAAGGTTACTGAGCGACAGATCCGGGGGGAGCATGGTCGTGGCGCGTTACGTCTCATTGCTTGCTGGGGACTTCGTGGATATTGGAGGATACAGTTGGGGCTCTGCGGTCCTTGCACATTTGTTTACACAAATGTGCGAGTGTACTGATCCACGCAGAAGTGACATTGGTGGGTGTCATATACTGCTTCAGGTGTGGGCGTGACTGAGATTCCCACCAATTGCTCCAGCTATTCCGCAGCCTACTCACCCGGAGTGGCATTTCGGTCATCAGTATGTAGCTAGTATATTTTAATTTTTAACAATTCTTGGAATTCAGTCTTATAGTATTCTAATGTCAGTTATTTTAAAATAAGATTTAATGTTTTAGGCTGGTTTCGAGCCCATGAGCTGCTCTGGTATAGGATGAGATTGGAATCCCTCAATAGGGATGAGGTATGTTTAGTTATTTTTAAGTGTTCTTAACTTGCATTTGTGGTCCATGTCCTTACATAACTGTGTGTTTATTTGGTCTGTGCAGGTGGTTTGACAACCATATGGGAGTACGACTTTCTTGGTGCATCTGAGCAGCAGCGACTGTTGTGGATGGCAACTACTCCTATTATATGCTTCCACACAGTTGAGTATTCGCAGCCGGATAGATGCATGCGCCAATTTGGGAGGGATCATCCAATCCCACGTACTCCCAGGAAGCTGAAGGATGTGCATGACCTTTCCTTGCGCGGTAAACGTGAAGATAACTGGATCCGTAATCTCAGACCGTTTATTAGACGCTGGGAGGTTAGGCACCAGCACATCGACCTTCCCCTTCTGGTTCAGGGCTTCATGTCACCAAACCATGAGTACATGGTTTGGTACAGGGAAAATGGCAAGCGGTACATCTCGAAGATGGCTGCCAAGGATGGTCGTGGTGTAAGTTTTGCTAACATTAACATTTTTTCTATTTATGTTTATTATGATAAAGAACATGATTCACACTAATGTCTAGATATTTTATTTTATAGTTGGCTGGGCTGGAGATGCTGTACTTCACGCTTGGTGATGAGCAGTGGTCGAGCTACAGCTGCGAGTGGGCGTAGGATGAGATTGGTTGCATAATGTCTATATTCAGAGAGAGTTGTCGTCTGGAGGAGGCAGGGCCACATGAACCCGAAACCCAGCTTGCGGAGGAGCCACAAGTGTCTATTGGTGTTGCCCGTCGAAGACAGGAGGGACGTGGGCTAGAGCGTCGGTGGAATCAGATGCACCATGTTCCTGAGCCCATTATAGCTCCCAGTCCTTGCACTTCGGGTTGGGTTAGGCCTCTATATATAGCATCGACATACGGCAGCCAGCCCTTGTATTACGACTCCACTCAGCAGGGGGGTGCGATGCCATCAGCGGATGTTGGGACCAATAGTGGCGTAGCTCATGCGGAGTGGACTGGTGCCGACATTGACGACATGCTCTCGCAGCTTGATTATTCTGCAGGAGGTTGTGGGGGTTGGCCATCAGATGTACCATGTGCCACCTCAGCTGCTGAGCATCCCTGGCCCTCATCTCTAGAGCAGGCCACTCTATGTCCACCTCCATATATAGACCCTTATGAGGCAGACCCTTCTCCGCAACCGCGTATACGAAGGCTACCTGATCGTCAGGCGCGTCATCATCAGTGGCCACCGGAGTCTTAGTTTTTGCGGCTTTGTGTTTTTTAATTTTAATTTGTAATAGATTTTATTTGTTAAGTTACTTATGAAGTTTCGAACATTTGTTTGTAACAATTTTCTTAACAATTGAAGATTACTAACACCGTGAATAACATTAGTTTTTGTCGACATATTAACAATTACTAACACCGTGAATAACAGTAATTGATATCAGAGGCAAACAGTAACAATTGAAGATAAGCAAACTTCATAAAAGATACTTAATACAATTAATCATTCAATTTCGACAACTGGTTTGTTAAAAATAGCTAAAATCTCAATTGGACAAAAACGTTTCCAGTAGTTGGATTCTGCCAACATCTTTAACACGTCTTCATCGTTTATCAACTCTTTTTATGTGATATTCGATTGTGTTGTCTGAATAAGCGTAATGGGCTGGCTGTCGGAAAAAACAATTTTCTAACCACCTGTGAGTTGTGAATTCCATAAGGGGGAACCCCAACAGGCACAACTTGCTTGATGACATCCTTTAGTGTTTCAATGTTGCATCCTGAAGGAATTTCAAACCTCATTGGATTTGTTCGAGTGAATGAATAACCAACAAGACCTCCTTGTCGTGGTATGTTCCACTTGCCGTTGTAATATAGCATTGCATCATGTGTAGGGGCGACGGTGGATCGAAGTTGGTTCAGTATACCATCGATTGTTCTGTTGATGGTGCATAATATTTCTATAGGGCCAACACTTGACATTTGGTCATGGCAGATTAACATTGTACAAACATCATCATCATTTGTGAGTTGCAAAGAATGAAAAAAATATTGCTGACCTGCATGTAGGGATGGTTGTCGGTAATAGATTTTCATCAACAAAATGGTCATTGATTAGCAGAAGGATGTCGTGCATCCTACTCTTGAGTGTCTGAAAAGAACACTCGTTAGGCACTCGCATTGGTATTGGAGTAGGACATTGAAAAGAAACACCAATTTCGTTGTGTTTCATTGATCCATTTGGAAAAATGAATGCTAATTTGGAGTTACCAATGGTATGACTGCTTGTTTCTCCTAAGAATGCCATAGTATTCAAATTGAATTTCGATTGCGGAGGTATGTTGTGTGGGAGTGAGAGTGTATGGCTTATATAGGGGCGTGCTCAGTCACACCCTATTTGTTAGGCGTGTTCAGTCATGCCCTATTTTGGGCATGTTCACTCACGCCCTATTTGTTAGGGTGTTTGGCTTCTTCCACGTAATTGGTTATTTAATATTCAATTTTTAAAACGTGATCGACGTACAAATCATGACAAGCAAAACATGATGCATAATATCACATTTGTCAACCAAATACAGGGGTAATACAACATATTTATAAATGAAATACATTTAACATACCACTAATAAATCAAACATAATTACAAAATCATAAAACACCACCCCGAGTAGGACAAGCTCTACGATTATGTCCAACTTGCTTGCAAATACCGCATTTAGCAAGTCTCTGAGATGTTTCGACTTCGTCTATCTCATTATGTATTCTAGTGGACCTTGGATGACCATTTGCACGCAACATTGACCTGTCAGGTATAATAATTGGATCTTCACTCGATGGAATAGCAAGTTCATTACCAATTGGCTCCCAAGGCAATGAATAGGCCTGAACCAAGTTGCTTACCAGGAAGATATCATCCACATACTGAAAAGGATTCTGACGGACCTGTAAAGCAATAGCTGCGGCGTGGCTACAAGGGTATTTGAAGGCCTTAAACTTGTCACATTGACAAAAAGGTTGTGTCAGGTTTACTGAATATGACCTATCTCAGCTGTCGTCCACCTCAAATAATGTTTGCTCAAGGTTATATGTGCGTACATTATGGCCTGTAGCAACGGTCTGATTATGCCTCAAAGCATCAACGACATTTTTGCAATGTCGTTGTGAATGCTCAAGCTGTGAAGTAGCCGCCTGACCCCTGCTAACAAAATATTTAACCAATCGGTTGTACATGTGTTTCACCAGAGCAGTGACAGGGCATGTTCCTTGCTCCCTTGAACACCCTGTTGACTGATTAAGACAAATTTGTTGTCATATGGCCATATCTTCTCCCCTCCACATCATATGCACGTATCCACTTTTCCTTAGGAATGCTGTCTATCCATTCTGCAACCTCAGGACTGTTATCACAGAATCGTGCAAATGCTATGTCAAAGTCAACCTTAGAAGGAGTATAACCTGCACAATTATAATACCATTAACAGTAGTTTGGGTACATATTTAAGTCAGTTTAATAAATTAAAAATAATTGTTAACATACCTAAAGTCATGAGGGTCTTCTTCAATCTTGCATTCTTGAACCTTTGATTAAAATTGCTGGCAATATGACGAAGGCAAAACACGTGATGCGCAAAAGGTGGTTGCAACCAGCATGATTCTCCACAGCAGATATTATGCTCCGGTGCCGATCTGAAATGAGACATATATTTTGCATTTGAGTAACATGGAAGCGAATGTTAGCAAGAAAGTATTCTCAAGCTTCCAACGTCTCCCCCTCAACAATGACAAATGCCAGTGGCAGACATTCATTATTTCCATCCTGACACGTGGTAATCAACAATTTTCCTTTATACTTGCCATATAAGTGAGTCCCATCAATTTGAATGATGGGTTTGCAAAATTTAAAAGCCTCGCAACACTGTCTAAAAGTCCAAAACATACGTTGAAACATACGCTTTGCCCGTACCAGTCAATGTGCCACAAAGTAAGCATTTGTTTGAATATCAAAAAAAGAACCTGGTGAAAAACGAAGCATGTAGTTGCACCACCTGGGCAAAAATGCATAAGATTCTTCCCAATCCCCATAAATCATTGTCATTGCTCTCTGCTTCGCATACCAGGCCTTTCCATATGAAACTTTAAATCCATACGTATTGGTGATCCTCTCCTAAACTAATGCAATTGACACGCCCGGTTCCTCCTTAACCATTCTTAAAAATGAAATTGTAACATTCACATTAACAACAAACCTGAAAAAATAATATTTGTCATATAAAGCTAAAATATTAAGTACATACCTACAACAAGTGAAGCAATAAGATTAACATCAAGCTGTCTGTGACCCTGTGTAATATGGTCATTCAGGCAATTGTGTTTTCCACCCCATCTTGAAACAACTCACTTCTCACCGTACATTGGTTTAAATACCCTAACCCTCCAAGGGCAACCATCGTTGTGAGCAACACACTTCACGGTAAACTTGTTAGGCTTGCTCTCAACCACAAATGCTTCTTGATGCTCCCCCATCAGGTTCCGCTTAATTGCAATTTGTGCGTCCTTCTTGGATGGAAATTCCTGTTTAACAAACAAATCGTCCCCTAATTGCCATGGACCTTGCACCGAACCCGAAATAGAACCGGTAAAAGATTCTTCTTCACTTGGATGATTCCAATCAATATATGTGTAATGTGGAATTCCATCCCAATAAGGATTGACCGCACCACCTTTATATACAAAACAGTTGAATAAACATATCATGCAAACTAAAATACTATAACACATATACAAATATCAGACCACTTCATCATTCATTTAAGTCATGTAACATACCTTCAACAGGTTGTTCTGATTGCCTTGATCCAATGTCCGGATGATGACGCATTCTTGCGGAGGAGCCCACATTAGTTTCTTATTGGAATGCAGTCGCATGCACACCAGCATCTTCATCATTATCCGACGCACTGGCATCCTCCTGAAGAAGACGATCTTCCATTGCGATATTTTCATCATCGTCTCTTCATCGTCATCCATAACCCAAGTTGGGTCATGTAAATCTTCCACAGACACGTTTACACCTACAACACCATATGATGATGCAATATGTGCAGAATTAAAAACGACTGACCTCATGGGTAAAACAACATCCTCTGCTGCAGTAAAATCCACATACAAATCTAAAAACTCATTCCTTGCCTGCCTAAAAAATTCTTCAATTAACATTTCCAAGTCTTCATCATCCAGTATTTGAAACCCCATGTATTGTTCATGTTGCCATAATCTTGCCTTCAACAAAGTGATACATTGGTTGTGATTTAGACCTAATTTCTGTTGTATCTTCTCATGCAAATCACCCAATGTTGAGTTTCGCTTAATACGTGTCGGCCTTTTCTCCCCTTCAAAGACAACACCCCGTCGCCCTTCAACTTTCCTTCCATTGCAAAATAACACAACACGAGCACACTCCTCACCACCTGAACTCATTTCCTGTAGTAAAAAAAAACAACAACTTCAAATATTAAGAAACAATACAATAAACCCTAAAACAAGCACCCTAAACCCTAAACTAGCAACCCTAAACCCTACACCCTAAACACAACACCCCAAGCCCTAAACTAGCAACCCTAAACCCTAAACAGAAAACCCCAAACCCTAAACCTAAACCATACAACAACCAGCATGAACCCATAAACACTGAAACATAAACCCTAAAACAATCAAACCTAAACCATAACCCAACCACCCTAAACCCTAAACACTGAAACATACACCCTACAAAACACACCCTAAAACCTAAGCCCTAAAACCTAAACCCTAGACCTTAAATCAAACACCATAAACCCTAAACCCTACACACACACACACACACACACACACACACACACACACACGCACCATAAACCATAAACACAACCCCTATACACTATGCCCTAAACCCTAAACCCTAAATCTTTAACCCATCACTAAACCATAAACTCTACACGTTAAACCAACATACACACTAACAATTTTCTATGAACCTAACATCTATGTCGCTAACAAATTCATATGTCCCTAACAATTTTCTAATTAAATAATATAACACATTAAATAATTGACAAAAAATAATTAAATCACTTACTTGTTGGCAAAGCTTCGCTGCAAAAATAATCCACTCACAAACTTTAGAGAGAAGGCTAAGCAATCTTTACAGAGAATGTCAAATACTAACAATGGTAAAAACCTAATTTTTCGGGCACTTTAAATAGAAATGGGGCACTAAAACACGCCTGATTTAGGTGTGTTTAAACACGCCCAATCCATATGTGTTTGAGTACCCCATTTTTCAAAATATGTTTCAAAATACACCAAATTTCAAATTATTTATTAAAAATGTATTTTTTTTCCCGAAATTAAACTCTCAAACTCAAACACCCAGGGCAATAGAGCCCACCAAACTCCCGCCTCAAGTCCAGCAGCACAAAGAATAAACGGACAAGAAGGTAAAAAAGAAGAAGTGGGAATTCTATCCTTGCTAATAGGGGCTACAACTCGTGGTAGTTTGTTGGACAAATTTTATATATGTAGTTTGTTCGTCCTAGTTATAATTGCAGTATTGATCCATACCACTTGATTTTGAGCTTTCTTAGAAATTTCAATAATTATGAGCTACTTGATTATTTTTTTAGTTTATTGCAACGGATTGGGACGACACTGTCAACCTATATTCTATATTTCCAAATTATAATGAACGATATAATTTGGTTCACAGTCTTCTATGTCTTGGCATTCACTATACTTACCCCTTTTCTTAGCTAGGGAACTAACTTCTACGTAAATTAGGTAAATTACAACTAAAGATAACCTTTATATAAATCATCAACATATTTTAAATATTATCTCATTTTCATATCTTTTAATGTTTTAACTTTTTAATTTTTTTTCAAAAACATTTAATGTTTTAGAATTTCAAAGTCTAATTAATATATATTTTTCAAATATATACCCTTATTTAATACACATTAGCAGTGGTGGTGCAATTAAATATTAAAGATCAATACATTCAATAAATAATTTATTTTAAAGATCTTGTTAACCAATGTTCTCATTACATTAATTAAGGAATTAAAAGGAAATATTATATTTAGTGTCTAAATTATAAAAGAGCGTAAAAAAAGTCATAAATAATATAATATTTTTCTTCTCAATAAAAAATTTATATTTTAAGTTACTTAACTTAGGACATACATTAGCATTTGTCTTAATTTAAATATAACAAATTTTAGTTCTATTAAATGTTTCTTAATCTGTGTGCAATAACTTTAAACATCAAAAGATATGGGAAGGAGGTAGTACACCTTTCAACTAAAAAATGTATATATATCTTTTATAATACTCCATTAATTAAGACCTAAATATAAGAAAAATTAATTAACTTTTACAATAAAAAATTAATTAATATTATTTAATTTTTCCATTTACATTTAGTTAAGAAATAAACTTTTTCTTAAAGTGTCTTTTTTTAAAAGCAAAAGGGAGACTTGCAACGACAGAGGAAGCTAGATTTGACACCCAACTAGAAACCAAACCAAAACAGCTCACAAGAGAAATTGCATTAACAAAAGAGAAAGATAGAAGGTACGTACAAAGCATGGGGGGGCAAAACTAAACCGGTGAAAACAAAACAAAACAATTTAAACCTATAGTTTGATAGTCCATCTCTTTCATAAAGTGCCCATTGGTCCCTAAGCCTCCTCATGTCATCAAGTGATTTTGATTGAGGGAAAAATCTGATGGAGGGAGAGAGTGAAGCTGAATGTGCAGCTTTAGCCATTTTTGGCTAATTTAACTTTTCAAAATGTTGCCATAGATGGTTAAGATAAGATTAGGCAAAAAAGGCAACTTACCAAAAGAAATAAAACTCTAACTAATTAGCTTAGACAATGATGCTAATTACAAAGATCAAGAGTAAACACAATTAATCATACATAGAGTAAATCTATACAGTATGAATTTACACTCTAAACTAGTACAATGTGATTTTATACGGTATAAAAATCATGTTCTAATGCAATTCGAATTCCTACTAAACTTATGTATAAAATAACATATATATAATTGAAATTTTAAATTAACTACTTTAATTAAATTCTCATTGTAATTAATTTTGAATGTCAAATATATTTTTACAAATCTCACAACACAAAAATTTCTATAATGAACTGAAATTTCCAAAGTGTTACATTAAGCATTACAAATTATGTTTTTTTTTTCCTTTAAGCGATTTAAATAACACTTTTTGACTGTTAAGTAAATATAGTTATTAGATTAAAAAAATACAGATATTTATATCTTTTGAGTATTTTATACTTCAGAAAACTGTCCTATAATTTATCGAGTAAAAAAATTAAACTTTTATTCTATTAATTTTTGGATCTCATTATACTTTTTTAAATCAAACTGGAACAACATTTGTGTTATCTAATATCATATTTTTTAGCAAATGAAAGTAACATTTATAGTCTATAAAAATTGTTAAAACAAATTTTTTTGTCTCGTTTACATTTGAAGTTTTAGTTTAATTCCTTTTTTTGTGTTTTAAACTTTTTACTTTAGTCTCTTATTATACATCTGTTAAACTAAATAAGTCATTTTGTCAATTTTTTTTATATTAATAGTAATAATTTTGACTGACATGCATGACATCCTAATAGTTTATCACATTACTAAGTTAAATAAAATTTGATATAATGAAGACACTTTAAGGAATTAAAGTAAATTATTTATGCTAAATTGCATTTTGACCACAATTTTTTAATTTTTGATGAAATTTATTCCTAATAAATTAATTTGACACTTTTTATGTCTTTCTTTTTTAAAAATATAAATTTTATCTTTTGTCATTTTGCTCATAACATAATTAGATTTTTTATTTTTTATTTTTTATTTTGTTGACAATTTTTGCATCTAACTTTTATATTTTTAACGAATTTTATTCCTAACTTTTTCTTAGCAAATTTTATTCTCAATTTTGCCCTAATTGACAGATAAATGTCTAACGATAAAATTTATAATTTTCTTAAATAATAAGAATAAAATATGTAAACTTAATTTTTAAGAGTAAAATTAATCAAAAATGTAAAACTTAAAGATAAAAAGTACAATTAAACTAACTTGTTAAGCATAAAAGATCAAATGTGTATAAAATTTAATTTAATTTATTTTTTTTAAGAAAAAATATTTTTAAAATTTTTTGGACTTACATATAAAAAAAATCTGATACATTAAACTTAAACATAAACAAATTTAATTAATTTTTTCATATTTAATATTATTTTTTAAAAATATTTTTCATTTAATTTTAATTATATCTTTAATAACTCCTTTTTATTGATGATATAAAATTTTAATAAAAATATTTTAAAAATAAATCTAATTTTTACTTAAAATTAGTAAAATTAAATGATTTCAATCAAGTTTTTAGTGTAAAAGTAAGTTTTTTTTACTTATATACTAATACAAGTAAAAAGAAAGAAAAGAAGTAACAAATAACAATAATTTATTTTCCGGCATAATCGTGTCATTTGTAAGATGTTCTGAATGCAAGTATCCAACGAGTAAACGCACTACAGCCTCCTATAGACTGGAAATAGTTTTCAATTTTCACCCAAGAATGCTGTCCGATTGGGCTCCTCCAGCCACTGTCCCACTTTAAATTTTTCGTAAATTACAAAAGCAGTAACTTTTAATAGAATTAAATAAAAAAGTTACTCCATTAACTAGTCTTAAATTATCCAAAATTAATTCCGAATCCAATGAATTATTGCTACATTTAACTAGTCTTAAAAACGATGACCGAATCAGAATTTTTTCTTATATTGACCGGGGGAAACCTGGACTTAAAACGGAGATCCACTGCAAATAGATCACAACCAAAACAGAAACAGAAACAGAAAGTGAGAGAACACCAAATCAAACGCAACTCGAGATATTAATAAGCTTCTTCTTCGTCAGTTATTACCATTCGTGGAAGACAAAAAGAAAAAAGTAACTAAAAAAATAAACTGTAATAAAGAGTCCAAAATGAAAGCGAAAACGGTGAAAGGAAATTGGAGCTTGAGGACGAACAAGCTCAGCTTCCCTTACGTCTTCCTCGTCTGCATCTTCTTCTTCCTCGCTGGATTCTTCGGTTTCACTCTCTTCTCTCACTCTCAGGTCTTTCTTCTAAGTTTTAATTACTTCGCTGTTTCAGATTTTTTTTGTTTTTTTGTTTTTGCTGGAAAATATTCATATAATATCGATTGCTGAGAATTCGCAGGGCGATGGAGATGGCTTGAAGCCGAGGCAGAGGCTGCTTGAACCGAGGAACGAGGCGGAGTACAATTTGATGCCTGTTAGAGATCTTGGCGATGATTCCATTACATCGATTCCTTTTCAGGTTTGTATTTTGTTTCTTCAAGTGCTCTTGAATCTTCAGCTAAAAAGTTGCTGTCAACGATTCTAGCTTCAGCTGAAATCATGACTTCAATGATTACGATTATAGCCTCTTTTTTTAAAAATTATTTACTTGCCTGTTTAGATTTATGTTTCCAAATAGTGCAGTATTTCGCGGATTTAGGGTAATTTTGGTTGATATTTAGTAATGGCGACTTATTTGAAATTAAAGTTTCATTACAGCTCAGATTATAGCCGTTGTATCTGTTTGATTGCTGATTCCTTTCCTGTTGTATTTTATGTTTAAAATATTGTCATATTTTAAATTTAGTTTGTAGAATGGGTGTTTCAGATGAATTTATGTTAACTTTGGTTTTATAGGCATCGATTTCAAGGATTGGAGATCTAAAATCTGTTATTTGACTAAAGACCAGTTGTTATGCTTAATTGCTTATGCATACGGTTCTAATGGAGGATTAACTTAAAAAAATAATTTTGTTTGTTGATAAAACAGAAGAGATATATTATTAGTTTTGGTCATATACATTAGGAATTAAATCCTGTGCGTTGAATCTCATAAAAATATTTTGTGGTTGTGTTGCTTAATTAGGTTTTGAGCTGGAGACCTCGAGCACTATATTTTCCTAATTTTGCAACTGCAGAACAATGTGAAAACATAATTGATGTGGCAAAGAATGGCCTCAAACCATCAACCTTGGCATTACGCCAGGGAGAAACAGAGGAGAATACCAAGGGAATCAGGACAAGGTATTTCTTAACTCTTTGGCCTCACTATGAACTGGACAAAGTAGAATAGCTAACTGTACTTGATCATTAATTGGATGAAGATGAATGATTAAATTTATTTCTTTATGACAAACTAGGCAAAGGTATGAGTTGCTCAAGTCACAAGAAAGAATTTGTTATTGGAATGACTAAGGTGGCAAGCTTGTGTAAAATGTAAAGAATCACTGAAGGCTGGTCAAGTTGAAAGATTATTGGCTTGTCCGAAATTTATGATATATTCTGATCAGGATTATGAATCTGACTGAGAATATCAGTATCTTAGAAATTAAGGGGCAATTAATTGGATTCCCTAATATTGGGTCTCCTATTCCTTGTCTCTATATAGACCATGAACTTTTTGATCAAGACATTAACACGAGATATTTTATATGCTTTTGTATAATGCAAGTGTAACCTTAGACAGTAGACAAATGATTTTGACCCATGAAAAAATATATAATTTTTGTTATAGGGCCTTGTGCTAAATCCTAGATGGACTTATGTCACATTGTTCCTTAATTTAATCATAATGTTGTATTTTCTTTTTATTTAAACAGCTCTGGCGTGTTTGTTAGTGCTTCTGAGGATAAAACAGGGACTTTAGCTGTCATTGAGGAGAAAATTGCTAGAGCAACAATGATTCCCAGAAGTCATGGAGAGGTAACATCCCTATTAAGCAGAAAAGGCATTTTGGAAGGCCTTATCTATATGATTTACTGAAAATATATTTCTCTTGTTTTATCGTTTTATCAGTTGATTGTTTGGATTTATATCTATCCTAAAAGCTGTTAAAATGCTGTTTTTCTTTCTGTAGCAAAACTGGCATCATATCCACTACTTTTGTAATGTAAATGTACTTACTCTAGGGGAAGCAAAAAGGTTTTGTGCACAAGGAAAAAGGTTATTTAATAGATGTAGGCTAGTACTTATGCATAACCTTAAATATCAATTGGAAATGGTGCATTTTATATTGATGCAATAAAATTTACCACATTAGTGAGGGTGGGATAATTGACATGCGAGAATCACTGTAAATTTATAACATTTGGAATGGTAAATTTGTTCCTCATGGTTGGTGAGAAATTTCAGTGCATATGACATTTAATGCCAATGTTGTTTGTCTAAGTTGTCACATTTTACTTATACAAGTCTTGAATGGTTTGCTTCACTTGTCAACCCTTTGCCACTAACGTGGCATGTGCTGTCGTTACTCTTGTGTGATCTAGATGTGTAATAGTCCTCTTGTTATCAGTGAATCTGCACTAAGTTTTGTACTTGTCTTCCATATCTTCAGAATCAAAACTACCAATTACATGTCTATGGCAGGAATAGAGTCACTGATGAAGAGAAGATAATATTGTCTTCTGTGATTTTTAAATTTCTAATCTTTATTTTTTCTTTGGAGAAGTGCAATCTAAACTTCTCTCTTGGCTAAACGTAATTTTTAGGGCAATTGTCTTCATCTTTGATTAACCATAATCATATATTTTTAAACAGAAGGGAAAAACGATTCTAATAACATTTTAGAGCACTATTTTTGTAGACTTAAACAATTGAATGTAATATATTCCCTTCCTGAGCTTTATGTTATCTGCAACTAAGGTGCTTCATGATTTTGTTGAATTTGTAAACCTCTCTCATTTTCAGGGTGATTTTAAATTGTCTGAGGAATCACCATGTTTCAGGCATTTAATATCCTACGCTATGAGGTTGATCAAAGATATAATTCTCATTATGATGCATTCAATCCTGCTGAATATGGCCCACAAAAGAGCCAAAGGGTATGCATGAACTAAAACTCATACATTTCTGATTTGCCAGTCATTCATTTTAGTGATAAAATTTGTGTTAGTTGTGAGGAAGATGTAGTGGTCATGTCTGTTGTCTAACATGGCTTATCATTTTGCAAGATTGATATTCATCTAATGGCTACTTGGTGGGGGTTTGGATGAATTAGAATAGATGCTTTTATTTAGTGAAGGGGAGGTTTTTTTCTCTTCTTTAAATTAAAACTTAAAAGATTCTGTTGTATGATCTAATATGTATCATCATACTATAGGATTCCATAGAGGAAAGAGCAAAATGGTGTTATTATGTGGGCCTGGGTCCAATTAAAGTTTAAGCTGATCTAGTTAAAAACTTTGATGTACTGATTGATTTTCAATCTTAAAAAGATTAGAAACCAATGAAGCTTTTAACGTGGGTCCTTGAAATGTGGCATAGTATTCAGTTTATCAATGCTGTAATTCATTTTGAGTTGCTTGTACTCGCCTCAATATGATATAATAATATTGTTCTAAGTAGATTGCTTTTGCTACTTTTTAGCTCTTGAACTAGTGCAATCTGTTTCTTTTAGAATAAATGTTCATTTTGTTTCTCTAAATATGCAAGTGTTTGCAGGTTGGTCCCCTATTATTATGTCATAGTTCCTTCAATGTCAATTTATGCCATGAAATTACTCTTCAAACGGCCATCAAATTGACACTTACAATGAAATTAATGGCATTAATTCTCACCACATAACCTTTCTTTTGGTGCAACTGTGACAAAGGTTTGAACCTAATGGCCTCGTACAAATTATTCAAACCTCTCACCAATAGCTCAATCCCAGTGGTTTACTAAGGCTATGTTCGGCTAGACATTTCAGCAAGCTTCTAGATTTTTTTTACTAGCTAAAAAACTTGTTTGACTATTTAATAAACAGGATTTTTATAGTAGTTTCTTAGTAGCTTCTACCATTTTTTGAAACGCTACTTGAAGTTGTGTTTTTTAAAACGTTAGCTTCTAGCTTTTATATTTTGTTCCATTTTTATCCCAATATATTTATCCAATTTTCTAATTACCCATTTTAAATAAATCATGATTTTATTATTTTTCTATTATTTTACACTTTTCAACTACTTCAACTGTTAGTTTTACCGAATATTTATAATTTAATAAGTTAGTTTTTCAGCTTCCAACTTTCAACTACCAGCTAGCTTTCTAGCTTTAAGCTAGTTTTGCCAAACATAGCCTAAATGACCAATTGTTACCCAGAAATATCAAATTACCAATCTGATGTTGACAAATAGATATGTGAAATTTTTTGAGGACCAAAGTACACTTCTAGTCTTATAGAACGTTTGGTTTTACTTAATTATTCTACAAAACCAACTTCTCAACCGAAGCACTTTCAATAGCATTTTGATCATAAACAGTTTTGCCACAGAATAACTTACGCCAAACACATTTAATGAGATAATTTCTTAACTTCAGTTCTGGTTAACCATGCAGATGGCATCATTTTTGCTATATTTAACTGATGTTGAGGAAGGTGGGGAAACTATGTTTCCATTTGAGGTAAAACCAAGTTTGTCATTATATACTGTTTCACATACTCATTTTTTCCATGGTAGTTAGCGCATTATTATTCTGCAGAATGGCTTGAACATGGATGGTAACTACGGGTATGAGGAATGCATTGGTTTAAAAGTAAAGCCACGCCAAGGGGATGGTCTTCTATTTTATTCATTGCTCACTAATGGTACAATTGATCCGGTTAGTATTATTCATTTGTTCTCATGATTTTTAACTTGTCCGGTTGTCGTGTGGGTAAGACTAGATTAACAACCCCAGAGGACAAAATGTAAGACTGCGAAATCTCGTCCCTCAATGTGCATATGGATTCTAAACTCAAAACGTGTTTCTGAGTGGTTCACCAAGCAAAGATAAATGGGTGCTGTTACACAGAACATCTCAAATATTGAAATGCGTGGTTGACATTTTTTTTCGATCTTTTTACTACTTAATTTTCCCATATGTACCACATATGGAAGGGAAAATATTTCAACTAACCAAATTTGGACAAAATTCCTAATTGGATTTTTAAATGTGCTTCCTTCTCGTAAATAATTTATGGTTTCATTTATAAGTAGACCCTGATATGCAAATTAATTTGTAGATATGAAGAAATGAAGAAAAAGATAGGAAATTAATAATCAACTAATATATAAGCTATAAACTTTGGGTCAGCAAAATATGTTCTATTTGGTGGAGAAACAATTGTTGTGTTAACATGCGAACTAAGTTTTTAACTAGCTTCTTTGGCAGGCTTGTATTTACATCATACAACAAACGTAATCCATTCTATTCTATTACTATTATTCTCTTAAAACACACCTTTCTTTGAAGCTACTTGATGGAATGTTTTCTGTTGAATTTATAGAACATACTTTGTGTCGAAGCTATAAAACAGCAGGTTTCACAGTTTTACCTAAGATCATCCAACAGTCATCATGGTTAAAAATAACCTCCACTAAACCATAGGGGCATTATAGAATTTCCACCAAAAATTAAATATCATCGTTCAAAATCAGGGTACATGAAAAGATGGTTTCAAACTATGTGCTGTATGTCAAAATTTATAGCTTGGTTATGTTGATATAAACAATTAGACAATGTGTACCTTGCTAGCAAGATGGAAAAACTGAGAAATCAGAACTAAAGAGGAGAGACAAAGTTATGGGGAAAATGTTGTATAGCACATTACATGCTATTTAATACTTAGGGTGAGAAAGAGAGAGAAGCTTAAGTAGTATAATAAGTTACATGATGTGATAGGAAGAGACCGAAAGAAGTAATGAGTGTTAACGAAATATTTGTAAAACAGATATGTTCATACATTACTTCGCAAGTTGTGAAATGAGAATTACTGAGAAAATGTTCTTCAACTTATTCACCATGAATTATATATGGGTTTATATTATTTTTTTATAAGTAAATATTAGTTTGTTAGTTTTGTTAGAAATGTCAATAGCGGGATTTGAACCTGCGACGTCTCCTCCCTCCCTTCTCCCTCCACCCTTCACCCTTCCCCAATCATCGGACCAATCTTATATATCATACATATGGGTTTATATACATGCAATAAATCAAGGGTGGGAGTAGCTGAAGGGATTGATCTACCAACTAACAACTGGCCTAATTTCTAGCGAAAGTTATCAACTGATAACTGAGCATGACTTCATTATTAGCTAAGCCAACTACTCTAGTTAAGTGGGCTAAACGTTAAGCTCAGCTGTTAACCTAAGTAACTGATTACTCTGACAACACAAGGTATTTTAGACAAGCTGTGCCGAAACCTTTTTACTTTGTGTCTATTCTTTACTTGGGTGATAGACTTGTGTTAGTGAAAATCGAATTCTGGTTGTTTGACTTGTCTTGTGCATCTTTGGCAGACATCACTCCATGGAAGCTGCCCCGTGATAAAAGGGGAGAAGTGGGTGGCTACAAAGTGGATAAGAGATCAAGAACAGGATGATTAGATGATTGGCACCTGCAATCGAGATTCGAATTTCTAGTACTATTTCCAATTCCTATGAATAATAAAAAAAATAGTCAATATGATAATAAGTGCTCTTGCGAGAGTTTCTGCTGAGTTTCTGAGGTTAATTTTTTTATAATAATTAGATGGGAGAACCTAATTGAAACAAAAATAGAACCTTAAGGACTTAATTAAAATTTTGGTAAAATTATAGAACCTGCAGAATAACTAAACTATATTTTTATGTTTCATTTAATATTTTGTACTTTAATTTTTTTAATCATTTCAATTCATTAGTCAGTAATATTATATCTTCACAAAAACATCTCTAAATATTGCTTAGAGTGGATTTACAGTCTGGCTTTTACCCTCGTGGGTTTAAGTAATTTTGATTAGCGGAGCCTTCCACTGTTTTATAAAAAAAATTAAATTTTTTTTTAGTCCTCGTAATGTAGTAATTTGTAGTTTTTTGTCCTTGCAATTTTTTAAAAAAATTTAGATTTTATAAATTATATTTGTTTTATTTTGTATTTTCAAAGTGTTTTAAATAGCTTTTATTATTATTCGATGTATTATTTAAAGTACTTTAAGGATAAAAATTAAAAGAAATATAATTTATAAAGATTAAAAAATAAAAAATAATTTTGTAAGGATTAAAAATAAATGTTAAATTCCAAGAATTAAAAATGTATTTAAGAAAGAGAAAAAAAAAAACATCACTTACTTAATAACAATTGAACACCTCTATTTGTACACGATCTGGATTTACTGTAGTTAGGTTTTTTATGCATTAACATATTCATGAAATCAGAACTATTGGATCATATGGCTCAAATGTCCATATGCCATTCAATCATTATTCATTGGTTTTGATTCATTGACTGTGAATGCGTAACAATCAGGCTGCTGCAAATCTTGATCTGGATGTAGTACAAATAGTACAAATAGAGGTGCTCAATTATTGGTGTTGCATGGGGATTGCTATTGACAGTACCTAATTTGCTATTGGAATTATCCACGTGGGCACCTTTTTGTGGTATTCCCAGATTGTCCCTTGGTAGGGAACAAAATGGAAACGTGTTTCTGTTTTGCAAATGAGGATGAAAAAATTAACAATTTCTAGTATACATTTTGTTTGTTACACAACGGAAATGTGTTTTCGTTGTGCTATTTTCCATTTGCAAAACGAAAACATGTTTTCGTCGTAGAGCTAAGAAATTATCCAATGAAACTATGTTTCTATTGTTATATTTTTTTGGATGCATTATGTACAATGAAAACACGTTTTTGTTGTATAGTTGTACAAAACAAATATGTTTTCATTTTGTTGTGAAAATAATAACAACGAAAATGTATTTCCATTATTATTATTTTTGTTTGTCAATCATAATAATTAAATGTTTAAGGACCTCAACTTGACTTACAACAGAATATGCATAGCTTACAACAATTAGCCAACTTTATAGTCCACATTAAATGAATAAAAATATTAGCTAAAGTCTTACCAAATGCCACATGAATACGCATAACAGTACTTAATACAAGATGAGTTAACTAAAACAACTATTCTCAGTGATGTTTACTACATATTGAGATTCTATGATTGAATGAAATATCAATGAATTGAATTATTGTATGCGTTGCAGGTGTGGTCCCTGCCACAAATGAGCTTCACGTGTGCAGTATATACTTCATTGTGGTGCAATAGGAGGTAGGAGACAATCATCCTTCAAATACATCTATATTATCACATAAAATTGTATGGTTGAGTTAGTTATCAAATCAATTAATGGTTACAATACTAATAAGTCTCTTAAGTAGATGTTGTATACTTGCACAAAGTGATTTCCGTTAACAAATCCAATTGCAATAAGGCTTTGATGTGCCACATATGGTGCCGAACTCCTGAGTGGAAAGAAAGTCCAACTTTGAAACGTAGATAAGGATACCAAGACAACATTATACCGACTAATAATGACATAACCATGTCAGGAATGGTCATCCACTTGTCAACAGAAGCTACTAGGCCAGACTGAACATACAAAGAGTCTAATAATTTCATCAGTTTGTCTTGTGTGCCAAACAACTCAACATATTGAGAATTCCATGTTTGAAGCTCTCGAGTCAAGTGTTATCATAATAGAGTCCAGTGTTATTAAAACCGATTTGGACCGGCCTGTCGGACCGATCGACCGGGAACCGTTGGTAGCTTCGAGCCGGGTTGAGTGTCGAACCGGTCATGCAAGTGACCCCGTTAGGCCCAGCAAGAACCGGCCGATTTTTGAAGAACCTGGTGACCCAGACGGATTTAGGAACCTGAATCGGGTTTTGGCTGTCGCTTCCTTCTTCATGGCTTCAGATCGGGTTTTGGCCGTCGCTCGCTTCCTCCTTCACGGCTTCGGACCAGGTTATGTCAGTGATGAAAAGATTGAAGCAGCACTGCAGAAGAATTGAAGCAGAACTGCATAAGAAGCGAGAAAATGAAGAGCCGCAGCGGAAGAAGCTAGAAAACAAAGAGCCGTAGTGGAAGAAGCGAGAATATGAAGAGCCAGTGGAAGATAAGCCTTTTATATGGGAGGATTAGGTTTTTTTTTTTTATAATTTGGGCCCAAATCCATAACAAATTTACTTCCTGCACCCCTTTATTGCTTATTATACACCTCTGGCCCATTTTTTTATATTAAAAACTGGACTTTTGTTTTAATTTAGGTAATTGCTATTTATACTCTTTTTTTATTAATACACTTTACTTATGTTATTAACTTTAATACTTCAATTGTTATTTTGAATTTTTTAATATATTTTTCTTAATCAAATAATATTATTTATAACTTATATAATATAATTTTAAATTTTTTAATCTTGACCGGGGCAATTACTGACCTACCGGTTGGACCACTGACAAACTACCTCGACCGGGTCAATGACCGGACCGATTTTTATAACTTTGCTAAAGTCCATGATTCCTCACCATGACCTAGTAAAGTTGTAATTGCCTTGTAACCACAATTTCCATCGAGTCTCACATCAACAATTTTTAAGATGTATTGTTACAACGGATTGGAAAATTCATCCATATAATTGATTTTTTTGTCTGTTTTTTTTATTGACATATTTGTGGGCCACACTTGGAGTTCCCAAATAGGCAATCATCATGCTTATTTCATTGACTCACTCCCACATTAAAGGTGCACATTTAGTAGATTTCACAGACTTTGGTGCACCATTTCTTATGACTTTCTTTGGAGGGGTACCCATTGAAGTGGTATCCAGAAATGAAAGTTCACAAACCTAATACTTCAATGTCATTTTTCCATCCACGTCAAGTTGTGAAAATCTCTTTAACAACGCATCGACCTCATTTGTGAGAGTTAAATCCCATAAGAATCACCTGTGTCGTTTGTACCACTAATGGATAACATCTTCTATTACACATGAATGGATGACAAAGGTATTAAGCTATCGATATGACTATACTTAGCAAGTTCATGGACACACAGTAGGCCATGAGTAGTCTTGAGTGTGCAATCACAAATAGAACTGTCAATACCAATAGTGGTAGGGCGCTTCAACTCATCAAAGATTAAACTTTATGCTTGTGTTGAAACAAATTCCTGCAGTCTCTTGTAAAATAATGTATTGAACCTGTGGTCATCCACATTAATGCTTTTTTGAAACAACGCCTTAAGTTCAATCTGTTATGGTATAAGCATGTTAGTCATTGCATCCAACAAGTAAACAAATCTATTGTTCTATCACAAAGCAACCTCTTTAGTATTGCATGTGCGCCTTCAACCCTATAAAGCAGTATAATGTAATGTCAACAAAAGATACATAACAAACAAAATGTGAAACAAATACTTACAAAAATGTACCTATTAGTTGTTGTGTTTCCAAGAAGCATAACACGATCTATTCATGCTTGTACAATCTCTCCTTATGATGCAACAACCATTTATAATAAACATATTCCTGAAACATCAGATAACGTGCACATATGTGTGTAAAGCTTTTCAATTGTTGCTCATACATTTGTTCATCAATAGAATTCACCAAGTTTGCCAGAGCAATAAGCATCCATTACAACCTCCCAGTCTTCTGCATTTTTCTTTAACATACTTAGAAATGTGGAATTCACATAACAAGTTGGTTGAAGAAGAGAAGACAACATCCAATGCATTCATTAAAGCAAGATCTCAGTCAGTGACAAACACTTGAGGCGGCACACCATCCTTCACAAACAATCATTTGATATTATTTAAAGTCCGTTCAAAATTGTTCGTCCTCTCAGATTGTAAATAAGTAAATGCAATAGAAAAAGTCATTTATGTTGAAGTTACACCAACAATTTCCAACAGCGGAAGACTATATTTGTTCTTCTTGTAAGTAATATTACAAATTAATATTGTTGGGAATGAATTTAATAGCTTAATGGAATCTGGATGAGACCACATTATAACTTTGACAACATCTTGAATGTTCACTCTTCTGAACCAATATACATATTGATCACATTCTATAAACTTTAGTAGATGTTGTACCTTTGATCTTAGACCCTTTTGTTCGCGTTAATATCTTTGTCGTTCATTGTATATAGTCTTGATGGTGGTGGCATTTTTCTGATTTTGATCTTTGATTGTCAATAAAATTTGACTAGACTTCACCATGTTTTTGGTCATTTGACTAAGCATAGTTTTTTCTTCACTGCTTAAACAACCAACATGCGCATATCCCAACAATGTTTTACTAACTTTGTGGTTACGAACACCACACATAACAAAAGTTTTCAACCTACCTCTTTGCAAACTTCCCCTTTAATTTAAACAGACAACCACATTTTTCTGGTTCTAGTGCTCTTTCAAACTAACTTTGTATTTCTTGTAACTTCCTATGTTTTCACAACCCATTAAGACATAGATTTCCTCCCATTTTTTTTACCTATGGATGACAATAACAAATCCAATAGTTTTCTCCAAATCTTGAACTCGATGCAACAAATCATCTCGATTTGCAAAAACCTAAAACAAAAAAAAATCTTCACTTACGCAACATACACATACACAAATATAAAATCAATCGTTAGCTAATCAACATACCTTATCAGTCGTAAAATGATTGGAAAAGTTAGGGTAATCAGGTTGGGGGGTCAATGTCCAACCCATTCTCAGGATCTTCTTGTTGATTTCCCAAACCATCATGATCGGCAAACATTTCATTTGTTTGATTGAGATGCTAAAAATCATTTTGGCTATCATCAATCATGTTTCTAAAACCAAGAGGCATTGTAACTTCATCGAAAAATATATTTCAATCCATGTATTATCTGCAAAGAACCATTCATGAAAAATAAAAATAAAAATAAGACACAAAAGTATTGCACCAAAAAAAAACAAAAAAAAATACTCAACGGAATCATGATTATGTTGTGTGTCCAAACCCAAAAATAATCGAATCATGATTTTGTTGAGTATTTTGAAATTAAAAAAAAAAGTGAAATCGTGATTCTGTTGTGTATTTAACACAGTGAAATCATGATTTTTTGTGTTAAAAGAAAAACTCTTACATAAGTTGGATGATCTGACGAGATAGAAGAGAAGTGAGACAGAAAGGGAGAAGGATTGGGGGTGTGTGAAAGAGTGATGGAGAAGTGAGAGAGGAAGGAAGAAAAGTTGGGGGTCTAGGATAAAGAAAGAAGGGTAAAAGGATTAAATTGCTATGACTAATAGTGCCAATAACAAATTAGATAATAGCAATAACAATGCCCATGTTACATTTGGCGCTTAGTTGTATGCATTTCGTTTGCACCAAACCTAAATCTAAACCACCAATATAACCTGAACCTCAAGATAAATGTAGCACCAAGCTAAGCATTAAATATAGCTGCCAAACTTGACAAAACCACTAGACATAAAGCACCCCAATGCACCATGGAATAACTCTAAAACCAAAATCATTTATATTCATCAACTCTTATAAACCAATTTTAATTTGCAATTTCAATACTAAACTACTCAAGAACCAAAATGTCTACGACATTAAAAGAGGACCAGAGAAATCAACTTGATGGGTATTGCTTATTTATTACGTTGACAAGACAATGAAATACTATTAGTTTTTTTAATTTTAATCTGTAATTTCAATACCAAACTACTTAAGCACCAAAATGTCTACGACATTAAAAGAGGAGTAGAGAAATCAACTTGATCGGTATTGCTTATTTATTACGTTGACAAGACAATGAAATATTATTAATTTTTTTTAGAGGGTGAAATACACTCCATTATTCACTTGTTTGAAAATCTAACATTATAATGCTAAGTATCAATGTTAGTCTACAATATATTTTATTTTAAGGAGTCTACAATATCTTAAACTCCAGCTTTTATGGAAAGATTTACTTAGCAATTATAATATTAGACATACTCCATCCTTAATTATAAAAGACTATTTCAACTAATTCACACTCCTTTAGAAAAGTAGTTAGTTAATCACATTAAATTTGTCAATTATTTGTTTTATCATTCTAAAATTACTCTTTTCTTCTCTCTCTATTTACTTAATTATTTCTCATTAATGTTTGAAGAGAAAATAACTAAGTAAGGATATGTAGAGAAAAAAATAATTAATGCATATAGAAATGAGAAAAATGTATTATAAGAAGGGACAAACAAATTTCTAAAACGAATCTTATAATTAAGGATGAGGGGAGGGGGGAGGGAGTATGAAGTTAGGGCATGACACAATACTTTTCCACTTCTTTTGGAGTTATGATCATCAACATTGTTGCACACCAAATCATCAAAAGATATAGATAAGTATCAAATCTTCTTTTACTAGATTACACTTTTCAAGACCTCGATTTTTAATGGGACTGGACCAATCATAGAATAATTGAATGTCATAACGATAAAAAAAAATTTAACCATGTGCATAATTAACACTAAGCAACCATCAAGCATGTGGATAAACTAATGTGGGTTAATTTAGTTTAACTAGTAGTCTCGTGTTCAAGTCTTAGGTGTGCAACGTTGTTAAATACTTGGAGTGTCACCCATAGTGATCCTACTTGGTTCGAATAGGATTACCCTAGTGGAGGATATTTGTACTCTAGATAGAAAAATATTAACACTAAATACCTCCCATTTTCCATCATAGACTTAGTGATTAACCATTACTAATGATTATCATATTAGCATACTTGAGTATCATATAATGGATTGTGGCATTAGGTTTTTTTTTACAATGTCAAAAGTCAATTGATTGAAGCCCACAAAAATATTAGAAATATTTCAATATTCTCACTCAAAATCAATTGTGTGATTTTCTAATTTGTAGAAGACATTTTCAAAAGTCTTTCTAAGTCTAATATAACATATCGTGAACACAAAACACATTCTCAAGATACAACATCTTATTAAGATTACATCTAAAAAAAATGCATATAATATCCAATTATGGAGGTAATTGCATCCCTCATTGATGCAACACCTTACATGATTACAAGTATCATAAACTTCATTGACTACTCATCATTGTGGACTATAACAAGAAAATGATGTGCTATAATGTGATAAGTCATACCGTCATTTTGTTCATCAATTTCTTTCAAATGCTTAAAAGTTAGAAAATTTGCATGATTTTACTAAAATCATCATGTCTCATCTCCAAAACAATATCAAACATGGGCATAATAGTCCTAATGATACCAAGCTTCAATATCCCACCTCATATCCATCGCGGCATCAATCACCAACATAACATTCCAAATGACGCTAAATATAAATATCATGCCTAAGCTCCAATGTGGCATCAACCACATGCATAATGATCTTAATTTCTTTATCTCCCTATTTTTCTTTTCAAAATTCAAACTCTTTAACTTCTCATATTATCCCATTTTTTCTGCATTATTGTCTAAAAAAATTCTCGTATTTTTGTTCAAATTTCATTTACTTTTATTGCATTTTAAATTTTTGCAATCTGTTGCCCTTATTTTCTCGAAACCCAAATTCTCAAAGTTTCTACATTGTCTTTCAAATTCTATTTAATTACTTTTAAAACCCTTTATTTTTTGAAACTATTAGTTACATTTTTGCATATTTATTTACTTAGTGAAAAGTATGTTATGCTATTTGTTTTTGGAACTTATGATATAGTATTATTAAGCCTAACAAAAATCAAATTGAGTATTAAGTCTAACAAAAATTATTCTTTTTAGTCTCAAATAGATAAATGATAAAAGAAATTCTTTTAAATGCAAATAAATCTGAATTATCTATGTCATATTTAATAAGATTTTTTTTCAAAATATCTTTCATTTAATAAGATCGAAAATATTTTTTTATGTTTAGTATCAAATTTCAATAAAAAATAATTTTAAAAAATATTTATTTTTTAATTAAAATAATACAATTTAATGAAATTATTTATTTTCAATAAATATGACATATGTATTTTTTTTAATTTGTAATCGAGTTTTTTAAGTGAATGCTCCCAACAACCTTTGAAAAAGAAAGTAGGAAAGAAAGCATGATTGGTGGTGGATGGGCATGAGCGCATGAGCGCATGAGTATCGTAATATAATAATTACATGCTGAGTGCTGACACAGATGCCACGTAAGGATCCCAACACCTGTGTGGAAAAATCGTTCTTTAAAAGCACACTAAAACCCACAATTAATGAACAAAACCAAACAATTGCTTGTGTGTAAGAATCACTTGTTCATATATATATATATATATATATATATATATATATATATTCTTTCATTCTTGCTTCCTTCCTCCATTCAACACTCATCACTCAAATCCTCTGAGAGAAAAAAAGTTAGGGTTTTGCATTTTGGATCAGTCAGACTCAGACATGGGAGGAGGCAATGCCCAGAAGTCAAAGATGGCTCGCGAGAAGAACCTCGAGAAGCAGAAGGCTGCGGCTAAGGGTAATTTCTCTCTCTGTCTCTCTTTTTTTCGAATACCTCAAATTTTAGGAGCAAACCAAAATTGTTTTGACAAAAAAAGAAATTCTCTTGAAAATAATCGGGGCTTTATGTGTTAGAACATATATCTGATGGAGTTGTTGATTTTAATTAGTAATCGTTTGGTATGTGTGTGCAGGAAGCCAGTTGGATTCAAACAAGAAAGCTATGTCTATTCAGGTTAATTTCCGCTGTTTTGTTCTTTGCGTTATATTACAACCCTTTGTTCGTAACAAAGATTGTGAAATTAGAGCGCTGTAAAATATGATGGCTGAAAAATAGAAGCTTTAAATTTTTTATTAAGTTCATGAGAGAACACTGTTAATGCTTAAATACTTAGATGGAACACTTCTACTATTTACTTCTCTTTCTGAGAGAAATCTCTCTAATAAAGTCACCTTCTTGTGTTTTTTTTAGTCCTAACTTTTAAGTAGTTATTCAGCAATTGGTGCCTTTTGAAACTCATCGAATTTTGTTTGGCTACTAATATATTATATATATGCTTATCACTGAGGCCCTGTTTGGATAAAACTTTTCAGTAAACACTTAGTAGAAGAAAATAAGGAGGTAGAATGAATTAGGCTCTGTTTGGATAAGTGTCTCCATAAGCACTTGTAAGAGAATCTATAACCTAAATTTTAGCTACTGCATAAGTTAAAATCAGTGTTTTGGAGAAGCTAATCCAATCAGGGCTTTCATTTTCTCCCATAAGTTAAAAGTATGTCATGGAGCTTTTATAAATTGGCTTGCCCATAAGTCAGTTTTAACTTACGGGAGAAGAATCAGATGATTAATTCATTTTTATCCTATTTTCTTCTCCCATGAGTACGTATTGAGAAGTTTATTGAAACAGGGCCTGAGTGATTGATTCTTTGTTATTGTTATGATTTTACGTTCAGTAAAAAAAATGCAGTTCGTTTGAAGTGTGTCCTATTAGTCTAATGTATAAAGTGTATACTATATTATTTCAACCTAATAATTGTTTTCCTTTTCAATCTATCTTGGGAGATACTCTTCTGTCAGATTGAATGATGTTCCTCACAATAATGTCAAATTGTTTGCACATTTTTTAAGACTTGATTATAGATGTGTGATATCTTAATCTATTGATGGTTTGGTTTTGGATCTCCTATACGGGGGAGCTCTTCCTCTCTCATTTACTAATTATAATGTTGTGATTGATGATTGCAGTGTAAGGTGTGCATGCAAACATTTATATGCACCACATCAGAAGTGAAGTGTAAGGAGCATGCTGAAGCCAAACACCCCAAATCTGATCTCTATGTTTGTTTTCCTCATCTTAAAAAGTGAAAGAGTTCATGTTGAGACATAATATCAATATATAGCCTGTTCTATAGTCTCTATCCACATAGATCTTCAATTTCTTTAATATAAAATATGTCTGTGTGTTTGTGTCTTCAGGGGTAGTGAGAGACGAGAGGGGATAATTAGTAAGTTTTTCCATTGTTCAAGTGTGAGAAACGGCGTTAATTTTCTCTTTTTTTGTCAAATTGCAACTTATGAATGATCATTAGTGGTCAATATTAAGCTTCGTACAGAATCATAGATTACATGAAAATGCTTGACTCTTTCAATACTTATTATCTTGCTCAAGGCTGTATTCTCTAGGCCTTCGACACCACCCAATTTTTTTGGTAAAAAATCTTCAAACCTTGAAATCTTATTTGCTTCTTTCTATTTTTCTCAGCCCCGAAAGCAAATATAATTTGTGCGTGGACACATTGGTAGTAAGGAAGATGAATAACTGCATAGTAAGCGAATAACTCAAGACCAAGAAAAATTGGTTGAGAGCTTTGTCAAGTAATGGTTCCTGATAAACCGAAATGGTGAAGTGGACACAAATCAAGTAAATCTCAAAGTTTCATTCAAAACTCAACTGCCAAGTGTTTTTTTTACTCTGAATAATATTGAAATTCCCAGAACCCAACCATGGCATGCGATATAGATAAATACAATGTAAAGAAAACAACAGCTGCATGGTGACTGGTGAGGATTTTATGTTCCTTATATGGACATCCGTACACAACATTGACAACCACTGTTGCGGAGTCCACACTCTACACACGTTACCTCCATATGAAATTACGTAGGGACAACGACTAGCAATTTAGATTGTATTTGGCTGGTTGCTAGTTTTATAAGAAAGAGCAGTCGAGCTAAATATGATTTGAGAAAATTTTAAAAAATTAAAGTAGTTTTTTCTAATCAAGGAAAAGAAAAAAGAATTTCACGAAAATCAATTGGAGGAACGTCTACTTTTTAAGAAGATAAAACCAAAACCTACCGTAGCCACATACCCAACTGCCAACAATGTTGTTAATCGTTGTATCTCCTATACCTTTCTTGCTCCAATTAAGAAACAAGATGTGATTCTTCACACTGTACGATCAGTTTCAACGCCACCGTGAGTTTAGTACCAAGGACTCCAAATTTCCTGAAAAAAATTGCACCATAATGTGAGATTTTTTGATTGCGTCAAAGAAATCTAAATCCAAATTTCCTATACCTTTTTCATTTAGTATGCTTAATTGGAAAGCTCTTAATGAAATCTGTGTTGCATCTGGGTAACGATGGTTGATTCAACTAGTATAATGAAAATCATCGTCCAAATATAAATAGGCTATCAATCTTTGTTGGTAGTCTTTTATTTGTAGGTTATCGTCTAAATATAATGGTTATGCACTCACATGCAATTCAATCACAAATCATTGTACATGATAAGTTTATTTATTAATTTTATAATAATTACTTAAAATCATACTAACAATTATATGTTATTGAATATAATGTAAAATTATTTTTCATTGAATTAAGTGTCGCTAAATGAGAATTTTTATTGAATTTTGTGGCATATCATGACTTAAGAATGCCCAACTCCATTTTGAGAAAAAGGAAATTAATGCTATAATTCCTAATAACTCCACGAACGTTTCTGAAGATGGAAACTCTAATTCCTCTTCCTCCTCTCTCTTAGCTGTTGATCCTTTTTTTTTTTTGGAAAATGTAAAAATATATATATTCACCAAAAACTTACATGATACTCAGGGCATACCCTGGTGTACAATCACTTGCCAAAATAAGCAAATAAGAGGTTACCGGCAAAATACAAACCCAGACAACAAACAACAAATTTGCTAATACAAGTGAGTAATGTGCGCATATCTGAGAATACGGAATTTAATTCTATCAATTAAATCCGTAATGTCTAAAATATGATTATCAAATAAAATCCTATTTCTACAATTCCAAATACAAAAAACAGTAGTAGCCAGAGTTAAGCAACGAAACTTTCCACCAAGGCCAGAAGTAGCTCTACAATGGACTAGGCTATTAAGAGTGCCGTGAAGAGATATGTTCCTCTTAGGAAATTCTGCCCATTCTCTAATTTCTACCCACACCTTCAAGGTCTTTCTGCATTTGAAGAAAAGATGATCATTGGTTTCCACTTCTTGGGTGCAAAAACAGCATAAAGATCCCTTGTTGTGAAAGGGTGCACAGTCTAAGGTCAATAATTTATGGCTTGCAGCCAGCCAAAAACAGAAAGATTCTTTAGGAGGGATAGAGGCATTCCAAACCACCTTAGCCCAGAATTTTTTAGGAGAGGTTACCCTAAAATATTCGTAAGCTTTGGCAGCATTAAATTTTCCCAGCTGCGTCCAAGAATCAAGCAACACGGCTGCCTGCTCTACATCCCCCTCTTTCGAAACCAAGCAATCCCGAATGCTGAAAATCCGCTTGACCAAGGCTGAATCTGTTTTGGAGCAATTATAAAGCCACACTGATCTACCTCTCAAGTAATAATGGTGAATCCATTTAATCCAGAGAGATTCCTTATTAGCCACAATGTCCCACAGATTTCTAGATAAGAGAGTGTGGTTCCAATCTTTAAGAACATAAAGACCAAGGCCACCTTCATTTTTAGGCGCACAAACCACTTTCCAACTAATAAGAGGCTTCTTTCTACCCAGGTCACCCTTTCCCCATAAGAAATTCCTGCAATAAGCGTCCACCATATCCAGCACCGTCACCGGCAACGAAAACAACCCAAGCCAGAAATTCACCATTCCTCCAATTACACCCCTTATAAGTTCCAACCGCCCAGCATAGGATAAACACTTGCAGTGCCAATTTTGAATATAGCCAGCAACCCGATTCAGCAGGGGAGAATAATGGCAAATGTTAAGTCTTGAAGCCATTAAAGGGATCCCCAGATACCTGATTGGGAAAACACCTTGCTAAAATCCAGTGAGCGCATACAGGTCAGCCAAGGTATCAACATCAATTCCAGAAGAAAACAGAGCAGATTTATCTTGTTTGATAGACAACCCAGAAATTTTGCAAAATCTGCCCAGTTTATTATATATAGTAGCCACAGAAGCAAAGTCTCCCCTAGAGAAAATCACCAAATCATCCGCAAACGCCAAATGAGTGAGGTTGATGGCTGAACAGCAAGGGTGAAAATTGTACAGAATATTCGAGCCAAGCAAATTTAGGTCTCTAGACAGAAACTCCAAACAAATGACGAATAAATAAGGGGATAATGGGTCCCCTTGTCTAAGCCCCCTCTTGCCTTCAAAATGACCATAGATCCGACCATTAACATTAATGTTGTAAGACGTAGATGTAACACATTCCATTATCCAGGCCGAAAAAGAACTCGGGAAACCCAAGACAACCAACATCCAGCGAAGAAAATCCCACGAAATGGAGTCATAAGCCTTATGCAGGTCAATGTTGAGCATACATCTTGGGGATGGGGAATTTCTTTTTCTAGAATATTTCCGAATGATTTCCTGGACCAGGAAAATGTTATCAGCCATATTTCTAGATTTAACAAAAGCCACTTGGGCTGGGTCGATAATAGTGGAGAGCACGGGCACCAGACGATTAGCAATCAGCTTGGAGATAATTTTATAGATGATGTTGCAGCACGAAATAGGTCGGAATTGGTTGACTCTGTTCGCATTATCCGACTTCGGAATCAAGGCAATAATGGCATGGTTGATCTGCTTGAGAATTCTGCCTGAGCTAAAAAATTCCTGGACAGCTGCGACAACATCCCGCCCCACAATAGGCCAGGCCTTCTTGAAGAACAAAGCGTTGAACCCGTCGGGACCTGGAGACTTATTGTTATCCATGTTCGAGACTATATCCCAAACCTCATCTTGGGAGACTAGTTTAAGAAGGTCTGGATAACAAGCAGTGGGAACTCGGGCTCCATTAGAACAAGTTTCCCCAGGAGGAGGGTCACAAAGAGAGTGGGTTCCAAGCAATGATCTGAAAAAGTTCACAAATTCAGCACCCATTTCTTCTTGGGACGAAGTTCTGGAATCATCATGCTTGACTATATTGGGAATAAATCTTGAGTTTTTTTCCTTGTTGATGAAAGAGTAAAAGAATTTGCTATTTTTATCCGCTGCCACAAGGAATTTATTTTTGGCTTGCTGGGCCAGCTTTCTAGAGTCTGTCAATCTAAGGCTGAGAATACGAGCTCTGGTATTAGCTACCTGCACCACAAGGGCCTGAATATGGGGGCTGACTTGGACAAGAAGAAGATGCTTAAAATATTCTGATTCAGCTTCCTCAATTCTGGTCTCCAAATTACTGAACTCCTCTTTGTAAAGCTTTTTCAGAGCTGGTTTCAACCTCTTTAACTTTTTACAAAGCTGATACATACTACACCCTTGAACCTCTTCAGCCCATATCTCAGCCACTGTTCGAATAAAGTTACTGCTATCAGCTACTGCATTGTTTATCCTTTTTTAATGATGAACTCGACAACCAAGTCTGCTAGGGACAATGAGTTTCCAAAGTTGGAATTGTCAAGGCGTGGACAAACCCGAGTGCAATTCTTTACCTTCGCGACCTCATCCGTACGTACCAGCCGAATGTAAATTTTATGTGTGAAACATTGATATATTCTAGAAGAATTGATGAAATAACAGTGATTTTGGGTCTTGATTTATCTTGGTAAACAAATATCAATTTGATGAGTTGGGAGCGTTTTGTAATGTGCAACGTGCTAGGTGCAACAAATATCAATTTGATGAGTTGGGAGCGTTTTGTAATGTGCAGGGTGCTAGGTGCAACGTGCCTTTATTCTAAGTGTATTTATTTTTGGTTGTTATAGTAACTAAGTTGTTTTGTAACGGACTGAGGATAAAGTCAAATATATGGTTCACATTGTTTTAGTAACATAAAAATTCTAACAACTCATATTTTCTGCACACCACATCTAGAGCATGGAAGACTTGCGAAACACTCATGGATTACTTGACTCACGAACAACTACAATTCATCTTCGGAGCAAACAAGAATAACAAGGGCTATAAGCCTGATTAGATCATTTAGTTTTTCTTACATTTTTGCCTCTATTTTACTTTTGTTTGACACTTATATTTTTGAAATATTGTTTTATTAAAATATGGGTATTTTATTTTGAACGTTATAATTATTAAGGAGACCTAAAATCATATGAAAATGACTGAAAAACCATCAGATTTTTAATTCAGGTCCATAGGTCACAACCGGGTCAAAGTGACCCGACTCAAGGTTGAAGATGATGAGCAGTTAAAAAAAAGGAAGTGTTTTGCATTGTCTGGGTCTCAAACCCATGAGCTTCCATTTAGTGATACTCATGTCAGCCATTGGACCATTTGAAGCTATTTGATATTTTGTTGTTTTTCTGTATCTTATATGTTTATGCATTTCTATTTAATTTTGAAATTTGTAGAATTTTGATTTGTTTTATGCATGAATATATTCTGAAAAAGTTTATTCTATGCTTATATATATTAAATCAAATACATAATATTATGTTTCAATTATGCAATTGTATATGAGAACTTTATTCATCATTGTATTATATCTTGATCTTGAAGTGCCTAATATGATATATTCTCATATGATTAAGTTTTATGTCTAAGTGATCTTTATAATTTTGATTAATTATGGATTAGTCACAATATCTATAATTTGATTAAAATTATATATTAAGTTGTTTAAAGATCATATAAGGAATTAGACATAATATTGTAATTAATTGTTACACTTTTCAAGTTATTCTTTCGTGATTTTTAATTATTTGACATTATTGCTTGGAGCTTAATGCAATAATATAAAGATAATGTTAGTGATCTATGTAATTTAATTAATTAAAGCTTAGCCACAACAGCTTTAATTATTTATGTTACATATTAAGAGTCTTTAGATTACATAAAGTAGATGAAATTAATTGTAATTAATCATATATAATATAGTAGATATTATCCCACATAAATTTCTATTATAATTTTGTATGATTAGTTAGGATAAATTATTAAATTATATTTTTTTAATTTGCCCATAGGAATCAAGAAATATAACTTGATAGTTTTATCATAATGTTTATGTGAATTTAATTGAATTAAAATTTTAGCTCACAAACAAATTTTATGTCGTTAAATTCATAATTTTATAAGCATGACTAACATTGGTAAAAAATGATACATTATTTTTGTCTCAAATTTTAATGATAAACATACACTACTAGAAAAAGTACTTTTTACGTCGCCAAATCTACATCGGTTTAAGAGAAACCGATGTTATAAAAATGTGCGGTGGCATTTTTGTAAATAAAATATCATCGTTAACATCGGTTTTTAAAAAACCGATGTTGTATGTTCTCTTTTAACATCGGTTTCTTAAAAATCGATGTTGTATGTTCTCAGTTAACATCAGTTTTTAAAGAACCGATGTTATGTGTGCTCAGTTAACATCGGTTAAAAAAATAAACCGATGTTATTTCTATTTAGTTAACATCGTGTTTTTCAATTTTTAAAAAACCGATGTTGAAATCGAAGCGCCCTTTTAAATACCAGCACCGTCAACACTTCCTTTTCTTATTTGTTTTTTTAAGTGAAATGTGTGACAAAACCTAGATTGAGTCAAATGATAAGAGAAGAAGGGGTGACAGCCTCGATCTAGATCTCGTCGGTGGCGGTATTGGTCCAAATTCGATGAAAACTGTCCAACCTTGATCTTGCAAAATGCTGCGTATGCGAGCTACAACCATTGTTGGCTTCCATGCCGCGGCTGCCATGAGGGAGAAGAGAGGAGTTTCGATTAGGGAGAACTCAGGCATGGAGGAGCAAAGGAGGGAGCGAGAACTGTTACTGCTGGACGTCGACCGTGACAAGATATGAATCTTTGAGCCGGTGAGGACGTCGGGAATCATTTTTGTGATTGGTACTGAGAGTGGTTTTGGTTTGATATTTTTGTGACTCTGGAGTTGCCGACATTTTTGTTTGATTCTCTTTTTTTAACTAAAAATCATTTTTGTTTGAAAAGAAACGGCCTGCTTGGAGTGACCCCCTCCTCACATGCAGCAAGCCAGTCCCTCACTCTTCCTTTCTAACGCAAACCACTTTTTTGCTCTGTCCCTCTTTCCTCTCGCGCTCGCAACGTCTCTTCTTCAATTGTTGCCGCTTCTTCCAAAAATAGAAACAAGGTCATTTCTATACTTCCATTTCCTTTCTGCTTCTATCTCTTAAATTAATAAATAAATTGTATATATAGTAAAGTGTTTTTCGTTCTTTTTAATTGTCCATGAATATTTCCGTCTATCCTCCTAGCATTTAGATTTATGTGTGTTAAGGTTTTTTAATTTTCACTGTGAGTTAATTTTATTGCTTTAAATTTCACAGAAAAGAAACGGTTTTGGACCTTGCAAAGTTTGTAGACAAAGGTGTTCAAGTTAAGCTTACTGGTGGAAGAAAAGATTAGGCTACCCAATTCCCCTCTTTTGTGTGTGTTTTTTTTAAAGTGGTTAATGATTTATTTATTGATTGTTTAAAATGATGGAGGAGGAAGGAAATTTGTTTCGTTTTGAATTGCAAGTACTCGATTAGGAGTTAGCTTTCATAAGTAAAATGCAAATAAACTCTTCTACATGTATATTTTTTGTTATGTTTTGTTTTGTTGGATTGCAGTGACAGGGACTCTGAAAGGGTGAGTCACTGTGCTGCATGCAAGAGGATTGATTGATCGGGGAGGGAGATTGAAACAACGAAGATTCCAGAGAGATTAATTTTAATTATTATGGAAAAGGGAAAACAAAAAAGGGCGGAGAGGATGTTATGGAGCCCCGAGCTTTTCTCTATCGTAACTTTTCTGGTTAGTTTTTATTTCTTTCATTTCTATATATGCCTCCCTATCTAAGAATACATTATGTTTTGTCTGCATCCATAAGTTTGGAACTTATTCAGCCCCCACAGTATGAAAAATTGATATAGAGGAAGGTGGAATCTGAAATTTTCATTCTTTATTTAGCACAAAAAATGCAATTAGTCCCATCCTCTAGAATCCTATCCTAAGCATGCTAGCTAGAGGGACCTAATTAAAAGTGAAAGCAAGAATTGGTGTGCCAAATTTACACGTACACTAACAAAACCATGTGCCTGAAATATCAAGCTTTAAATCAACCTATTTATAACTTTATTATATTATTTCTCTTTATATTCTTTCTTCATTTGCTAATATATGTATATATCTTTAACCCGTAATTTTATATTCTTTCTTCATTTGCTAATATATATATATATATATATATATATATATTTTATATTCTTTCTTCATTTGCTAATATATATATTTAAATGGTGTGACCTCATGTTAGTGTTGTCCCACTCAACCATTGAAAAATTATCTCGTACTCTTTCTTAGATTTCATTAAAATCCAAACCAATAGTATGTATTTCAATATACTTTTCACATTTTTTTTTAAATTTTAGTTTAGTGTAAAACATTTATGTTATTAATCAAGTAAGCGTTGCTAACTTGCTATATTGTGTAAAAAAAATGCACTATACAGATTTTGTTTTCCTATTTGTCCTCTCACATGCTCTATGGTGTTTGCTCCACGTGTGGCATATTCTTCTACATTGATCTATCTTAGTTTTTCTTTTCTTGTCTTCAGACTTCACTTTTGTTATGATGTTGATAATTACCTTTATGTTTGAAAACTATTTGGGGTATAGACAAGAAAACAGGGCAAAGTTTTCTAAAAAAACATAAAAATTTGATGATATTTTTAGCTGTGATGTGAATTACTTTTGTTCATGTGCTGCGGCTGTTGTTCCTTTTTTTTTATAAAAAAAAACATAAATAAGTTTACATAAGTTGATAAACATCAATGCATGATATGCGTTCTCCCAACAAGTTCTTTCATTAGTTCCTATAGTTTGTTTTGAAGGTGATAATTGAATGAATTTACAGTTCCTATAAGTCTTGATTTCCCCTTATGTACTTCATTCTTCAAGGAGCTTTTCCGTGATTAAGGAGACGTTAAATTGTCTATTTATTTTTGTTCCACCATTCTTCATATGCTGCTAGCTAGGATTCATATGATGTTAAATTGTCTATTTATATTTGTTCATTCATTTTTTTCTCTTGTTAAGTGCAGTGTTGTTACACACTACTATTTATCCATTTTGATTACATCCTAGCTTCCTTTCCCTTGTTACCATTTTCTTAATTCTCTTACCCCTTTGTGATTCAGGTCACATCGCAAGATTTGGCAGACACATACCAACCTCCATTTCAAAGTTGCATATATAGAGCAAGGTCAAGCTAGTGGGATAATGTGTGACAACAACCGTTTCAATGGGGTTCCAAACTGTACAAATTTCAATATAGTGACACTCTTCTTATTCCTTTATTCTTCTTATTCATATATCCACACATTTCTTTCCTTTGTTTATATGATAATTATTGGAGTACTATCTAAATGCAATCACAATGTACACGAGGTAATTATATAATTATGTTAGTATGCCCAATGCATGATGATTTTCTCACATGTCTATGACCTTTGCTTTCTATACCAATATTTTTAGCAAAGTCATGTGAATTGGCCCACACTTGTATTAGGTTCCCCACATGCCACATGTTATAGCCTAGTCTCATCCTCACCCATCAAAGTCCCATTTGCTTGTAAACATATTTTAAATTTAAATATCAACTCCAAAAATTCACTACTAGACTCTAAATATTGGGCTTTGTTTTTTACAGGGGAAAATAAAGAGAGAATAGAATAAGCGATTTTTTTTAAAAAAAATAACATTCTAAATCGGTTATGCAATAAATGATGTAGAAAATGACTAAACAACATCGGTTTTCAGAACAAAACCGATGTGAAAAAAGTAATTTCTACATCGGTTTTTAAAACAAAATCGATGTTGTAAGGTGTAAAACAACATCGGTTTTTTTAAAAACCGATGTAGAATGTATCATTTCTACATCGGTTTTTGAAAACCGATGTTAACTTGCACACTTTCAACGTCGCCTGATTCAACATCGGTTCAAAACCGATGTGGAATGTCCAAAATAACCGATGTAGAAGGCTGTTTTTCTAGTTGTGATATATGTTGAAATATTTTGTAACTATACAACCTATTAATACATTTGATGTCCCGAAATTGAGAGGAGATAATTTTTCTATCTAAAAGGAAATGATTCTATTGATGTTAGGTATATGGACATTGATTATGCTATCAGGAAAGTTGAGCCACCAGCAATTACATAGAACAGTGAATTAGAGAAGATGGATCTGTATGAGAAATAGGAAAGATTCAACCAACTCTGTGTGATGTTCATTAAGACTAAGATATCGGCTGGTATTAGGGACTCAATTAAACATTATTACAATGTGAGAGTGCTCCTAAAGTCCATTAATGAACAATGAGACTTCAGGGAAGACATTAGCCAGTACCTTAATAATGAAATTTTCTTCCATGAAGCTCAATACTCTAAGGGGTGTGCGTGAGCACATCATGTAGATGAGGGACGTTGCAACTCAACTTAAAACTCTTGAGGTGAACATGTCTAACTCTTTTCTGGTACATTTTTATTCTGAATACTCTCCCAACACCATATGGTCCCTTTAGAATATCCTATAACACACATAAAGACAAATAGTCTATTAATAAACTCATGACCATGTGTGTTCAGGAAGAGGGGAGGTTGCAGTTGGAACAAGGAGATAGTTCTCTTATGAAGTCCGAAAGGAAGGATAATAAGAAAGGCCATCAGAACAAGAGAAGTGGTAAAATACCACCTCAAGCTGGAATTAAGAAAGAATCCAAGTGTTTCTTCTATAAAAAGAAGAGAACATGAAGAAAGATTGTCCTAAGTTCAAGCTATGGTTTAAAACGAAAGGTATGCCTACCTCTTTAGTTTGTTATGAATCTAATATGATTAATATTAATCATAACACATGGTGGATTGATTTGCAATATGGTATTTTCTATATTAATTTGCAAAATGATATCACTTATGATGCTATGCATGTTAATGTTGGAACGAAACGATGTGTTATGAATGAGGATTCCTCTATGTTGTGGCACCTAAGATTAGGACACATTTTTATCAAAAGAATTAAGAGATTGATAAATGAATGGGGAACTTAGTACTTTGGATTTTGCAGATTTTGATACTTGTATAGATTGCATTAAGGGTAAGCAAACCAACAAGTCTAAGAAGGGTGCAAAGAGGAGCTCAAATCTATTAGAAATCATACATACAAATATTTGTTGTCCGGACATGGACACAAGTAGTCTGAAATACTTTATCACCTTCATAGACTATTTTTCACGATATATGTATCTCTACTTACTTCGTTCTAGAGATGAAGCTTTAGATGCCTTTAAAGTTTTTAAGGCTGAAGTGGAGAAACAATGTGCAAAGAAAATTAAGATCGTGAGATCCGATAGAGGTTGTGAATACTATGGTAGATACACGGAGAATGGACAAGCACCTGGTCTATTTGCGAAGTTTCTTCAAGAACATGAGATTGTTGGCCAGTACACTATGCCTAGTTCTTCGGATTAGAATGGTGTGGCAGAAAGAAGAAACCAAACCTTAATGGACATGGTGCAAAGTATGCTTAATAGCTCCAAGCTTCCTAAGTCATTATGGACTAAAGCACTGAAGATGGTAGTGTACATATTGAACCGAGTTCCTACTAAGGTTGTCCCAAAGACACCATTTGAGTTATTTAAGATTTGGAAACCGAGTTTGCGACATGTACGCATTTGGGGATGTCCATCTGAAGTGAGAATATATAACCCACAAGAAAAGAAGCTTAGCCTAAGGACCATTAGTGAATACTTCATTGGATATGCTGAAAGGTCTAAAGGATACATATATTATTGTCCATTTCACAGTACAAGGATTGTGGAATCAAGAAATGTTGAATTTCTTGAGAATGACTTGATTAGTGGGAGCATCAATCCAGAGATTTTTTTTTCTGAGAAAGATCATTCAGTCACTCAACCATCTATTTCAAATCTTATATTGGTTATTATTAACAATACCCTTCCAACTCAACTGGGTGTTGTGCAACCTATCATTCAAGATCCATAACCTGCTGATAATCTAGTAGATCAAGTTATTCATGAGGAGCAAGAAGAAATTGTTGATTAACCAATTGAACAACAAGTTCCTCAAAAAGATAATGAAACAATATTAAGGAGATCTACCAGAAAAAATTAAATCAGCGATACCGAGTGACTTTGTTGTGTATCTACAGGGATCTGACTATACTATTGGAGCTTAAAATGATCCTGAAATGTTTTCACAAGCCATGAGTTCTAAGGAATCAAACTTGGGGTATGATGCTATGAAAGATGAGATGAATTCTATGGCATCAAATGGAGTTTGGGATCTTGTTCAGTTGCTTGATGGTGCAAAAGTCATTGGATGTAAATGGGTCTTCAAAGCTAAGAAAGACCCATTAGGCAACATTGAGAGATATAAAGCAAGACTCGTAGCCAAGAGATTTAATCAAAAGGAAGGAATCGACTACAAGGAGACATTCTCTCCTATATCTAAGAAAGATTCTCTTCGCATCATTATGGCACTGGTTGCACATTTTGACTTAGAGTTGCAACAAATGGATGTGAAACGATTTTTCTCGATGGAGACATAGAGGAATAGGTTTATATCAAATAACCTGAAGGATTCTCCTCTACTAAGGGTGAACAATTGGTATACAAGTTTAAGAAATCTATATATGTATTAAAATAAGCCTCCCGTCAGTGGTACTTAAAATTTCATGACGTTATTTCTTCATTTGGTTTCGTAGAAAATGTTATGAATCACTGTATATACCAGAAAGTCAATGGGAGCAAAATTTGTTTCCATTATATGAGGTGAAACAATTTCTCTCTAAGAACTTTGATATGAAGGATATAGGTGATGCCTCTTACATTATTGGTATCAAGATACATAAAGACAGAGTAAGAGGTGTATTTGGTTTGTCTCAAGAGACCTATATTAACAAAGTTTTGAAAAGATTTAGAATGACTGATTGTTCACCAAGTGTAGCTCCCATTGTGAAGGGTGATAAGTTTGATTTAAGGGTAATTCAATGACTGATTGGAATCCTTATGTATGCTCAAGCTGTACAAGACCTGATATTGCTTTTGCGATTGGAGTGTTAAGGAGATATCAAAGTAACCCAGGTTTAGAACACTGGAAAGTTGTAAAGAAAGTGATGAGATACCTTTAAGGAACTAAGGACTACATGCTTATGTACAGATGGACTGACAACTTGGAAGTGATTGGCTACTCAGATTCAGAGTACGTTGGTTGCATTGATTCGAGAAAATCGACTTCGGGATATATTTTTATGCTAGCAAGTGGAGCTGTGTCTTGGAGAAGTGTCAAGCATACCTTGACTGCTACTTCCACTATGGAGGCTGAGTTCATTTCTCGTTTTGAGGCTACCTCACATAGTATATGGATGAGGAGTTTCATTTCTGGGCTTAGAGTTATGGATTCCATTTCTAGGCCATCGAAGATATACTGTGATAATTTAGCTGCTATTTTTATGGCTAAGAATAACTAAAGTTGTAGTCGAAGCAAGCACATCAACATTAAGTATCTAGCCATAAGAGAACGTGTTAAAGATAATACAGTGGTTATTGAACACATTAGCACTGAATTAATGATAATCGATCCTTTAACTAAGGGCATGCCACCATTTAAATTTAAGGATCATGTAGAAAGGATGAGACTTGGTTCCCATATGTGATTTTCATTGTAAGAATGATATTAAGAAACTCTATTGTGATGTTTCCATTCAGTTTATGCGCATGTACAATTATTTATTTTGAGAAACATCAATTAAGTTTGGATCTAGAATAAACATTGGGTTTATTCATTAAGTTGTATGGGCTTGAGAAATATAATGCAATGTAATACATGGAAGATAATACTCGTATATATTAGAGGAACTATCACCATGATTCATGTATTTTATTTCTCATTATAGTATATAACGAGATATGTGGACCAAGTAGGAGAATGTAATGTGCAACATGCCTTTATTTTTCATTGTTTTAGTAATTGAGTTTTTTTGGTGACTAATTGAGGATAAAGTCAAATATATGGTTCACATTGTTTCAGTAACAGAAAAATCTCAACAACCCATATTTCTTGCACACCACTAATGACAGACACCTTGATGGTTAGGTGCTATATATAGTGTATGTTTGGGGTCCCTGAGCTCACTCTGAAATATATGCAATACACCATCTCTGAATAGAGCTAGAGCTTGGAAGACTTGCGAAGCACTCACGGATTACTTGACTCATGGACAACTGTAATTCATCTTCGGAGCAAACAAGAATAGCAATGGCGGGAGGTATTTATGATCTTAATTTTTTTCCACATTTGATATAATAGCTTATGATGTATATAAGCATGATTAGATCATTTAATTTGTCTTACATGTTTGTCACATCAGGTGGGGTCTAAACAGAAAGATGAGCAAATGTATTCCTTTTGACATCTTTATGGTTCTAACTTGCCCATGCTAGGGAAACAAGGTTAGCAATTTTCAACCGATCATGATGCTACCATAACTTGTGTTTTCAAAGCTAAATACTTTCCAGGAGAAAAATTTTTGGAGGCTATCTTGGGCCATAAACCAAGCTTTGCTTGACATAGTATTTATACTTCTCGAGCAGTTGTAAAGATAGACAAGAGATGGAAGATGGGTAAAGTAAATAATATGCTGAGTTTGCCAAAAATTTCATCTCGTATTTTTGGAAGTAGATTGCAAGCAAGTTTTTTATGCTTTCTTTTGAAAAAAACCAAATATTTCAAAATTTGTTATCTTTTTGTTAAAAAATGTTGCTACGATGTAGAATATTAGGAACTCTACAAGGAGTTTAGTCCGGAGGCAAGCTAATCAAGTTGTTCATTTTCTAACAAGAGTGTCAAGATATTATGCTAGTCACAATATTCATGAATTTATTCTCAACTATGTCGATGCTATTATCATGAATGAAATAATAAGTTTGTTCCCTTATATCTTAAAAAAGGTGCCAAACTCTTCAACTCCTAAAGTTACCCTTACCGGCTACTAATATAAGACAGCTTGAATCAATTGTGTTGATAAAAAAACAAAGGTCAATGATGGCGAAGATATAAAATCAAAATCTTCTAGACGTTGTCAAACTGACATTTAACATTTCTCATTTTCTTCCACATTAATCATTCCTCGTGTCGTTGTCCTACTTAGTGACATTAAGATAGTATCTAAATAAGAATAAACTCTAAGAGTGTGTTTGGATAGAGAATTTTAACTGAGTAAAGTAATTTATTAGAGAATTTAAAATTATTTAATATAAAATTCATTGTTTAGATGTTTTTATATGAATAATTTAAATTTTTGGAATTTTAAAACATAATTTTAAACAACTAAAAATGTGAAATTTTAATTTCCTTCTAAAACGTGAGAAATTGAAATTCTCTTCTATCGCTAATGTAAAGACCCATCACGTCGCTACTGTATCACTAACTTTTATAGTTTAGTTGTAGATACAATTAACCATGTCTAAAATATATTAAGTGTTTTACAAGGAATCAAGAAATTAAACGATGGGGGTAACTAGCAAACAATGGGGTGTAGCCATTAAAACAAGGGGTGTAACTAGCAAAACACAATCCCTGCCCGGGATCTAATCCATCGACATTCCGGCTACTCAGCAGCTCCAACCAAAACGGTGGTCATCTTCCAAAGCACCTACTGTTGTCCGTCTGCTCACACGAACCCGGTTCGTGATCATCACAGATACCAAATCACACGGCACAACGAAGCAAATGTGAGTTCATCGTGTTAAACAACAAACAATAAATAACATCAGTTAGGGAAAACAATCTGGACATCACCATATCATCACAATATCCAAACATTTCATCACGCAACTAACAGGCACGGACATCCAGAAACATTCCACAACTCAACGTTGTAATGCCTAGCACGATGCATGCTCCTGACTGAACTCTCAGCATGCAATATGGTACCATCACGGAAATAGTCCATCTCGGTATACAAATGATGCAGTAGCTTGTCAGGGTCACTCTGTAACATCCTTAAAAATTATATTTTTAGATTATATTTATAATTAAATTATGAAGATATAATAACAATGGGTTACAAAAATATAAAAACTTATTTGAACATACATAAATATTCTAAAAGAATTCACGTGCAACAATCATGGAATAAGCATACCTAAGTAAATAAATAGAAAGAAAAACTGGTAAACCGAAGTCAAAGCAAAGTCAATAAAGTGATTAGCAACGTGGAAGCCTAGGGACTTACGAGTGAAGAAAAATCTTCAGCCCAGTTTCACGTACCCTTAAGCCATAAATGAAGGAATATTTGTCATGATTAACTTAGGATAAATATCTTCAAGGATAGTTACCCTGTAACCAAACTAAATCTAACTAAATTGAAATTGAATAAATTCAATTACTATCCAACTAAATAAACTAATATACATAAATAGCCTGGGCATTCAAAATTTCTGCACGAAAGTCTCAACCTCAACATATATCATAATACCACTTACTCCTGCACCAAGTTTTCTATTTTCTACTACTTCTACTACCATCTCACCAATCTTCCATTTTCTGCTTTAAGACTTCATTTCCTAGAGTATTCTACAAGGAAGACAGCCCTTACTTCATCCTTTCTCAAGACTCGAACTCATTTGAGGTAGACTAGGCTTCAATCTCTAATTAAGTATTTGTTTAAGATTAACTTATGCGCTTAGTTGGCCAGACTTATAGTTTTTTATTTAAGCTGGAAATCTATGTTTTGAAGGTTATTTTATGATGAGAATACGGTGATTTTAACCCCAGGATAGGTGAGAATTTATAATATGAACTTTTAGCGTTATGGGAAGTTATACTTGATGATTTTTACAAGTAATTTGATAATCTATAGGAATTGTTAATATTAGCTTTTGGAAGTAGAGGTTGAATGGTATGGAGACAAATGGTTCAAATACATAAAGATTGAATTTGAGGATGAAGTAGTAAGATGGTCAGTGATGATTTATTTATGTACGAAAATAGAGAAACCCGGACAAACCGGTCACAATTATTCAGGTTACATGCTTCCCGACTTCCACACGCTCCGGCCATTCCGGTTATAATTACTTATGACACCCCATCCAGGATGTATACAACCCGGTCAACCTAGACATAACTATCCATGTTGTATTCAGGAGTTAAACTCGTCCTGGCCATCCCAGATTTCCCTATCCATGTATTCACCCAAGTTAAACTCACCCCGGACACACTACCCATATTGCAACCAACTCGAAAACAATTTCGTATGATACACTCATCTGTTAAACACACCCCGTTCATTCCGAATATAATCACCTATGGTTTGCCCATCCCGGTTAACTTACCTCGGACATCCCGGATATACATATCCAATCTATCCAAGAACTTATCCCAGCCATCTCGGATCCCTCTACCCATGCTATAAGTATCTAAGTTAAACCTCATCCTGACCATCCCGGATATAAATATCCATGTTGTAACCATCCTGGTTCAACTTATCCTGGCCATCCCGAATATAATTACTTCAGTACAACCACAGGTTAAACTCATCCTGGATATTCCGGTTACAAGCTACACAACCCTTGCTATACCTATCCTGGTTATACGTTACACTCAAGCTGGTTACCTGGTTAGTGTCCTTCCTTATAGATACCATATATCCTTAAGGAAGAGGAGATGTATTATGACTTATTAGTTAGATTACTAACATGAAGTTTCATAGCTTGAGAATATTAAATTAACCTGCCCAAATTGGTAGGATTTTACTTGAATAAGGTATGGCGGTTTAACCATCCTTCTGGTACGTATGATGAGATAATGGAAATATTTTCCATAAGATTATATGTGAATAATGGATTTTGATGTGTAAATATGATTGATTCGTGTTTCCAAGTCCAGTACGAGATTTGTGGAACAAGATCTATGATACTACATCTAGTACAAGATGTAGAGAGATCAGGTGCAAATACATGGAAAAACATGCATGATTAGCGTAAGACGGCCGCAGCATTCCTACATACAGTACGAGATGTAGAGGTCATGTGCACCTGTGACAAATTCATTTCATGCATTCATATAGTTGCATAATTATTTTATGGATTCATTTGAATATATTGATGATTTACTAACGTACTAACGTGTTTGATGGTTTAGATTTTGTCTACTGAGAAATTTTATTTCTCACTAGATTTGTTTCATTTATTTTATAGATGGCCTCCGTGATCCTCTTCGTTGACGCATTAGAGTAGGAATGGTATCTTGATGAAGTTGTAAATTGTTATGTTCTTATAATGCATCCTGTAATATGTATGTATGTATATTTTGGCGTACATTTCCCTGTGTCTGTATTAAATAATATGTTCAACCCAAATGATCCTTTTATGCAAGGCTATCATGATCCTCCTCTGGAGCCCATATATATTGGCGAGACTGAGGTAGAAGAAAGTCTAGATGAAAATGTCTAAAATGAAGGAGGAAGTATTAATATAGACCTATGTAAAATAGATAAGGATCATAACTAGTTTAATTAACATGTTTTATGTTTAATATGGTAATGTATGACAACTTGATAACAGATAATCTTGTAATGACAACTATATCTATATGTAATAAAGTATATTACAACTTACATACTTGATATATGTTGCTTAAATTACTAAGATACATTCTTTAAAAATGAAATAATATTAAAGTTAACTAGAATAATTTAGGTCGTTACACACTCTGTCGTGCACAGGCCGCTCCCCCCAGTGGTGATCAGCCATGGGTGTCAGAAGGAGTTCCTAACAGACGTGACCCCCCAGTACCTCGGTACCCTACAACAAATCATCCTATTTCCGCCATGCAAATGCTGTATGTTACATGGGCACCATCAATGCATGGCCCAGCCCGGGAACAAATCTGTCCTGGCTAGGATACTGCCATGCACCCCCATGTACATACGTATCACCCCAGACAAGGGCCGCCCCAACATGGGTTCATCGATGCACTGACCGTGGTCCTTGCAAGGTTAATCACCCGGTCGCGACATCTCACGTGTCTATACATATCATATCACCACGGCTCCATCAATGTATGGCTCGCCCCGGGAACAACTCGCTCTGGCTAGGATACTGTCATACACCCCCGTGGGTATCTATGTACATCCACCCGCATTCAAATCACCATGGGCACCATCAATGCATGCCCTGCATAGGAACAACTCGTCCTGGCTAGGATACTGCCATGCACCCTCCATGGTACCAATGCATACATCATTATGTCAAGCCATCACATAGGCCGACCTCAACTATTATCAACATAGTCACATACATCCCTTATACGTCATTCACAAACACCACAAACAAGTGAGCCGGTGTGAAGTATTAGATGTCCGGGTTGGCACCTAGATATAATAACCTGAGGTAGAAATCCGAGCAAGGTCGGACGAGGGCAGACAAGGTCTGTCAAGGTAGGTAAAAGATGGTCAAGGGGGTCTTTGGGTTTCTATAAAATACCAAGGACGGACTCAGCACTATGCAATCGATTACATAAGCGCTGTAATCGATTATAGCATATAGCGCTTGCAAGACTCGGGATTGTATTAATATCACCAATCTACACAAGGTTGTCCGGGTAAGGAAAATCGGTAGCTCACTAAGAAAAGGTACGAGCTCTACCGAGTAAGGAAACCTGGTGGCTCATAAAGAGAAGGCTTGAACTTAGCAATTCTAAAGAGAATAGTCCATCTTGGGTGAGGAACCCGGTATCTCTAAGGAAAGGAAATAAGCTTAACAGCTCTAAAGAAACGACCCCGGATAGAGAACCCTGTCATTCTAGAAGAAAAGACACAAGCTCAACCAAGTAGAAGACCCGGTGGCTCTTTTTCCGAGGAAGCACGAGCTCATCCGAGTTAAGGAACTAGATGGCTCTTTTCCCGAGAAGGCGCGAGCTCATTCGGATTAGGGAACCCGATGGCTCTCTCTCTCTCTCAGTAACGAGCTCAATAACTCTAAAGTATCACCCCGGGTAAGGAACCCAATATATAGACGTCCGCCAACAAGGACCAAGGGTCATGTCCTGCACACATGCATGCTACGTAAACAGTTCAGCTCGGCATACCCATCCAGGTACTCGACACCTCCACGAACACTACTACAAAGTTTCTTGGGAGTTTTCAGCATCCAAAATGCCAACTTCGCACACATGCACGGGGAGTTCTTACAGCATCAACTCCCCGATAATAACACCAACCAGCAAACATAAAGCATATCACATCCCATTCATTAAAAATGCATAGTTTTTCTGGAAAATAACACATACCAGGGACATGCAGTTATCATCATGGTTGGACTCCCTAGCCCCCAACCATGGTATCTAAAGCTGTTATCAAACATAATAAACTCCCCTTACCTAATCAGGAGTTCGTTCTCAAGCTTCGCGATAGGTTGTCCAAAACTTCTGCTCCAGCCACGAGGTTCTTCTTGATGAAAGGATTCTGAGGCGGTTACGGTGGTTCTCGCCGGTTGAAGGTAACACAGAGGGGTCGAGAAAGAGAGGTTTCTGGGTAAGTTTAGAGAGAGAATAGAGAGAGAACGCAAGGATTGAAGAAAGGAAGAGCACACTTCCACTGCGCTAGTCTACTACATATAAACACATCTGACAAGACATGTCCACCATTCGTACATGCACAGCAACCACAGCCAACAAAGTTGACTTTACATCCACCAAACACACATCCCAAGACAAAAACACTCAAAACAACAAATTATAAAATAAAACATATAATCAATCAACATAACACACATATAAAACGTTCAGCTTAGCCACTCAAAATTCCAGGGTGTTACAGCTAACGTCCCCAGTGCCTCCACATGAACTTGACGTTGTCGCTACTACAGCGGGACACCAACTTGGCGATCCGCTTCCTCTGCCCCCCATCGACGACTGCTGCGGCAATGACACAGCAGGTGATCTCGTTCTCAGAGCTAGAGAGGCTGAACCACATCAGGAGCAGCATGATGGGGTACATGGTGGTCCACCGCACCAGCGAATGCTTGTACACTCTGAAGGTGATATACAATCACCGCGAGGAGTCGGGCGGTGGCAGATCCACCGGGAAATCTAGATCCTTTGTGATGTGGATGATCCGGACGTGGTGAAGTGCCACAAGATGTACGACCAGAATAGCAAAATCCAAGTGAAATTAGAGTTCATGGACAGAAGGTCGCTGGAGGGGAAACACATCCCACAGGAGCAACAACTGACAAATCTGTCTCAGCATACTCTGTGGAGGTTGGCATACCTACACCAATGGCACATCGTGCATAGGGACATCACGCCCTTGAATCTGCTAATAAACTCGCAAAAGCAGGTGATGGAGTGTCTTTAGTTAAATATTTTTCTATTATTCTTAGCTTATTTGACTTCGCTTAGAATTTTATTTTCCCATTCTAATTCAGTTTTTGTCTTAAGCAAGTTAGTGGGCTCAATTGCTAATTGTTGCGTATTTTCGGATTTTATGCTCACTTGACGTATCTGCCTTGTACATGACCTATAGAGCTCTACGGAACTCCGAATTGAGCGTTCTTGTAGTCTTTGGAAATATAATGAAAAGATCTACAAGTTTGCCAGAAATAAGCCGAGGCCAATTCTGCCATTTGGAGGGTCATTTTAGGCTTTGAAGTCAGAACCACTGCACTTGTATTTTGGGCTACGAGTTGGACTTTTATTGGTGTAAATAACATAAATAATTAGAATTGATGGGTTGTTCATGACCCATTCTTTTCTTCAGACTTAGTCACTATATATTAGTGACATTAGGAGAAATTAATAC
>CM023947.1:19258358-19278999 GCA_013407115.1 Glycine latifolia | reverse complement strand
ACAAACAAAAAACCTTAAGTCCTTGTTTAGTCTAATTAGAGATAAGCTTATTGAAGACATACAAAAGTGTATCCCTTATTGTATGTTTTTTGCAAATAATATAATTTTGATTGAGGAATCAAGTAACTACTTTGGAACTTGAACTTTGGAGACAGATTTTGGAAACAAAGGGTTTCTACTTAATTAGGAGTAGTGCAAAGCATATGCAATGTAATTTTAGCAAGAGACAAGAAGAATGAAACATGGAATGGAAGTAAAAATGGGAAAAGATGGCATACCACATTTTTTCAAGTTTAAATATCTTGAATCAATACTACAAAATGAAGTGGAAATAAATGAGGATGCCACACATAGGATACATGTGGGATGGCTAAAATGGAGAAAGGCATCAGGGATTATTTGTTACCACACTCTGGTAGTGAATGCTGAGCTTTAAAGAAATAGCAAGAAAAAAAGGTTGAAATAGCATAAATGAGAAATTAAGATGAATGTGTGGCCAAAAATACAAAATAAGAAATGATTGTATATGCGGAGAGATTGGTGTACAATTGATCGACAAAAAGATAACAGAAAATCGATTAAGGTGATTTAGACATGTACAAAGAAGACCCTGACACGCACTAGTGAGAACAATACATTGTATGGGTTTTAGTCAAGTGAAGAGGAGAGGGAGGCCAAGAAGATCATTGGAGGAAGTGGTCAAGAAGGATCTCATGGTAAATAGCATTGCTAAAACTTGGGTTTTTAACTGAGTCAAATAGTGTCATGTTATCCATGTAGCCGACCTCACCTTGCAAGATAGGGCTTTGTTGTTGTTATTGTTTCAAAAAGAGAAGTTTATACATATGCTTCAAGCTTACCTCCAATATTTTAAGGGGAAACATAACTACAATACACATCTTTCTTCAACAAAAAGTCATCTAGTTTGAACTTTGAAGCTCATCGTCTTATTTCAAAGCATAAAGTCATCTAGATTTTTTTCATCAAGTATAGTCTAATTTGATGGTACCAGAGCTATGTAATAAAATTATATTATCAATTATGAAATCATTCTTACTAATCATGTTATATGTCCATATATTTTTTTCTGTAAACTCCTATATTTATTGATAGAAGTTTTTATGCCTGATAAAATTCTTCAATATATTTATGTTAATAAAATGATTATAATAGGTCTTCTTATGATGAATTTTAAGTTTATTTATTTATTTATTTTATTCTGTCTTCTTTATTGCACAACTGTGTTAGGGAGATTGTGCCAGAAAAGTCCATCTGTTATTCAATAGTTCACAAGAAAATAGTGAGGAGTATGTGAGAAATTTGAGTGTAATGTAAATTACTGTCCATGATGCAAATTTTAGGAGAATAGTTCTAACGAAGCTCCCTGCCTGGCTTGATTCAGCCTCCAGGTCCCAAAGGTTGAAAAGAACAACAATGTAAAAACAAAATGTCACCTTCTTTTTCTTAACAGGCTTGAGAATCTTGATTATACAACGCTCATTGCTATTAACATTTATGCCTTCAAAAACCTCACTGTACTTTCCCCTTCCCACTTTGCGCACAACCTCATAATCATCTTGATCACTGAAAAAGAGCACACAGAAATTTCATAAATAACATAATTGGAACGAAAAATTCTAAATCCTCACAAGAATCAGTCCTGATACACATCAATGTTTATAAGTATTTTTAACAATAGAATCCAGAAAACAATTGCATCAACCAATTTCAAATCAAAAGGAGATTTCTTCATGTTCAATCAGCTTCTGAGTTCATATCACAGAGACGGAACATATCAAGGACAAGAGATCCAACAAAAAGGATATAATGATAACATAAACAGCATCGTTCGGCATAATTTGAGTGGAATGTGACATAAAATCGTTGAACCTCTAGGTATTCAAAATCAAGAACGCGTAAAATAACAAAAAAAAAAAAAAAACACCTTAGAAACTAGCACATACTCAGCAGTTCTTAACCTAAAACGCGAAATATCTATTCTATTCGTTGTTAATTGTGTCTAAATCGAAGCATAACATGACAGAAAGCTCCCAAAACAAATTAAGACGAGAAATCCACAAAATATATTAGGGTTGGGAAGATTATTACCCCCATTGAACAGTGAGAGACTCGTAATCCCAGTACTCTTTGGGGCGGAGAACGTTGACATCGGTGTAGACACGCGCCTTGGACATGGCTGGGCGATTGGAACCCGAGATCTGGGTTCTGTGGCGCTGGTGAACGATTGTGATGACAGTGTTAGTAGTTTTGGTGAGGTGATTGGGGGGGATGCGCACGATAGGGGGCTGCGCGACCGGCGCACGCAAGGCAACAAGGGTGCACACTAGCAAGAAGCGGAGAAGTAGTGCTGGTGGTGCTTCGTGCGCATATTTAATGCGCGTATAGCGATAATATTTACACTTACACATACTACTTTTTTACATTCTCTTATTTATTTTTATATGTAAAGTCAAACCAATAATACTCCTCCCTCCGGGTTTAGAGTAACTATTTTTTGGAAGGCTTTGAGGCTTGACGATCACTTTTTTGCTCGGCGCAAGCTGGCCACGTCTGCATCATCTTCTTCTCTTGCTTCTATCTACGCTTTTGCGAAAAAACAAAACGTAATAAAGCTGCGTACTCGGGTCTCCGTTTATGTCTTTTTGTGTGTAAATTAATTTACTCCATTTACCAATAGCCAATAGGTGTACGATGATTGGGCAAAACTGACACTGATGTTTCCTTAGAGCAGTGTATCAATTCAATCAGAATTCAGAATACAACATGTAAATGACTTAAATATTTTACAACCATATCAATGTCTAAAAAATATTTATATGATCGATCATGTTTATTTTGAATTTTAAAAACAAATTTGAATTCTGCAGCAGTGCGGCAGATCGATCAGAACATTTTTAAATGTAATATGTTGATTAATTTATTTCAGAGGCTTCCGGTACACACTTTCTTTCTGGTACAAAAATCTAAGTGAGATTTATGAAAAGAAAAATGATTATACATTTGAGAGAATAAATTTTTTATACAGTTATTTAATCACAATCTATTATCATATAAGTTAAATTTATTAATTTTTAAAATAATTATTTTAAAGTAATTTAACCAATGATTTATGATTTGAGTATATAGACATTACACTAATATAAGATGAGATTAATATTTTTGTAATTTATAATAAATTTTAATTGATAAAAGAGTGTGTTAAAAATAGTGTATTATTAGAATTTCTCTTTAGTTTAAACAAATTATCCTTTGTCTATGACTTTAAAAAACCTAAAAAAGAACTTGTTATTTTTAATTTATTTATAGGAACTGAAAAAATTTATAATAATTCACGTACTTGACTCAACCAACCAATTAAGATAAACAATGAAATTCTTGTCTAAAATTGACAATTTCCAACCCAAAGTTTAAAAGTCAATTTTATCCATTTGACTTCTGTATCAACAAGTTAAAAAGATATAGCGATAAAATATCTACTATGCACCAAAAAAATTATAGTAACTTCATTTCATACATGCTATTATAGATCTTTTCATGTGAGCGCATGGTAGCAACTAGCAAGTGCGCAATACGAATTGAAAACCAACTCTTAAAAGTAAATTCTCGCTTAAGTTGCTGCCTCTTTTTGAATATAACCTACAAACTGTCCATTTAGGGTAGAATGGACAAGTTCCTAACTTTAAAACCAAGCTTGCAATGGACCTTGCATGCTTTAAAACAATACCACAAAAATATCAACACTCTAATCACCATGTATTTATAAATATATTGATAAATCTACAATAAATAAAAAAATCAATCTTAAAAGTAATCTAGGATTTAAGATTTTCCTACAATAATTATGAAGTTAAAAGACTTGGTATGAATAAACAATTTAGAAACTTAACTAAGCATTATACTTATTTAGAGACTTAAGACTGAGCTAGATGGATCTGTCTCTAGTCTGCATGCCAGATTAGGATTTTAAGCCTTCTCAAACATGACTAGGAGAATACACGAGAGCTGGAAAGTCAATTATTTTATTACTTAATAAGCAATTTCTAATCAATGAATGGCATTCACTATGTTCCAGCCTGGTTGCAGCCAGTTCTGCCGGTCATTTAACCTCTCCCACACACCACAACATTCTTTTGGTGCAAGTTAGGGGTTGTAACGATACAAATATTATATTATAAAAATGACAATAAGCAGAAACATTGGAAAGTAGTAATCAACTTATGGAAATCCTGGTGTCAATGGACCCATACATGCACAAGTACAACCGTATGTATGTGGACCAGAATTCATTATTGAAGAAAAGGGCAAGCTTTCCAATCAACCGAAGCTTACCTGCAGAATTTCATCAACCACACTGGAAATTTTGAAGATGACATCTGTTTCTCAAACTATAAGATGCAATTGTAGCACGATGATCACTATAAAAAGTATAAAGGTGAACAATAAAAGACAACGAAAATGATTCTCAACATTATAGACTTCAACTGTAATTTTTTTCTTCTGGGGGGATGGGGGAACTAGTTTATAGTGATTAGGAGAGGCACAACAAATACTTTGATTTTATTTTCATCACATAATTTTGTTATATGAGGCACTTATTAGGCAACAATCATTCTAAAATCTCCTACTTGACCAATTAAACTCCTTGCCTATTGGTGATTGGAAAAGAACATATAGCCAGACACATCCGCATAATACATCATCATGTCCATGCAACTTTAGGAATCTAGGGCTCATGACCTCAACATTAATAGAATACAATGAATATATATACAAGAGCAACTTCAAAAGAATTTGCAAACCAATTAAAAAAGGTGGATCAGATCATCATATGTAAAAAACTAGATCAAGGGGGTTAAAAAGGAAAGAAAGAGATATGTAACGAAGGGAAAGGTGGTCAAAGGATATGAGGAAAAGGAAAGTTCTTGTATCCTTGTCACTATTGTAATGTCTCTTCATATTTACATTGCTTCAGGCTGGGTTTGCTCAAAGTCAAAGACCTCAAACATCAGACGTCTCACATCACGTTTCCCGTAAACAGCATATGAAAGCCCGTGAAGGGCCTGTTGAACAGCTGTAGTGACTGGGTATTTCAGTCTATAGGCACGCTGATATGCATCTTGAACGTTTTCGTTATATATAATAAAATGGTGGAGATTTTTGGCCCTCAAATATCTTCCACAATACTTGTTCATAAGAAACCTGCGGTGCCTATTTTGTAACCATAGCCCTGGAGCATCTAAATGTTTCATCAACAATCTTTCAGCCATTACCAAATCCTGTAAAAATTCAAAAATTAAAAATTATACAGTATGCAGCGTAGAAGACATGAGAAAACTTTTATATGATATATTTCTGAATTAAACCAGAGTTTCATTCCATAAAGGTAATCAAATATTAGTACAGTGAATAGAAAGATTAATACCTGTATTTTTTGGCCAAGGTATTCTAATCTCTCATAGCAAAATCGAGGATGATCAAATTTGTACTTTGTCGGATGCAAGAAACATAGCTGCAAATCAACAAGAAATTCGATAGCATCAAACTCAGAACAGAGCAGAAGCTAGGGAGCGTCCAAGCTGATCTACTGACTTCATGTTTTCCAAGGAAGATTCGAGGGGGGTTTAAGAAAGTTGTAAAATGCATTGAACATTTTTTAATTAAACTATTAAGTATTAACATGATAAATATTTGGATGGTTTTAAGATGATCTTTGATTTAATGAGGTAAACTGTGCATAGACAACACAGTAGAGCCATAAGAAAATACCTAAAACAGCTAACAAACAAACCAAAATGATCCATTTATCAGGAATAATTCATTATCAATTGTGTTGTAGCAATACCTCAGTACTTTTTGTATTTACTTCCCCCATTTCCACTGAATCACAGGCAAGTATCACAACAGGTTAAATAAAAAAACCCCTCTTCTGACAACATTAATTATCATTAAACAACTTTCATGCCAATTTTAATATGAATGTTGAACCCAAGGATGGGAACAGTAGAAGCATGCATGGTTATTTATTTGTTCAGAGTTGCACCAAAGATATCCCTATTCCCTAACCCTCGGACGTCAAGTCAATGTAATAGCCTGATAAGGAAAAATGAAAAGCAGAATGAGAGGAAATAATAGAGGTACCTGCAACCCAAGATCAAGCTCTATGTTCCTGGCTTTAGTAATTTCGGGAATTCTATCTGTCATTTTTAATGGATACCCAAGGACTCGCATAATCTGGGGTCTGCAATCATAATCCCATAAATTTCCTCTAAACCGATGCATGCCTGGAGGAACACAAGCTCTGAACAGCCGTGGATGTGCAAACAAGGCATCTGCAGGAGGCTGAATGCAGAGCAGTAAACATCATCGCTATTCTTCAAATAATAACACATGCAAATTATATTATACAACAGGAGTTTTGCATGCACAAATTGCAATAAAGCAGAAAAACAATTTTCAATTTATAGTGAAGGAAGATTAGGTTTGACAACCATAGTCCACAATATTTAGTTCCTTTCCTTATGAGCTATGATTTTTGAAACAAATATTACGATGACAGAATACATGTGGATCTTGCCTTATACACAACCATATCTTGCCAGCTTATCTTGCCTTCAAACTCGGCAGATACATGATCTATATCTTCAAGTTGCCTACGCAATTTGGGCTGGCAATCCTCTGCATCTGGATCCATTCCAAAGACTTCAAAAAGAACACGATACACTTCTGGCATACCAAAACAAAGATAGATTGCCCCAAACAAAGCCCAAAATACAGACCTGCCAAGACACACTTCATTGATTAAGGTCATTCTACAGTAAATGGATTAAAACAACAAAAAATATTATTATTATTATTATTATTATTATTAATTTATTTTTTATTATTATTATTTATGAATCTTAACAGCTTAGTCTCCAAAGGAACCTAGCATCAAAAGTAAAACTCGTTGATCTAAAAAAAATATTTACACATCTTAATATCACAAACAAATGGCACACATTATGGAGGATTAGGCACAAGGAGAAACACAATGTTGAGCCAAAGAGCATGCCTCAACGTACAAGCATCTATGTCCAAATTTGCCAGGCAGGATTCAGATTGAATAAAAAATAACACCAACAAAATTTTCAAAACCAAATCCCCTATCCTATTATTGTTTAAAAGAATACCATTATAACATATGAGAAGAGGGGTTAGGAACATAAAAGCAACTAAAAACACAATTTGTTAATCCAATTAATCAATTCAGTTTGGCCAGTCAGGTGACTCCAACCAAACGAACCCCATATCAATGTGCTAACATAAATACATCACAGCAGACCTCCCCCTAGAATACTTGGAGTTCGAGTTCAAACCCTAATCATACAATTGCATTAAATACAGAGAGAGGAGATGACTTTGTGACCCATAATAGTAGTTCTACTGGCTCGAACATGGTTTATCACTCGTAGAGGATACATGTAAACTCATACCAAGAAAAGACCTATACCACAGGAACGAAGGCATGTTTACATTTTCTAAAATATTTTTATTTCTTAAAAGTGAGCATATCGTATTGTAAAGCAGCTATATGAACTACAATTCCTAACATCGACGACTTCATCAAGTACTAGTTTCAAAACATGAAGCAACTTTAAAGAAAAGGCTCATGACAGTAATCAAAGTTCACAAGCACCACTATCCCCTGCATTTCATTGTATTGAAAAATCCTTCCAATTAGTCCCTAAATGTCAGTAAAATATATCAACTTGGCAACTAAACTGATGGATATCCAACACTCTAATTTATATAATTTCATAACTTTAAGAGACAGTAAAAAAAAATTCAATAGCGTCACTATCCTCCTAAAATGGAAGCACATTCATTGTATTGAAAATTAACAAACAACAACATAAGAGTTTCTTACTTTACAGTAGCCTCCCTTTCCTTTCTAACCAACTTGTCCATATCATCATAGGGGAAAACCAAATTGTGCAAACCAGCTCCCTTAATCCACCTGGGCAGGCTCCTCTTGCCAATCAACTCGAACACCCGCTCCCTCATCGGCGCCGGCGACTCCCTCGGATACCTCTGCAAAAAATACTCCGCGAAAGCCAGCTCCAGCACATACTGCCCAAGAAAAAACAGCCTGGAGTGCCCGAACCGCACGTGCCGCGCCCGGCTCCGCTCACACGATTCATGCTGAAACGCCAAGTACAGCAGCGTGTCCAGCTCCCTGGCGGGGCCGCTATCGTCCCCGAGCGTCACCGAAGGCTCCAGAGGGTACCCCAGCGCGTGCTTCGCTTCCATCAAGTGATTCTCCATCCATGACTTGTCCAGGTGACCGAGAGGGGAGAAGGGGAGGCAGGAGCTTAGCAAGGGAAACGTGTTGAGCGCGAGCTGGGGGCTGTTGAGGAACCTGTCCGCGAGGAAAGATAACAATATTCGTATAATGCTCAAAGGAGAACAAATATCTATGATCCATATTCGCTATAAAGGACCAGAAATGCATTGCTTACGTATCATTGAAAAGTGAATTAACATAAAAACGAGTAAGGAGTGTTCGCGTGTTCGAAGCCCCTAATAAAAATTAACAGTCAACTTTTGTCGATGAATAAATAAATATATAAAACCTGTCCGCGACTCTTTTGTCGTCTAGCGGGCGCGTGAGGATGAATCTTCGCGGGGGAGCGCGTGGGGTTCGCGGGGAAGGGCGCTTGCGCTCGGCGAGCTCCTTCAGGAGGCGCTGGGGGCTGTTCTCGGGAAGCTCTTGCGGTGGTTCTATGGTTACTGCGGAGACGCGGAGGGTTTGATGTTGAAGTGTGGGAGCGAGTGGTTTGGGGGAGATTTGGATTGGGTTGGGAGTGAAGGAGGATGAGAAGGAGAAGAAGGTGTGGGAGAGTGTGAAGGAAGAAGGGAGTTCCATTGGTGAGGTATGAAGATTAGAGTTGATGTGCGTGTGGATTGGTGGTTGATTTGAGGGTTTTGGGGTTCGGTGTTGTTACTTGCAGGGTTTTTAGCTTCCGGTTCCACGATAGAAATGATGGTCGGATTAGAGACGACGTGTCACAATATACTACTGTGCTTACAAAATACTAGTACTAGAACAGTAAAAGTGGGCCGCAACCTGCGGGTCAATCCGGCCCATCAGGATTCCTTTTACATTCTACGAGGCTCTTGTTATTTACACCTCCTTTTCTTAAGTACACCCCCTCACTCCCTTTCTAATCTCTCAATTACCCAATTATACCATTTTTCTTAAAGAACTGCAACCCTTTTTTTTCCAGAAATGTAATTCCAGAATTATATTTAGATATGTTAGATTCAAGTGTCAGAAGAATCAGAAGACAAGTATTATTTTGATATTTGTTTCATGCTCACTCATGTGATGATGGCATTTGTAATTTTTCCTTTTGGTTAATCTTGGTTCATTAAGGTTAAAATCTAATAATCCTTTGCAGTCATTAAAGAAATCAGACATACATGCATTCACTCTTAGGATTAGAATCATATTAGTATATGCAATTGATTAGAAATACATTGATAAGTCTAAACTAGCATTAAAAATGTTTTCTTACTGATGTAATCAATTACACAAGTCATATAATCGATTACATAAGGCATCTGCATAATCCTGTTTAGCCTATGAACTAGTTTAATCGATTACCAAATAATCGTAATCGATTAAATATGCTATAGAGTACTATGTATACTTCTGGCGTAATCGATTAAAACACATTATAATCGATTATCTATGCTTGTGACTCAAACTTGTATTTCTGGCGTAATCGATTACATGGTCAAATAATCGACTACTTTGTTCGTTCAAGATTTCCAGAAATATCATGAACAACTTAATAGATTAAATAGACGGAATAATCGATTACACGTGTTAAAATAATCAATTACATAAACAAAATAATCGATTACATTCTGTTAAATCTTTTTTTTTTTAAATAGACAAGCAGTGTCTCAGAAAACCAGAGATTGATTTCGAGAGCTTTCATTCATACAAGAGTTTTAGTAATCTCTGAGTGCTTCAAAGAGTTAAAAGAATCATTTTGATAGTGTTGTTCATAAGAGTTAGAATCATCATGCTTGCTTAAAGAGAAGGAGTTATTTTGTGATCATTCATGCATTGAGCTGTGTCAAGATCAATCAAGAAAGCATATCATTCATCACCTCAGGTTATAAATTTCGTGTATATCCTTTATGCTGCAAAGGAATATAAGGTGATATCCTTCTTGAATATCAAGTTTTGTTCTTTGTAATTTTTTTCTTTTGTTTTCTGGAATTTGTGTTGAATTTTTCCATGTAACAGTTGGGTTTCTTTAAAGCATTACTAGAAAGGGTTTTCTAGTGGGTAGAACTGAGTAGTGTTTTCAGGTTCTAGGTCTTTTGATAAATCTAGGGAATAGATTTAGAATTTTGCCTAGGGTGGGTAAAAGAGACCTTGTTGATTGCTTGTAAAGAATTAAAATCTGTTAGTGGAACTCTAATCTGGTTTGGATTAGAAGGTAAACTGGATGTAGCCTCAGTGATTGGAGGTGAACCAGTATAAAATTGTGTGCATTTATGTTTTGAGTTACATTTCATTAACTGCTTGAGATATTATTTTGTGTATCAACTCAAACTTTGATTCAACACAAGAGTTAATTGATTGGAGAAGAAAATTGTTTACTAAATTTGTTTTTGATTTAAGATACGATCCAAATTAATTCTTCGCTGAGTTTTGATTTCCAAGAAAAGTTCAAAAAGGATCAAAAACCAATTCACCCCCCTCTTGGTTTATTGGATTAGGTATTCATTGTATTTTCAAGATATTCCTTACATGTATCTCCAGAACTATGATTCATAGTTCCAGAGATATACTTCCAAAATAGGTATATATTTTTCAATAAAATATCACTTAAGAATTAATATGATTGTCGAGAAATAAAGAAAAAGATGATAAATATTTATCTTATACTCGTGTTTGTTAGTCTTATTTTTATCCTGTCATTAGTGTTCTTTGATCCTATCTAAAATATTTTTTTTCATCTTATTTTTATTATTCTTTAAACCCTAATTTTAAATTATCTTCACCATATATTCATTATATAATATTGCATTTTCATCATTATTATTCAATATTTTGTGTTTTTCTTCATGTGACATAACATTTCAAGATATGCTCATCACTTTAATTACAAAGCAAAGTTTTTGACAATGGTTTATTTCCTTTAACTGTGTTCATTCATTTTCTAATCCAAGTCTACATCAAATTCAGTGTCACGTGAAGTTAGTGATCAACGTACCTTGAAACTCATTGTCACATGAAAAAAAACACAAAATATTGTATAATAATGATGAAAACATGATATTATATAATGAATATATCGTGAAGATAGTTTAAAATTATGGTTTAAAGAATAATAAAGATAAGATGAAAAAAATTAGATATGATTTAAAGAACACTAATAATAGGATGAAAATAAGACTAACAAACATAGGTATAATATTAGTGTTTATCATTTTTTTAATTATTTTTCATCAACCATCTTAATTTGTAAGTGATATTTTATTGAAAAATATATACCTATTCCAAAAATATATCTCTGAACTATGAATTATAGTTATGAAGATCCATTTTTGGAATAACTATATGTAATTCTGGAAATACTTTTCTGGAAAGAAAAAAAAAGGTGTACATCTTTAAAAACAATGAGATAATGGACAATTGAGAGGTAGAAGGGAGGTACATGGGTGTACTTAGAAAAAGAGAGATATAAATAACAAGAGCCTTCTACAATCATATTCAAAATGAATCCAATTCATTTACTATCTAACTCACCCAATGAACCCGTAGTAAGCCACGTAAGTCCACCTACACCACTTAAAAAAACTTAGAAAAATAAAATAGAAATGTTTTTGTCATTTTTAAGTTTTTGTTAATATAAATTTACAATTATATTATTATTATAGATATTTGGCTTCCATTCAATGCCAATATATTTTCTAGCTTCTTGATATATCTTGTTGCAAGTGTGGTGCATGAAAAGTGAAGGATTTAATTTAACTAATATTTTCTAATTTTAACTCATGATTTTTTTTTTAAAAATGTTATCCTTGATTATTCAAAGTTTCGCTAAATATTCAAATTTATTTTTCTAAAAAAAGTTAATTTTTCGCTGAATTTTTTTAATTTTAGATGAGTTGGTGGGGAGTAGATTTAACCCACTAATCCGAAGTGGACTGAACTAACATTTTTATGACTCAACAAAAAGTGAGACAAATTGGATTATCGTGCTTATAAGTTGAGTAATGGTGGACTAGACAAACCCATTTTAACGACTCTAACTAGTATACACTTGATTTTACATTTGCCAAGTTTGAACTTTATTCGAAAAATATATTTGGATGAGTTGATTTATATTCAACATTACTTACTAGAATGAAAGTAATATAATAAATATTACTATAAACTAGAAGGGGTTCATCTAGCATAACTTATCTAGAGTGTCATTCATAATAATATTACGTGGTTCAAGTACGAATATAATTGTCTTATGTCATGGGAAATATACGTGATTTAAACAATTTTTTTAAAGTATAATAAATTAATTTTCACTTGTTTAAATATAATTATAATGTTAAGGAATTACAAAAACATTCTTATCTATTGTCAAAAAACCTATCCTATTTTTCACAAATAAGGAATTACAATTAAGGAAGAAGTCAAGCATAATTTTTTCAGACCGCAATAAATTCATCGAATTGAATAAGATAAAATTTTGCAATTACCACTCAATCAAAACATCAATTGGTGTAGGGTTATTCCAACTTAATCAACTATCTCAAATTCGAATCTTGAGTATGCAATTGCCTTAAATAGTCAAAGGGAGAGTTTTGTCACCCATAACGATCTTACTCAACTTGTTTTGGTAGCCACAAAGTCTTACATCATTTAGAAATTGAGGCCTAAGGTCGTTTATAACTTTATAAACACCATCTCATCTCAACTCACCGAGATGCCTTTTACTAAGGAAAAAATGGTGATAGACCACCAAACACCTAAGCAGACAATATCTCAAATACGGAGATCTTAACGATGCCAACATGACTTGAGGTAAAATGCTTTATGCGTGAACAATGGAGATTTTTATTATTGGAAAAATATATATTTGAACGCCCCAAATGCTAGTTGTCACAAACATGGTTGTCAAAATCGCGATTTAAATCACAAAATCATCTGATTCTATGAGTCTACCACCCCTTCACGAGTTAAATCGAAAGCAAACTCGGTTTTGGAGTAGAATCGTTGGATTCTAAAATAGAATTGCCCGATTCTATAGTAGAATTGTCCGATTCTAAGCAGAATCGCGAGTTGGCAAGTCCAGATGATTGTAAAACGGTGTCGTTTGGGGCGAGCCAGGTAGGGTTTCATTTTCCCCTCTGTGCTGTGTGACTGCATCGTTTCAAGTGTTCCTCGTGTTCCTGTTCGAATGGATGCAGAAGATGAAAATGAAATGAAGGGAAAGAAGGGAAAGAGGTGGTGTCATTGGGGGTCCTCAAATGGCGAAGCTGTGGAGGAGGATGGATATAGCAGTCAGCAAACCCCAAATGCAGCGCAGCAGTGGAAGAAGAAGGCGAGAAAATGAGGATGCAGCGGCAGAGAAGCTTTTATATGGGAGGATTAGGGTTTTTTTTCGTATTTGGGCCAGATCCATAACCGATTTGCTTCTTGCACCCCTTTATTGTTTACTATACACCTTCTTTCTCATTTTTTATATTAAAAATTGAACTTTTGTTTTAATTTAAGTAATTGCTATTTACACTCTTTTTTTTATTAATACACTTTACTCGTGTTATCAACTTTAAAACTTCAATTGTTATTTTGAATTTTTTTATTAATACACTTGTTTCATATTTATATATAGGTAATTTACTCTTTTTTTTTATCTAAAGTAGACTCTTACGATTCTACGAGTAGAGTTTACTAGGCCTCCGCGAGTTTAGGTAGAATCGCGATTCTGGCAACCTTGGTCACAAAGAGAGAGGAAAAAAAGATAGAAAAATATGTGTATGATAGGTAATATGATGTGATAGAAAAAGAGAGATAAAAAAATGTTGATGAGGTGTTCAAAATAATGGGAAATCCAAATATCAAGACTCTTATATATAAGCATTGGGTGATATGGGTTATGTGAGGTTTGGTTAGTTGATGTCATTAACCTATTGCATGTAATCCTCTTGCTTCTACATACACTTTGACATTGTGTTTGTCAGTAACAAGATAAAGACGATGGATGATGATGAGTTTTTTTTTTGGTTTGGTGAAGTTGATTTGTGAGGGATTTAATTTAGTGAAGCTGGCTCCCATATTTGAATTTTGTGTCCTAGGTTAGGAGTGTACATTTATGTTTGTACCCATCTTTTGTCTTTTTTGACCAATACAATTGACTTATATTTGATAAAAAAAACACATATTGATAAAGGTATATCGATATTTTTATAAATTTATCATTTTGTTTTTATTTTTTTCTCACTTGTTTCTCTTAAACCAAATAATCCAACATCTTATTTTATTTTTTTCTTCTATTTTCAGCTATTCTTTTTCTCTCCTCGTGATTAAATAAAGCATGAAGGTGACCATATGTTTGGTATGATGATGACTAGGAAGAAACATGAACGACACTCTCTTCAAGGATACATTGAAAGGTATTTTCTTCCTTGCATGCTATTGAAGTTGTCAACTTCTAAGTGTCAAGTTGGTGTTTAGTCTGGTTGAGGTGTGTAAACATATTGGGCTTCTATTGGGTTAAGGTGTGTGGACTCTTTGTGCTTTTTGGAAAATAAAATACAAGACTTTTACTTTCTGCACCCCTTTTTTCTTCTTGAATCCCATAGGAAATTAAAGGGACAAAAATACCTTTTTTGTCTTAGCCCTACCACACCCACCCTTCTTTCCTACTTCCCTTTGTGCGGCAGTGCCACCCACCTTCCTTGTTACAGCTTCGACATCGTAATACAGGAAGCAATGACCCAACATACATGTGGTGTATAGGAAATTTTGATAATGAAAAGAAAATGGTGGGTCGAGTTATTTTTGAACATTAATTTAGAGCAATTGTGGTGTTAGTGTGCTGGATTTCATCCTGAGATCTGAGGGTGGGTCTTCACATATTTTCCTTAACCACTTAAATAATGTATAAGGCAACTAAAGTACTTAAAGCACAAACATATTTAATTAGTGCAATTTCTGGTTCAAATTTGATGGCATCAAACTCAAAAATTCAGATTAGTAACAATTGGCGCAAAACGCAACCTGCAATTCTTACAAGATGCAACTTCTATATGTATACGCAAATCATAGTTCCCTATCAATATTAAGCTTTCATTTGCAAATGCATCATTCTGCAATAGCTTCCATACTTACGATAATCCATAATAAACAAGTTAAAAGATTATTTTTTTTGTTTGCCCAATAGCCATTACAGAACAGCCTATCCGGAATTATGAAAACAAAATTCTGGATTAGGTAATCTGGAAACAACTTTTACTCTTGATTACTTAATTCAAAATTATGTTTACATAATTCTGAGATAGATTGCTTCGTAAGGGTGGATTTTGTTGTTGTATATTCCATATTCGTTATTTTAGAATGCATTTGAGATTGTTTTGGATTGTTTTTTTTTCAAAAGCCAGAAAATAGTCCTCTAAAATGGTTATTCTGGAATTCATAATTTTTTTAACATATGGATCACCTAATCTAGATCATATGACACCTACGGAGAGTCAAAATCAAAGGTTGAACAAACATGAATGGAGATTAATGGAGGTTGAACAACCAAGATAGATCGAAGTCGAAAAATAACGAAGGAGGGCTAGGTACAGGGGGTGTGAAGAATAAGCAGAAATAGGAGAAAGAAAAAAAAATTATAATAAAAGGGCACTTTGGGGATATTATAATATTGGGGTACATGAAACAGAAAATAGGTGTAGGCCTTAAAAGCCTCATTCTAATTGCCACTAGGTAGGTAGTTTATGACTTTATGTGGCATGAGATGTTGACTTACAATCATAGTTGTGAAACTCTATCATTAATCTGGTTGAGGTAGTGGGGTAGGTAGTTTATGACTTTATGTGGCATGAGATGTTGACTTACAATCATAGTTGTGAAACTCTCTTATTGACCTGGTCGAGGTAGTGAATCAGTGGTCCAATCAGTAGGTCAGTAATTGGTCCGGTTTGACACAGTATATATTAAAAATTAAAAATTATATTTGTATCTATTATATATAATTATGTAACTAACATTATTTGAGTAAGAAAAATTCATTCATTCTCCAAAATCCAAATAAAAAAAGAATCCAATTTTTTTCCAAAAAAAGTATTTTTTTTAAAAAAACTGGCCGGACCGAACCGATCCAACTAGGATCCACGTGACCAACCCAATCAGGTTTAATCATGTCAACTGCATAACTAATTCGAAAGTGAAATTGACCCATTAGATTACCGAGTCCCAATCCAACCAATCTGAACCAGTTTTTATAACACTAATTGCCATAATATTTTTCACGGTCTGGTCGTGGTTGAATCTCCAACTCATAGCACCAAGGTTGATGTTAATTGACCATTGATATGAGCATTGGGCTCTGGCTTTGTAGATCAATATTGAAAAAATAACATTAGATCAATATTTGCTTAATAATATAAATAAATATAATACATTTAAAAAAAATTCTAGAACACCATATTTATCATTTAAAAAAATATAATTTCAATGAAGCCCGAGGAAATATGCTAGCTAGTAATATTTTTGTTGATGATCAATATCCTTTCATTTGCATGTGATTTGGATTTCTGTAAGTAATTTTACTCGATTATGAACGATCCATAGAACATCAAATTGAGAATAATTCCATGTAACTCTGTTAAATTAAACTTTTAATTTTTTCCTTGTCATGATACTCCTTTTATATTAATTCTTGCATGAAAATTAACGATTTCAAATAAATTTATAATTACAGTATATTCTGTTAGTCATATAATTAAGATGAGTTGTAATTCTTTAATGTGTAAATGTAAGACCGAATTATATTTTTTATTTAGAAACTGAAATAATATTTATTTTTAGTTGAAACTGAAATAAAATTAAGAATCACATATAAAGACTAATGTTTTCATTTAACCAAGGAAATATTTCGTCGTTTGAAAGGATAATATTTTGTTCAGCATATTATATCCAATAACTTAACAATTTATTCAATGCTTATAAAATTACGCAGACAAAATTAGTTAAAAATACACTTGCAATAAATTAGATGTGTTCTGCTCGTGAGAAACAGAATATATCCAACGGGTTTATTAGGATTTGCTATGGGATCAAACTCTCCCTCTCTGAAGATGCCCACGGAGATGAAGCACCCTGAGGAAGATGATCACTGCCGGAGACAACACAGGTGGTGTGCTGTGTGTGCAGTGTGAAGAGAAAAGAGAGAGTCAGAATTGTTGTGTACCTTTCACCATGAATGATGCTTTATTTATAAGATGATACCTGGATCCTGGGAAGATATGGTTGAGGCCCCATTATCTTTTATTAAGATATTCAGATTATCTAAATAATGGCAGCAGTTGTGATTATATCTTCTGTTATATCTTCTATCTTTTGGTGGTTGCAGAGTTTAAATATTTGAATAGGCCTATCCGTAACAGATGCCCCACAGCCCGGTTATCTAACACTCTGGATGACTGGGATGTATCAAATAGATAGGTCTGAGTTATATTGAATCCAAGATCTTCATGGCGTTGTAGGTTACTATCATTGCTCCATGCCGAGATAATTAGCTCGGTTTTAAGAAGTTTATCTGAGACGTTTTCCATTACTACCGAGCTATTCCTTGCCGAGGTGGGCTCTTTTTGCTTGTCCTTTGCCGAGGTAATAACTAGTCTTTCAAAGCTTGTCTAAGACGTTTTCAATCACTGTCGGGCTGTCTCTTGTCTCTTCAGTAGCGGCTTAAATAATTATGATCATCGAAAAATGAAACGCCTCTTTTTTCATAAATGACTCATGTCTCTATCATTTAATGCAGTTATTTCTTTTAACGCTGTAATCATTTCTTGCTTCAATAATGACATTTTTGCCCCTGCACGTTCTTTCACATCCAAATACTTGAAACGTTTTGTTGATCTTTGGCGGTTTTCTTAGGGCTTATACGCATTTTTACACATTTGTTTCCAGCACTTCATTCTCCTCTTTCGTCTTTGCCATTTCCGCAATCTATTTTCTTACCCTGCGACTTTCCTTTGTGCATCCTGTTCTCTGCTTTGCTCAACATTTCAACAATCTTCCCTCTATTCCCGGTACTTTCGATTTTCTTCTTTCACATTCGTCCCTTTGCAATTATTTCTATCTGCTATTTTAGTTTATGCGAACATTTCTTTCGTCTGTGGTTTCTTTTGATTCTTCATTCTCTTTCCCCTTTTTTTGCGTCTTTACTCTCATACTCCTTTTCCATGAACTATTCTGCGGAAGAAGAGGCACATATTCGCAGAACTGTCCCTCCACGTTCAGCATTTTGGTTTTTCGGTCTCCCTCTTCCTGATGAGGAGAAGGAAAAAGCCATTCTGCGAAATCCATTTGGTTCTAACAGTTCTAGAACCAATATTCCTAAACCTCCTAATCCTTCTAGATTAGGGTTATCATCTAGTTTATCCCAAACTGAGCGTAGGACTTCTGATCAGACCCCCATATCTTCAAGCAATATTCCTTTAGGTGTTTCTAGAAAGGATAATGTATCTGCACAACACTTTGAAACTCGATTCGAACCCTGTTCGAAATGTCTTGATGATTTTTTCTATTTCGCTAGCATTGATCATAATCATCAGGCTGATGCTGTTCTTGACAACTGCCGGCATAACCCTATTGTTGTCCCCAAACCTCCTATACAAAGAACCAATACTTTGATTTCCAGTAGATCAAATTTAGGGATCGAGGTGCCGACTTCTACCAATATCCCTGCGTCGGTCCAATCTTCATCAAACATTATTTCTCTCATGACCAGTCTCCCAGGTATTTTACTAATTACAACTTTCCTTTTTACTTTCGTAGATAATTATGGACTCGTCTCCTTTGGAAGTTGTTGAAGAATCCTCGGCCGAATCTCAATCTCAAGCTATTCCTCCTACTCTGACCAATAAGTATCCCTGGGTGACCCACGAGGTGTTACGTACTACCTCGGTCTTGGATTCCGAAAATATTGCCAATATTCCTATCGGAATTCAAGAGGGTTTTACAATTTGTGCTCCCCGTCCAGATGAGCCTATTTGCTCTTCTCGTGAGAGGAATAATCTTGATTTCTTTTTCTTTCATAAAGATGTAATAACCCGTTTAGGAGTACGATTCCCTCTCACTGAGTTTCAAATGCACGTGTTAGATTACCTACGTGTTGCCCCTTCTCAACTTCACCCCAATAGTTGGGTGTTTATGCAGGCCTTTGAGTTTCTATGCCGAGAATTAGAAATACCGTGCACCCATCCTTTGTTCTTTTACTTCTTCACCTTTCAAATTAGCCAATCTGGCAAGGAACCCGCCAACAGAAAAAGGTGGGTCTCCTTCCGGGGCCGCAATGACCGTGGTCATGCTGACCGTTGGCTTTTTTCCTTGTTCGCTGAATCATTCAAGGGCTTTAAGAACAAGTTTTTTAAAGTCATCGTTGATTCGGGCCATCACCCCTTTTTTCTTCACAACTCGGATCCGTTTAGCTAGAAATTTCCTCCCTGTTGGACTTCTGTCCATTATGATTTTCCTCCTTCTTATTACCGATCCGATGAGGCCTAGATGTCAGATTCAGATTTGTCCTCTGCGGCTCGTATAATGTCTCTCAAAGAATCAAAGAAACTTCCTTTGATAACTTATTATATCCAGCGTGGTTAGTTTGGATTTCTTTTGAGTATTATAGGAGTAATTATCATCTCGTGTTTAACTTGTGCATAAATATTTTGTAGCTGTTGAAATGGACCCTGCTCCCATTCGGAAGCTCGACCACCTCGTAGCCTTCCATTCACGTAAAAAACGGAAGGTTACAGGTGGGAAAGATAAAGCAAAGGTAGCCGAGGTTGCTGCTCCCGAGGTAACGGCTACCTCAGACATTCCTGTCCCAACTCTTCCTGCACCCGAGATGCCGGTTGTTGATCTTGAAACATCTTCGGCAGATGCGACTCCTGAAGCCCCTGCTGTCGAAGTATCAGAACCTCGGACTGCCGATGTTTCTATTCCGCTACCCAGTGTTTCTGAGGGACTTGTTCATCTGGCACCCCAAACTCTTTGCGATAAGGGTGTCACGCAAGAATTTTTTAAGGTTGCCCGGGCACCGAGAAGATATTCTGAATTGATCCCTTTCAATGCTGCGGAGATGAAAGAATTAAGCATGATCGAGTTAGCATCTCTGAAGAGTGGTACCTTGGTCGAGAGTCTGTTTACTTTGAACAAGAAAGCTTGCCGAGTAAATGCTGACCTTGAAGCTTCTCGAAAAGAAAATTTACAACTTCAACAGAAGCTTGACCAAGCCAATATGAAGACGGCTGCACTAGAGGCATCGGTCACGGAATTAGAGGTTATCCGTGCCGATCTGGAGGCCTCCCGAGCTACTGCAAAGGA
>CM023947.1:19178507-19257958 GCA_013407115.1 Glycine latifolia | reverse complement strand
GCCAAAGCCTGAGATTTGATTGCATTGCGAGCTTCATATTTGATATCAAACTCGGATAACTGAATGGCCCAATTCATCATCCTTCCTGCTAAGTCCGGCTTGTGTAGTACCTGTCGGATAGGCTGATTTGTTCTTACCACTATAGTATGACTTTGGAAATATGGACGAAGCCTCTTAGCCGTTGTGAGTAAAGCGAAGGCCACTTTTTCGAGCTTCTGGTAACGCAACTCCGAGTTCTTGAGAGCTCGGCTTACAAAGTATATTGGCAACTGACACTTATCCACTTCTCGGACTAGAACTGCGCTTATGGCTTCTTCCCCTACTGCGAGGTACAGGATAAGAGTTTCTCCGTGCTCTGGCTTCGAGAGAACTGGGGGTGAGGCCAAACATCTTTTTATTTCCTGAAACGCCTCTTCGCATGCCTGATTCCATCCTATCTTGGCTTCCTTTTTTAATAACTTAAAGAATGGTAGGGCCTTTTCTGCGGCTTTTGGGAGGAACCGTGTTAAGGCCGCCATCCTTCCTGTTAGCTGTTGGATTTCTCGTTTATTAGTAGGAAATTGCATGTCGAGTACAGCTTTGCATTTATCCGGGTTTGCCTCTATTCCTCGGTGTGTTAACATGAACCCTAAGAATTTCCCGGCTTTTACCCCGAAAGCACATTTCAGGGGATTCAAGCGGATACTGTGTTGTCTTAGTTTGTAAAATGTTTCCTCCAAATCTTGGATGTGGTCTCCATTTTTACCTGTCTTAACAATCATGTCGTCGATATATACTTCGATATTGCGTCCGAGTTGATCAATGAAGACCTTATTCATCATTTGTTGGTAAGTAGCTCCTGCATTCTTCAAACCAAATGGCATCACCTCGTAATAGTAATTTGCTTCAGTGCCTCGGAATGCTGTCTTCTCTTGATCTCCCGGGTACATCGGTATCTGATTATATCCGGAGTAAGCATCCATAAAAGATAATGACTGAAATCCGGCGGAGTTATCGACTAGCTGGTCGATACTCGGCATTGGATAAGAATCTTTTGGACAAAATTTGTTCAAATCCGTGTAATCAACACAAACTCGCCATTTTCCATTGGACTTCTTAACCATCACCACATTAGAGAGCCAAGTGGTGTATTGTATTTCTCTTATGAACCCGGCCTCTAGCAGTTCCTTGATGTGTTTTTCTAATGCCTGTCTTCTGTTCGGGCCGAGCTTCCTGTTTTTTTGTGCCACTGGTTTGGAGTCAGGGTACATGGCCAGTTTATGACAGCAGAATGTGGGGTCGATTCCAGGAATCTCGGATGCTTTCCAAGCAAACACGTCCTGGTTCTTCCTAAGGCATTGGATTAGCTTGCCTTTGGTTTCTGAATTGTTTTGTGTGCCTATTTTCGTAATTTGCTCTGGAGATCCTCCAATCTGAATGTCTTCCAGTTCGTCTACCGGCTCCGGTCTCCACTCTTCTACATCTCTCATATCCAATTCCACAAGATTGACCGGCTTGCGGGATGCCGACCTCTCCATCTGTTGATCTGAGGGATCTCCCTGCCGAATCCGAGGTGGAGAAGATGGGCCATCTTCGATTTCTCGGATTGTATTGAAATAGCATTGCCTGGACTCCTTCTGGTCACCACAAATTGTGATAACTCGGCCAAGGTGTCTGATCATCTTCATCTTCTGGTGCTTGGTGGACATCAATATATCCCATTTATGGAGTGTCAGCCTGCCTAATATGATGTTGTACGGTGAGGTGAACTCGCCAACGGTGAATGTGACTCGGCCTGTCTTGAAACCTTCCCTTGTCCCCAACGTCAATTGGAGGTCAATTGCGCCTTTCAAACTGGTGCCTCTACCATTAAAACCGATCAGCATGGTTTGACACGGTTTTAAGTCCTCCTTCTTTAAGTTCATCTTTCGAAATGCACTCAAGTTAATGATGTCGGCCGAGCTACCATTATCAACAAATATTCTTTTAATTTGGAAATTCGCCACGGTCCCCTGTTATAACAAGACCGTCTTCGTGTCCGGGCACGACGCCTTTCATATCGTCTTCTGTGAAATAGATCAGCGGTGGTTCAGATTTCTTGCTATTTTCTTTGAATTTGGGTTGATCTCTTACCGACATAACTTCCTTGAGATATTTCTTCCGCTAACTGGCGGTGTCGCCTCCGCCTCCCATGCCTCCCGAGATCACATTACATTCGAATTCGGGTTCTGGGAATTCGTCCTTCTTATTTTTTTTTTCATCTCGGTCTTTATTCTCCTGCTGAATTTTCCTTTTTCCTTGGTGCCCTTGAGTCTTGATAACGTATTGCTGAAGTTTACCTTCACGAACAAATTGTTCTATCGCATCACGAAGTTCCCCGGCATTGGTCAGTTGTATGACCCGGCCCATTGTGGAAGTCACAATATCGGGAATAGTCTAACCCCTCCTTTCTCACTATTGGTCGAGGACGTTCTACTTTCCTCATCTCCGTGAACGCAACTTCCTTCCATATCTGACCTCGTGGAGCGTTCAATGGAGCATACTTGTCAAATTTCCACTCGAACTTTTTGGACCTGAGGTTCGGGTCCTGAAAGTTTCTTGGAAGTCGGTTAGCGGGAAAATTTAAGGGTTGTCGATTGGATTGTGTATTCTCATGACGTCGGTTTCTCGGCGATGTAGCTTTCTTATTCTCCCTTGGAGCCGAGTTAGCAATTTCCATCTGTTCCAACTCTAAGTATTTTTTAGAGCGGATCATAAATTCATTTAGAGTCTTCACAAGATCTTTATAAATGGATTTGGCGAGACGGGATGACCCATTGAGCCCCGCTGAAATGAGGTGCACATGGACCTTTTCTTCCAAGCCCTGTACTTGTAAGGCAACTTCTTTGAATCGGTTCATGTAACTTTGTAATGTTTCTCCGGACTGTTAGCGTATTTTCCCTAATATGAACTCGGACTTGGGCTGCTTCTTGCTTGTTGCAAAGTTCAACAAGAACTTTTGTCCAAAATCTTCAAAATTTTGGATAGACCTCGGCGGCAATGAGTGGAACCAGGCTTGAGCGGCTCCAGTCAACGTAGTAGCAAAAATCTGAGAAATTATAGGCTCATCAATACCTCGGACGCACATCTGCATATCGAACTCGTCTATATGTACCCGGGGATCTTGGCTCCCATCATACTTGGATAAAAAAGAACTCTCGAAGTCCTCCAAGAATTGGGCTTCCACTATCTTGTTGATGAATGGGCTATTGTTCTGATGACCTCGGCGATATTTCCTCTGATATGTATCGTCTTCTCGTCTGGGCCGACGTATAATTTCTCTTGCTGATCTATCGACAACGGCATGCTCTGGGATTTGGGTTGACAAAGCAGGCCGAGGTCCTTCCTTGCGTGAATGGGATCTGACTTGTTCGGATTGACTGGTTGGTCCTCTATTACCAATCTCAGCTGTGGGTGCCGAGTTATTTGTGTCATGTCTTCTTTCTACTGAATTAGGTTGCTCGTTGTGTGTTGTCGCCGGTCGTTCAGTATTAGGATTGCCCGGCTGTTTGGACAGATTCTGAGCATCCTCCTGACGTTGAAGCTCGCAGCGCTTCTCCAGGTTTTCTAACCGAGATAAAATAAACTTCAACGCATTGTGAATAAAACGCTGATTGTTGTCTAATTCTACCTCGGCATTCGATGGGGGAGCACGAGCTGGTGGTGGTATCGCTGGAGAAGAAGCGGTATGGGACGCCGTATCTTCTACTACCACGTTTTCCAGATTCGCATTCTGGGGTGGTGGTGCCTCATGTCCAGCGATCTGATGGCTTCTGGTGTTGACCATTGTGAATTGGTGGGATTCAAAATTTATCGTCCCCACAGACGGCGCCACTGTTCTGCTCGTGAGAAACAGAATGTACCCAACGGGTTTATTGGGATTTGCTATGGGATCAAACTCTCCCTCTCTGAAGATGCCCACGGAGATGAAGCACCCTCAGGAAGATGATCACTGCCGGAGACAACACAAGTGATGTGCTGTGTGTGCAGTGTGAAGAGAAAAGAGAGAGTCAGAATTGTTGTGTACCTTTCACCATGAATGATGCTTTATTTATAAGATGATACCTGGATCCTGGGAAGATATGGTTGAGACCCATTATCTTTTATTAAGATATTCAGATTATCTAAATAATGGCAGTAGTTGTGATTATATCTTCTGTTATATCTTCTATCTTTTGGTGGTTGCAGAGTTTAAATATTTGAATGGACCTATCCATAACAAGATGTGAAGTGAAAAAATTGTAAATTAAGTAATATCAGAAAGAAGAGATTTTCTTGCATAATAAGATTAGACCCAACAAAATAATTGTTCGACACACGGATATTGCTGCAGTAATTGTTTATGATCGTTTATTATATCGTATTGATATCTGATTGTGTAAATTACTGAGACTATTAATTTGGATCTCACACACCATATGTAAGCAATCCGACAAGCATGGCCAGTTACTTTAAGGCATGCACTTGGGTCGTTTATGCTTTTTATTTATATTTGTTGCTTAGTGGTTAACGAGAAGTATCAGAAGCAGTGGATTGATCGATTTGAAACCAAAATAATAGCAATGGTGGTGTTGTAGGGTATCCTCTAATTTGACGCGTGGCAATAAGATTTATGTGTTGCATTATTTGGATAGCCAATCCAAGGAAAAGATCCATAAAGAACTCATTTGCTCTGAAATGGATTTATATGAATGATCTTTCTGTCTGATGATGAGTCTGCATTATAAAAGGGACAGTTATTGGCTTATTATACACGATGAGGGAGCAAGATGATAGAAAATGTCTTTGATTGGTACATGAGCTAGCCTTTCATTATATCGGGATCTTCCATATCCGCTTCTATAACAATACCTAAGTGTGAATGGTAGGATATTTCTTATAAATGTAATGGAGGTGATAGAGGAGATTGTTGGGCTTCCCAAATTATGATAAGTTCTTTAATAGATTTAGTTAATCTACATACTACATGGTCAATAAATTAATATAAATGCAAAAGAGATGTATTTTAACAAGTTATTAATACATAATAGAATTTTTTTAATTGCAAATGATGTACATTATTTGTTGATAGAATTGAAATTGGTTAAGGATTATGGTTTTTAGGTTGAGTTGGGTAAAGAATCAGAGTGTAAAATTATAATTTTAAATTATGTTATTAATTTTATTTTGGTGAAATGACTTATTTGGTTTTTTATTTTATTTTTTTGGTTTAATTTGATTTTTTATTTTTTAAAAAGTTCAATTGATTATTATTTCTTTTTGTTCAATTTAGTCTTTGTCTTTTAAAAAAAATTATTTTGATAATTTATTTTATTTTTCTTATTAAACTTAGTTATTCAATCCATTTAAGATTTACGTCATTAATTATTTAAGATTTTTTTAAAATTGAAGTGGCAGGAAGGGAGAAAATTGAGCTAAAAAAAGTTTATTTTTAAACAATTAGTGAATTTAATCTTAAATAGATTAAAAGATTAAATTGAACAAAAATAAGATAAAAAGATTAAAATGAATAAAAAAATAAAATAATGGACCAAATAAAATTTTTTAATAGATAACGGACTATACTAAAAAAAAATAAAGTAACAAATTGAAATTAAAAAAAAAGAAGAACCAAATTGAAAAAAAGAAGATAAATAACCAAATAAATGATTTAGTCTTTTATTTTTACATCTTTAACTATGAGTTGATGATGGTGAGTTAAGTTGAATTGAGCTAAAATATATTGATCTATAAGTGACAATAATGGTAAGATAAAGATGATAATGATAGTTATTGGTGTTGTAAAAATTGATTTTATATTAGGTTAATAGATTAACGATCCAACTTATTATTTATTGAATCAGTTGACTCAATATATAATAAAAAAATAAAATGTAATTATTAAAATATAATTAATTCATATTCCAAATTTAAAATTATTGTCATGATAAAATAAAAAAATAAGACTGCAAAATATAATATACCTAACAAAACTGGTATAAATTGTAATAGTTAATATCAATATACATACACTTATAAATTTATATGTATATATACGTCATTTTATATATAAATATATATATTGTGTGTGTATTTATTATATATACAAGTTAACAACATGTAGCGTGACATAATGGTAAGCTCAAAGCTGTCCACTTCTCGGAGAGAATGCCAGGGTTTGGATTAATGGATTTGAACCCGTTATGTGTGTTTTTTTAATTTAATGTATTTTAATTAATAAAAGTATGTGAGAGAAAATGCAATCTGCAGGTGTGACTGTGTGACTTGTCTGCTCACTGCTGTTGCAGAGTTGCAGGTATGACTTTACTTGGAATGCAAAAAAGTGCACACAATTTAGTCTGAGGAACGTAAAAATTTTTTAGGTGATTTTGGACCGGTCGGAGCCAAGCGAAATTTATCGGTTTAATCCGATGTTTGTCCGGTTTGATGACGTGTCACCGAGCAAATAACATCATTGATAAAATGCTCACCCAACCCGACTATGTGTTCGGTTCCCGATCCAAACCGGATTTAATAACATTAATATTTATAACGAGGAATATAGGAACATGACGCTGGTCGCAGTGAAAATAATAACCATAATGATGAAAGTAACTTATAATAACAAGGATAATAACCATAATGATAATGACAAGATTAGAGATAATAATTATGGCTGACAAAATGACTGAGCTAAAAAGTTGTACTTACCATATTTATGGGCAATCCCAGCCCAATAGTAGTGAGACTTGAAACAAGCAAGATTTTTTTTCGTTAGTTAGATAAGTTAGATGTTAAATCTTTGTGGTAACAGGTAATTTTTTTGTTTTATAAAAAGTTATTACTAGTAATTAGACTTCACCTTTTCTAACAAAATATTTTCCAAACATACTTATAAGCATACAAATTTAATTATTAATCAACATATCTTAAATCCCCAACAATATTTCAGTGCATATCTGATTTTCAGGTAAAAAATATTTTTGAAGTAAAAATATTTTTATCAAAGGATTAAGACTTTTATTTTTATTTTACTTTTATTTGTTGAATTTGCATTAAAATACACGCATATAACATTTCTAACTTCTATTTGCCATGATAGGAAAGTGTTCATGAAACAGCCTTGTTGTGGCTTGAGTTGAGACGTTCCATGTGGAGAAAAAGTGCAGACCAGACCCTTGTAGACGCCAACCAACATGCAACTATCTCATCCTTTACACCACACACAACAAAAACACATCTCCACGCTTATTTTTTTGCCCCTCTTCCCACTCATAACGTCCAAAGTAACACTCGTACACATTACTCGCTGTACCTTCAGTTGAGTTAACTTTCTTGCATGCAACAAGACCCTACTTTGGGATTTCATAAAATGTTAATCATTTGTTTCATGACCTTCATGTCCTAACTCCCCTCATTATTATCCATGGAGCTTCTCATTCGAATAATATTTCAAAGGGATATAATATAAAGTAAGCACTTTGCTCCCTTACCCTTTATATAATATATGAAGAGCTTTTAACTGTCTTAATATTTGTGCTACCTTTCTTTGTGCTTCATCGTCAACCGTACGGTAAAGAAACTATACCCTCCTAGAATTCTGTCTCTGACATGGTCGATGGTGACAAGATAAATAATCTACGAAAGCTGCTAGTGATTTGTCTCTGAAAGGATTAGGAGCTTAATTATTATTTCTAGTGCCATGAAGGGAGCAAGTGAATGGTATGTTTCTCATCTTCTAAAACTCCTTCTTGATAACAAGCGTTCCCAACTTTCTGATGTAACGCACATTTACCAAAGAAAAATATTGAAAACTCGTGACTTGAACTATTTGATTGCAGGGCTTACTCTCATGAGATTCCAAGTGATGTCACCGTTCACGTTGGCGAAGTTTCCTTTTCGTTACATAAGGTACTGAACCAAATCAAACACGAACCCTTTGCAGCATATATTAAATTATTTATCTTAGGATCATTAAATGGAGAGTAACGATTTCTATTTCTTGGCAATTGTCAAGCAACTGTTGCTTAATATTTTGCAGCCAATTCTATGCTTTTTTATCTACAAACATAACACTTAGATTAATAATTGTTAATTTGGGCTTCAATCATCATTGAATTTGTTCTTCATGTCTTGTAATGCAATTTGCAGTTTCCATTAGTTTCCAAGAGTGGATACATAGGGAAACTGGTATCAGAATCAAGTGATGAAGATGTTTCATTCATTGAACTCTATGATGTCCCTGGTGGAGCAGAAGCATTTGAACTGGCAACAAAATTCTGCTACGGGATAAACTTCGAAATAAGCGTCAAAAACATTGCTACACTTCGTTGCGTGGCAGAGTATCTTGACATGACAGAGGATTACTCGGTTGGAAATTTGGTGGGAAGGGCTGATTCTTACTTGAATGAAGTGGCACTGAAGACTATTTCAGGGGCTGTGTCGATCTTACACGTGTCGGAACGCCTCCTTCCGATGGCAGAGAAGGCAAAACTGGTGAGTAGATGCATAGATGCTATTGCATTCATAGCCTCCAAGGAGACTCAATTCTGTTCATCTATGAGAGGTGACATTATTGGCACTGATGGCATGGCTTCTCAACAAAGGCCAGTGGTTCACTGGTGGGCTGAGGATCTCTCAGTTCTCAGAATTGACATCTTTCAAAGAGTTCTGATTGCAATGATGGCAAGAGGGTTTAAACAGTTTGCTCTTGGCCCTATCATTATGCTCTATGCACAGAAATCTCTACGAGGTTTGGTAAGACTAAGACCCCTTACCCAAAAGATTGAAAACATACAAATAGACATGGTTTGATATATTATTGACTTTGTGCATTGAAAACATTCACTCTTGTGATTGCCTTCAACAAATAATTGTTTCAAATACAAAATCAACTTTAATAAATAATTGTGTATCTTTTCTAAATATTCTTACTGCAAAGACTTTTTATACTAACAAATTATCATGTACAGTATGATAACTTTATCAAATTTTATAATAATTATTTAAAAGTTTAACTTTAGATGAATTTTAATTAATTGACGTTGTAAATTTTTTTGCACTGACAATGTAGGAAAATTATATTAGTACTTCAAAGAGTTTAAACATAATTAATTATCTTAAAATTACTTTTTATATAACATAATATATCTAAAGCTAAAATATAATGTGTATAATTAATTTTAACAAATAATAATGATAATTACCACAGTTAATCAAAATACACAGTGAATGATGAAACATTCTTTTGGCGGAGCAGGAGATATTTGGAAAGGGTAGGAAGAAGATTGAAGTTGAAGCACAAGAAGAGCATGAAAAGAGGGTTGTTTTAGAGACACTAGTGAGCCTTCTGCCAAGGGAGAAGAATGCAATGTCAGTGAGCTTTCTTTCTATGTTGCTAAGGGCAGCAATATATCTTGAGACAACGGTTGCTTGCAGGCTTGATTTGGAAAAGAGGATGGCCCTGCAGTTAGATCAAGCTGTTTTAGATGATATTCTAATTCCTTCTTATTCTTTCACTGGGGACACATTGTTTGATGTAGATACGGTGCAGCGAATCATGATGAATTTCCTACAATCTGAAAAGGAAGATCGTTCACCATATAATGCAGATGGTGAATATTTTTCTCCTCCCCAAAGTGATGTTTATAGGGTTGGAAAGTTGATAGAGAACTACCTTGCTGAGATAGCCACAGACAGAAATTTAGCTATTTCAAAATTCATCAGTGTCGCTGAACTAATTCCTGAACAATCAAGAGCAACAGAAGATGGGATGTATAGAGCCATAGACATCTATCTTAAGGTGAGGTTCTAAAACTAACACTCACTAGTGCTAATAGAAACTTATTTCCTCCTATTGATATAATTTTTATTAAATCCAACTTAACCATTGATATTATGTTCATATGTGTTAAAATATCAGTTATTGATTTTTTCATCAACAGTTAAGATTATTACTTTATCCTTTCTCGTTTTAGGGGAGACAAATCCAACTTTTATGTTGTACTCAGATCACCTGTCTCCCTTTATCTGTTTCTCTAATTAGAACGTTATTTTGGTAATGACATGTCGTTTTTTAATTGGAGGAACATGGAGGGGGATCAAAAACTGAGAAAGGTGGTTTCTTTTCTATTAGAACAGAAACTTACAACCACATTTTAGTATTTTGCAAAACAACATTAGATTTCTGTCTTCTACAAAGCACATAGACTCAGGCTTCACCACATTTGAATGTTTGGATACAAGTCAGAAGTATCTTTGAGAGCTTCTCTACTGAAAATATAGTGATTTTTTTAGTAGAGAAACTCTCAAAAGCACTTCTAGCCTTGTATCCAAACAGGCTCTTAGCTTTAGATTTTGATTTTATCTCAGTTGATTTGCCAGGGGTTATCTAACTTAACACAAGTAAAAACTGGATTAAACACTCCCAAGGTAGATAATTAGTTAATTGAGAAAATTGTACCAATCATCTTATGGTACATAATTAAGGACTTATTTGGATACAAATCATAAGTGCTTTTGAGAGTTTTTTTTACTGGAAATATAAAGTTTTTTCCATTAAAAAAACTCTCAAACACTTCTAACCTTGTAGTTAAACAAACTCTAATTCTATTAATTGTCTACAATAGGCTGTTTAACCTCAGTTGGGATAACACTGAAACAATCTCTTATTTGCCACATTGAACTTACAATAGTATTATCATTGAATTCAAGTGTTTAACTCTAATATTCGTCTTGTGTAAAATAATTACACGCGAGTTTATCACGAATACTGCTGATAAAGTAGAAACTTGAAACTCTCAGGCTCATCCTGTTCTAAGCGACACGGAGAAAAAGAAAGTGTGCAGCGTGATGGACTGCCAGAAGTTATCACGAGAGGCGTGTGCACATGCTGCTCAAAATGACAGGCTTCCAGTTCAAATGGTTGTTCAAGTTCTCTACTACGAACAGCAACGTCTTCGCGATTCCATGGATGGCAGTGCAGGCTGGGATTCTCCTAACTTCCGCGACAAGGTAAATTCATCTCCCAACGAGCTTAATCCGGTGTCAAAGGAGCTCTCCATCTTGCGAAGAGAAAACGAAGACCTGAAACTAGAGATAGTGAAATTGAAAATGAAACTAAAAGAGATTGAGAGAACTTCCATTAGATCAGCATCAAGTAGTCCTGTGATATATGCTTCGCCCTCCGCTGATAAGCCTCCTCTGCCTAGAAAATCATTCATAAACTCTGTGTCCAAAAAGCTTGGTCGTCTTTCTCCTTTTTCACGTGGCAATGCTGTCACAACTCCTCTCAAAGGTCACGTAAAATCTGATAAGAATCGACGCCATTCCATATCCTAAGACCATTATGTTTGCAGGGTACAAGTTCTATCTTTGTTTTCAGAGGCTTGTAAACAGGATTAGTTTTACTTCACTGTGATACTTGTGTAGATTATATTTTCATTATGCTTATGTCCAATAATAACTTCAATATGTAATTTGTAAAGGTTGGTAAAAACCAAAAAGTAATACAGAACTTCTGATTGCATTGCATCCTAAGGCGACATAGATGCTCTTTAATTACAAGAAAAATAGAATTAATAATTTATCATATGTTATCATTGGAAAAATCATTGCTATTCTAATCAATCATGTGCATAAAATATAAATCAGTATAAAATCTTACATGACAGCATATGCGTTCTTTCAAACAACAAATGAAAGCGTAATTTGACGAAGTAGTGAAATTTCATTTTGCTCTGTCGTATTTAAAACTACATAGCTTCTTGCTGACTATTCAAATATTTATAAAGTTAAATGTTAATGTGAGTAAAATTCTGTTAGAGTTAATTAATTTAGTTAATCATTTAGTTTATTATGATTAGGTGCTTGTTGTTAGTGCTTAATAGTTACTACAAATAAGTGCATCATGTACATGTTCTGCATCTTTTTCATATCATCAATATAGTGAGATATTTTTAAGGAAGTCCTATCTTGTTCTCTGAGTTCTATAATTTTTGGCCTCTCAAACTTGGGGTCACTTGTATCTCTTAGATTTTTAATGTTAAACTATTCACTTAGTCTCTATAGTTGTCAGATTTTAATATCTATACGAGAAAATTGTAAGTTTTAATATCTTCAAATGCATAAAAGTTAAATTTTGGTATCATTAACACATGAGGGAACTTTCAAGCAGTACAAAACTGTTATAAATTTTTTCTACCCGTGATAAATCACTAAAAAAAATTGTGTAGGTATAAAATTATCATTTTCTGGTACTAGTAAAGATATAACTAACTGAATGGTTTAACTTATTTATAATTGTGTCTGTGATCAAGAAGAAAGACAAATAACCCGTTTTTTTGCTTACAATTTCAACATACCAGGAAGAAAATAAAAAATAAAAAAATGAAAAAAGGGTTATTAGAGTGAATATAAGGAAAGTGCAATTTTATTAGATTTATGAATGTGTTCATGAAAACTAGGCGGGTCAACTTGTAACAGTATAGCGTCACAGACGCTACATCTTTCCAACGACCGTAAGATCCCTGGAAGAATACAACATCTGGTAACAGCAGTTAGTGGGGTCTGTCTTTGAATTATTGAGTCCTTTGGAGATAAAAAAGGCTTTTGGAAAAGGTAATGTGGTTCATGTGACAGCCTAGCAGTGTCCGTGCTGATGTCTGAGCCTAATCATAACAAGAAAAATAGATCATGGTTTAGGTTTGATTCATGCACATTCTAAAGGCATTAAATGTAGTTACAAGTTATACATGTTTTGGGACAGACCTAACCTAAACTATGTTAAAAGGATGTTTAAATATTAGCTGGAGAATCTGATGTCCATCTGATGGCAGACAGGAACTAGATCTCCAACTTCTTGTTGGTTACAATGTGAATGATAGGTGGAAAATAAATCACAGCGGAAAGAAAATAAAAAAATTGTTAACCTACTTAATGTGTTTAGGGTAGTAAAACAACAATATCATCAAATGATTTTGGCTGTTTGCATGATCTCTCACACCCAAAATTTATGCCAGATGCAAAGAATGAAAGAACCATCCACACACACTCCTTCAAGAACGCCATTTATTTGGAGAAAACCGATTCCCTTTCTGTTGGGAATTAGGATAGGTAGTTTTTTTTGTTGTCATTTTATGGAAAAATTGGTATCTAATGTTTCTTTGTTAAAAGGCTGAATTGCATGGTGGGAATCCTGTTAAAATGAAATATCTCATAGCCATTCAGAGAAAGTGATAAACTGTTGATTTTAATAAACTCTACAGAGGTGTCCTTGGCAATGTCTGAAAAGATGATTGTATGGTTTAGTGGCAAGGAATGTGAGAAACTGCAGGACCAAAGAAATATCAGTGGCATGTGATCTCATGATAGACATATCAAATCGTATCGTACTCAATAATTTGGCTGAACATTCAACACAAACATCATCCACAAAGTTAGTCTTAACTCATGAAACAGAAACTTAGAATATATCACATTGGCCATAAGATTTTTTCTTTTTTCTTTCAAGTCATGTTCAGATTCAACACTTGGAAAAGCCAAGGTGACTGTTTTAATCTCTCTTGTCTTAATTGTTCTTCAATATCAAAACTGTTTCTAATTCGACTTTGGTATGCTGGGGTTGAACCCGGCACCTCGACGAGGCGAATTATGCTTCCACTTGAGTTTTCTCTTGTTGTGTGAGTGCCATGACATCTTGTCTTGTTTACATGGCTGGATCCACTAGAAGAAGAAGACAAGCTGTGTCCTGAATCTGAAGTTAGCGGTGTCTCGACTTTCTTCCTACGGTTGTAACTTGAGGGGGCTAATGTCAGCTCAATCTCAGTCTCATCTATGACCTCTAGCACCCCATCTTCTGATTCTGCAATGTGCTCCTCTGCAGGCCTTTCGAGGTCGAATTTCATTTGAGGCTTTTCTTGTGCACCTTTGCGAGTTAAACCGATCGTATTCTTGAAGTACCATTCTTCTTCGCTCAATTCAATTCCTCTTCTGGCATCCATGTTTTGCATCAGTATCTTCTGAATTTGGTACAAACGATGAAGCTCATATACCTGTGAAAAACATTCTCATGAATTTCAGGCTCTAGTAATCCTGATTGAGGAAGAATATTCTGAAGGAATATAGATAAAGAAGAAGTACCTGCTCTTTGAAAGTTTCTTCGTGTTTTAACATGGCCATCCTCATATATTCTTTGTCACAGGACCTTACAAGCTTCTCCATCAGTGATCTATGTAACTTCTGAGAAGGTGAACTTTGAACTAGTGATACAAAGGTAACTCCTCTTTTTACGAAACTTATACTCAGACTTGCTTCATGATATCATTCTACCTTCATATATAAGTTATATATATCACTTATAAGCTTAAGAGAGAAAATTCAGACAGGATAGGATGAAAAATTGAAAACTGAAAAGCTTTTATATAGAAAATAAGGTGGTTCAAAGAAAGCATGGTTACAATGACATTTAGACACTAATACAAAATGATGGCATCAACTTCCTTTTAGTATAATTTGTCTGTTCCTTTGCTTCCTCTCCTTTCAAAACTTTGGACCACATTCGACTGAACCCCAGCAAAAAAAAAGAAAAAATATCTCCCGACACCTTTATCAGTTGAATTTTCCTACCATCATTATAACTTCTCATACTTACACACGCATGATGTCATTATTCATGCTATCTGTTCAATTATTGCAATATTAAAATACACGACCAAGGAAACATTTTATCTCTTCTCTTCATATACCAAGTTTAAAAAAGAATGCTTGGAGACGCAATATCATTATAGTTACGGTAGGGGCGTAGGGCCATAAGGAAAATCCCCCATCAACTTGTTTTTTTAACCCTTGCACTTTCCTTTATCAGTTTCTCTCTCATTCACGGAATCTGTACCATAATTTTTTTTCTTCCTTTGTTACACTATCTGCAGACATCCATCTCTATTACTCCATAGAGATTTTAAAGAGTGAATGATTTAGGCTACGTTTTTGTGTAATCTTTTAGATGTACTATGGTTCTCAACATAGGCCCGGCATGATGTCAAAGCAAAGCATATCCTCATGCATAAGATAGCAAACTCTCTTACCTTTCAGAACAATTTCTTGAGGATTCTATATTTGTTTGTTTTATTCTCACTCTACTATCTAATATAGCAACTTGACACTAAACTATCACAACAATGGCATGATATAAATTCCAAACACATATCAACATATCATCGTCAATTCTCAATAGAGAAACTTTGTATCACCCTCACTAAAGTTATGCTAACCCAGCCCCACCCTCCCAAAAAGCAACAATGACATAGAATACGAAACAAAATTTGCTGGCCAAAAGGGAAGAAGGGGTGTGTCATGTGTGTGTATCAGTTTCAAAAATCAACTAGTAAATTTAACAAAAAAATATATGCTTATCAAGAACATCAATTGGATTTAGTTTTTGAGATCATTCCTAGAACCAAACATAAGTTAATTAAGAGATAGGAAAACACTGAATTACTCCAAAGCATGCAAAAGATTATGAGAAATAGAATATAGGTTCTAACCTGTCACAATTCAATTAGCTGAGCACACCACACAATTTTCTTCTGAACAAGAAGACAAGAGAACAAAAGGAGATCTCAGAAGGAAAGGCAAGAAAAGAAACTCTTTTTCCTTTCAACACAACTTAAGCGACAACCTTGTTTAATTTGATGAAAGACTCTGCTAATATGCTCTCACATTCCCCATCAGGGTCGTCAGTATATACTGTTGGGGATTAAATAGAAGACTACTACAAATATAACAGAACTGTTGGGGAATTTAAGATTCTTTCTCTTAAGGACACGGAAACCAAGGTGCTATTGCATGAGGTTAGAGGCATGCCAAACAAATCCCAGTGCCTTGACCAATGTGATTCAAGTTTTGTGGACGAGATGCCTGAGACAGGTCCAGCAATGCAGATATATTAAATTAGGAGTAAGGAAAGGAGAACAGATAAACAAATACAGGTATTAATAGCACTATTTTAAAAATTAATATAATTGTTTAGGATCACAAGGACTTGGTTTGCTCAAGACAAATCATCAACAGAACAGCATAGCATACATAGCCTGCTGAGGGTGAATCACATGCACCTAAAATTTCTACATTATAAAATAGTTGGTCTCAAATTGCACACATTATATTATGTTATTATTCTATAATTGAAGCGTGCCTACAATGTTTTTATTCCTTTTCTAGATTACAAGTATTTTACATTGTACACAATCTTGTTCTAACTTGATAGGATGATGACAAAACTCCTATTTCTAGTATCTAATGCAACACACCTAGAATTTGAACTCGAAAATTTTAATTAAATTGGAACAATTGATCCACACGCTCAGTAATAAGCGTGCGTGCCTACAATGTGAGGGAGCTTAAGATGGTATCTTCTCTGCCGCCAACAGTTGGATCCTGACCGTACGATAAGTGGGTATCACTCGTAGTTGTCCAGGCTAGAAACTGGCCTCAGGATCTCAAATCCAACCATAGGTGTTTCAGTTTTCACACATTAAAAAAAAAGGGGACACAAAATCATGGGTTTATCCCTTCCTTAATTCTTTTGTTCGATCGGTTCTATGGCATTGATGGAGCAAACAGTGAATCAACAATTATGATGGATGTTTCGTACCTGTACTATGCCAAAAAATAGGTGGTGCAATATGCTATTTGATGGGTTTTTCAGCAAGGAAGACCCGTGGCAATGATTATAGATGTTAACTGGCCATGTGGGTGTGCTATATGTTAGTGTAATAATAATAATGCATGGTTGCACTCCCTTTATACATTTTAATTTACAAACGGATCTGCATATGTTGCGGGTATATATGTACGCTAATCCATAATAATAACATAGGAAGCATAACAATACGTATTGGATTGGAATTGTATCCATGTGTATTGTGTAGTACCCTCGTTCTTATCAAGATGACCACACACATGGTTGTGAGGCTAAGCTTCTTTCTCTCTCTTAGAAATGTATGTACGTGATTATTAATATTTTTTTATGCTCAGATATCATTAGCATATTTCACTGTATTAATGACTAATATTGTATTTAATGCGTGACTGTCTTTTTTCTAATAAATATATTGTTTCTTTCACACGTAAAATACAGCGAGATTTTATATCACCATATTGATATTATAGATTATATATTATTAATAATAAAATATGCAACCGGAATTCTTAATAAAAAGTCTTATATCTCTCTAGTTAAAAAAAAATATATACAATATAGAATAGAAGAAAAATAATAAAAAAAGAGGACATGGAAATGGACGTGGAGTGGAAGCACGCGTTGCCGGGGCTAGAAGGTGCATTCTTATGGGGTGGTGGCCTGGTGGGCCCTTTGAGTTTGCAGAAAAGGCTGACCTATATACGGTCTTGCTTTATTGTTTGGTCCCATTTGAATTGGATATTCAACTACAGCAACGAACCCAGGAAAAAAATACTAGAAAATGGGAAACCGTGAGAGATAATAATACTTATATAAAGTTTGTTAAACTAAGGAGAAAATCATACGTATTATATATAATCATTTAGAGAAAATAATAAACTAAGGGAGGGAAATTCTTAGGTGCTCATAGATCCAGAGATTCCCCATGATTTGACACATTTGATTAAATAAGAAAATGAAGGTGTCACGGTTGATTTAGTTAAGTTTGTGAAGTGTTTTAATTAATTTAAATCAACTGTAAATATATTCTCACTTTCGTGTTCTGTTCATTTCGTCACTGTAAAAGAATAAAATCCTTGTTAAATAATTATCACTTCAACTATAACATTGAAAATATAGTTAATAGTAAAGACAATGGTTTGGTAAGAAATAGATATGTTTCAATAACAATGGAACTAAGAAATTATTAGTTGTCCAATAACTCAAATAAGAGTCTATAGAAATATAAAAATACAAACGAGTTTTCTTGATTGTGATATCTGTGAAGAATTTAAAATGAAAATTAATAAAATATAACAAGTATTCTTTTATTTTATTGATAAAAATTAAAAACAGATATAAAAAATTTATAATAATTCACATATTTTATTCAATCAATTAAATTAAATTTCAAAATATAGAACACGTATTCTTGAAACTCGAATATCCAAAATAATCTGTGCAAGTATATGTATAATTAGTACATAAGAGGAATGTTAGTTGTTTTATTTGAAAGTAGAACCAAGTTTTCCTCGTGCCATTTCTAGCAACATCAGGAAATATAGGAGAACAACACGTAGAAGGTGCGGATCAAACCCCACAGCCTACACTTTAACAACACTTAACTGCTAATAGGCTCACTTGGTATATATAGTAATGAAAATTATAAGAACAATTATAACAAGTGTTCTTACACACTAACTTAAAAAATGAAAAATAAAAATATTTTTATTGAAAGACAGAAATTTTACATCTTTTTTGCATTTTTTTTTATAATTTTCACACTAAATACTTTATCTTTCTAATTTCTTAATTAGTGTTATTACCAAGACAAAAATTATAGTAACATACGTAAAGATAAAAAAATTATACATATATTTATTAGTATTAAATAAATAAATTTGTATATATTATATAAATTATTAGTATTAATGACATTATTAATAAATTAATACTATTTCTATTATTAATATTACTAGTATATATTAATATAAATTAATATCGATCAATAAATATAATATATTGGATATGGTATAAATATTATATAAGAATTTTGATCTCAACATCAACATCGATCTCAATCACTTCAACCATTCATCATCAATGTTAATAGAGTTAATTTTTTTTCTTCCAACAAAATCTAAAATCACCTCAATATTATTAAGTAGAATCACTATTTCAATCAATGTTATTAAAACTAGATCGGACCAATCGATTGGACCAAACATTAGAGCGTGGTTGGTCCAACTAATAGTTTCGATCGTCTACGTATTGGACCGGTTAAAAATGATTAACCTGCTCTCAAATCGGTAAAATTGATTAATAAACTCGACTGATTCACTCATTGTTTCTAACACCAATGAACATTTTGTGTTGCAACCTCCAATGTGAAAGTTGACCTGTTACATCTAGGTAGCCACATCAAGCTTCAAAAATTGTGAAGCATCCATCAAGAACTAAAAGAATCAAATTAGAAAATTGATTACTAAGCATATAACAAGGTAGTTGGATAATTAACTCTTAAGTAACACAATTGATCTCAACATCAAAATTGATCTCAATCACTTCAACCATTCAATGTCATTTTCAGTAGAGTTAATAATTTTTTTTCTTCCAACAAAATCTTAAATCACCTCAACATTACTATAAGTAAAATCACCATTTTCAATCAATGTTATTAAAACCAGATTGGATTGACCGTTGGATCGAAAATCAGAGTCGTGGTTGGTCCAATTGATAATTTAGATCGTCTATGTAATTGGATCGGTTAAAATTGGTTAACTTGCTCTCAAACCGGTAAAATTGATTAATAAACTCGACCAATTCACTCATTGTTTCTAACACCAATGGACATCTTGCGTTGCAACCTCCAACGTGAAAGTTGACATGTGACATCTAGGTAGCCACATCAAGCTTAAAAAATTGTGAAGCATCCATCAAGAACTTAAAGAATCAAATTAGAAAATCAACAACTAAGCAAACAACAAGGTAGTTGGATAATCAACTCTTAAGTAACACAGTTGACAACTTGAGGTAGCAATGAAATGCCATATCTTTGAGGAGCAATAAGGTACTAACACTTACAATTAGCAAGTCAAGTAATAGCACAATTCAAGACAAAAAATGGAAAAAATAGGTTGGTGGTGAGGACTCTATATTGTGAAAACCCAAAAGCCAATTGTTGATAAAAGGGTAAATTAGTGATTATATCCCATGTTAAGATACCTTGCCTCTAACAAGAAAAAATAAAGTTAGAGACAAGAGCATGAACCAAGAAAAAGATGGATTTGAGACCATTACGAGTCAAACACACCATAAGATACCCCTTATTATATTAGAGTGACATTTTGGAGAGATGGAGAAGAAAAAAGATAAGCCCTTTTCTCACTTCTCGAATGTTTTAATGTGTTAAGGAAGCTACAAAATAAGAGTTATAAGGTTGGTTTGATGGTTGAAGGGAGAATGGGGAAATGAAAGGTCGTGAGTTTGAATTCCTCTAAGTGACATTTTAACAAAACTAACAACTAACATTTGTTAATAAAAAGAAAAACTACAAACTACTATATGTTTTTATAGAATTCCTTGCATTTGAACGACAAGGTTGTGTCTCTTCTTGACTCTGTTTTCATATATTTTTACATATTGTTACAACATATGCATGAGTTTCTAAAGCATGCTAGAATAAGGTTTTCTAGTTTGAGCTAAGGGTAGGTGTCTATTAGACTTTTATTCACAAAAGACCCTAGGGTTGGGTGCCTTACTCTCTTTTTTAGGGTAGGAACTGAGATTGATTGTGATTGCTTGTAAGAACTCAAAGTGCATAGTGAAAATCTAATTCAGGTTGAATTAGATAACTGGAGTAGCTTCTCTAGAAATAGAAAGTGGACCAATATAAATCTTGATGTCCATCTTCTCTTGAATCTTATCTCTCTCATTGCATTCTGGATCAATTTGTTGAGTTTAAATATATTTCTTTTGGAAGTGCTTTAACAAAAGGATATTGTGTAGGGTGATTGATTAGATATTGGTTTTAAATAAAAAAGTTTGTAGTACAATGCTTGGAAGCAATTTTTTTTCAAAACTTTGTTTTTAATTTAGATTTTTTTTTCAAAATCAATTCATCCCCTCTTGATTTGTGAGTTCCATCCTCTTTTTCAGTAGTTGCGTTGATGCCGCCAATGTGAAAATCAAGTACAAGGCTCTTGTTGTTATTTTCTCTTTGCAGGTTTCGTAATTGCGAATGAATTGGAAGAAACCTATATATGGTTGCCTGAGCAACTGGCGGAGGCAATGAAACGAAAGTGCCCAAATGCAGTCATCACCTATGGAGACTTGGCCATGAAAAATTATATTAAAAAAGTTTTTCCTGATGCCCATCATCATCTCTGTGCATGGCATCTTATGTGCAATGCCAAAAGTAACACGAGAAATAACAGTTTTATGACTGAATTTGAAAATCATGTTTTGTGATTTTAGCATTGGAGAATTCAAACTTAATTGGAATGCGGCAGTATCTAAACATGGCCTGCAAGGGAATAAAGGGTGCATACCATTTATGAGAAAAAGGAAATGTGGGGTGTAGCTTGTATTAAGGGATCATTTGTAGTCAGTTTTAGAACCATATCTCAGTGTGGGGGGTTGCATGTACAACTAGGAAAATTTGTTACTTTACATAGAAATTTGACTAAGTTTGTTGAGCATTTTCAATGCCTTATGCATTATATGCGTTACAAGGAAATGCATGCTAATTTTAAATGTGAATACAAGAAACCAACTCCTGAAACTGAATTTCGTTGCCTTGAGAGGTCTGATGCAAAGCTGTTCACAAGGGAGATCTTTAACATTTTCCGAAAATTCTTCATATTTCAAAGCTAACTAGGGTTGTTGATGTTTGAGACACAGTTGACCACCAAATTTACAAGGTATTCAAGTATAAAGCTTTACAGAAGGTGTGGTGGGTGCCACATTATCCTTTGGATGATGAGGTCAAGTGCTCTTGCTAGAGAATGGAGACAAATAAATTGCCTTGTATTCATATCATGGTTGTGTTGGTGCATCTTAACATTGATGAGTTGCCTAGTTGCTTGGTGCTGAAAAGATGGAATATAGTTGTGAAAAACCGTTTTATTGGCATGATAACAGATGATTCTAGTTTTTGGAACTCTCATGTCATTGCTAGATATGTATGGATGCTAAATGCATACAAGGAGTTTTGTACTTTGGCCTATCAAAGTGTCGATGATTTTGTCGAGGGTAAAAACAAAATTAGAAAAGAAATATAGAATTTGAAAGACAAGAATGGGACAGAGGTTGGCATTGGTGGGGTGGAAAGATGTGTAGGTGGTTTGCAAGATCTTGCATATGCAAGAACCAAAGGTATTGGTCATAAAAAATCACGTGTTTCAAAGTTGAGAGCAAAGAGGACGGTCAAGTGTAGTGTCTACAAGCTACTTGGGCACAATAAGTTGACTTGTATAGTGGTAAATAAGCCAGATGTAGCAAATGACAATGTTTCAGCAAGTAGTTCTTCTGATAGAGAGGACAATGCTTCTTCAATGGTAGAGGATTTCAATGTTGATGTTATAGGTGTGTATTTTTAATAGTGTATGACACTTTTTTTTCCTACCTAGTGTATCAATAATTCAATTAATATTTTTTTTATATTTGTGTTGGTGTAGGGTAGTGTATGGTTGAATGTCACTTATGTAATTGGATTGCACACATGGATATAAGGGTATGAACTTTTTCATAGTTGTTGTATTGAACTTGTTCATTGGAAAGTGCCTTCAAATTTCAATGTGGGCTATAATGTTTTTTCTTCTCTATTTATTTGATTCAATCAATGTTATATTTTCAGATTATGGTAGTGACTATGTTTTCTTGTAGTAGTTGTTGTATCAATTTTGCAAACATGGCTCTGCTATTACTAAGTTACTCGTGTTATGCATGGCCTTCGCTACAAAAAAAATGAAATTTCCAACGGACAATATCCCCCGCTAAAAGAAAAAATCGGTCATTAACTTGAAATTTCCAACGGATTTCTGACAGACAAAAATCTGTCGATAAAATGATCGTAAGAAAATTTAATTGACGAATTATTTTTGTTCCGCGGTAAGTTATGTCAGTAATTTCCGATGGTAATTTCCCACAGATAACAAAAATCCGTCAGTAATTTCTCATGATCAATCATCGAAAATTACCGATGAAAAAATCCATCAGAAATTACCTAACAGACAATTCTTTCAAAACAATCAATCTTCATTCACACATTCACTAATTCAGCTACCAACAATTAATAACCAAGAGTTAGTAGCATATAACTAAAAATTAAGTCATCAAAATTACTACCACAGTCACATAAAATAAAAGTTTTGTTAATTTTTCTCTTTCCAAATATTCTTGTTATATTTCCTTGGGAAATTAAAGATAATTCACTATATATACTTAATTGAGAATTTATATAGACATGGACACATCAGAGATGATTTCTAACATAGAACCAATGAATGAGCATTATTGTAACTTGTGTTTCAAAATTTGGCTCAATAAGAACAAATAACTTGAATGAACGAATAGATGCAATGTCTATCTTGTACAAATAATGAGATATAAGTGGCTTAACAACATATTTGGAACATAACCTTCAACTAGTAAAGCCATCCATCATAATACTGGTAAATTTGTGAGAAATGTTTGAAACAAAAATTGTCTCATTGGCATGTGTTCAGGATAAGATACTTGATACAATGTAAACAGAACCCCCGAAATAGCCTTTTGGTAGCAAAACCAACACTCCACACATAACTAATTAATTTTGATTTAGGGAACCATGAATCCTTGTAATTGACACCAATGTCAGCCTAATATAATTTCAAACTCTTATGAATATAAGTCATAGATCAAGTTAAATCCTAGTTACCCATACTGAAATTAAATAGACTTTTAATAAATAAATCTGTGGTGTACCTAAATGGTGGATACTGAAATGAACTCCCTGCTAAATGTGATGTATTCATGTTCATTGTCTAACACAAAAGGGAGAAGAAAAATAAATTGCAGAACAGATAAGAACAAATCATTAATCAACTAACTTAATTCCTCACTGAATTATTTACCTGCATGAGTTTCTTTAACTCTTGCTAACCACCCATAGGCATTGCACCAAGCATTGGGAAGCTAGTAGTAGGCCAACTTTTAAAAATGCCATGATATATGCTTTTATTCATTTTTGTTTCAGTAGAAGCATTCAAGACACGAGATGCACACACCTATTGGGGCCTTTTTGTAAAACATAAGAAGGTGAAGTCCTAGATCTAAAGTTGACAGCTTATTTATTATAGCTCCAAGGTTTACGGGGGAGCTCCATGCATTTTCCTTTCTTTTATTAGTTTAATTGCTCACATAGCTCATGAGTCAAAACACTGATAGCAAAATAGACTCTACAAGTATTGTCAAACACAACTGCATAACTATGCCCACCTCTTTCCACAGGCTTTTTTCAATGTGATGGTTTCTCATTGTAGCAGGAATTGCATGTGATGTTCCTTGCTACCCATCTCTTCTCTTCATACCTTTAAATATATTCAATGATTGAAAGCAAAAAATCATCTTCAATAGGTGCACATAATAAGAAACATATACTTCTAACTATTTTCCTTCTCATTTCCCATTGCTATATAGGACCAAAAATAGAAATTCAAATATAATGAGAAGACTATATAATTGATGCATAATAACATAACTCAAAATAACCACAAGGTCATGACCATATAGATTCCCTTACATTGAATGAATGCAACCTGCTCTAGGAGACAGGTGTCCAAAGTTGTAGAGCGAACCTCAAGATAAGCTACCAAGGAAGCATATAAATAAAGAATACTTGAACTAGCATGTTGAAATTTAGAATCAACCTTTAGTTAATATAAATATTTAGAGACTAAGGAGTAAAAAGCCAATTGTCAAGACCTAGGACTAGGAGCCATGTTTTAGGTGTTCCCATATGAAATTGAGTCAACATTGATAGTTGAAATTGAACGAAGTCATAAAAACGAAACATTTTTTCAACAAAATAGATTAACAGCTTGGCAGTCTTTAGGGCCATAGTAAAAGGGTTTGTGCATGTCTATATACTTTTGAAGGGTACTTTGTTTTGAAACTTTTTTTTCTATTAAGAGAGAGAAACAAATTTACAACCCCAAGTTGTATCATTATTATTGCATCATACATATAAAACTTGTTGGGCCTTGTGAAGCCCAATTAAACATATTCCTCTTGCTTTATTGAAGCTGTGTGTTTCAGCCTTATAACCTAGCATATATATATTGCCTTTTGTTTACAAAGGTGCAGTACGTGTTTTAATTGGTTTTATGCTTCCAATTTGGAATAGACTCCAGAAGCTTCCGTTTTTGCTTTCTTTTCATCTTGCTTTTCCTCTGTAACCTAGCTCTGCTAGGGTTTGTTATTTCTGCACAAATCTTGAGCGTGGTGAGTGAAAAACTGAGTGATGATGATATAGGTTGTTCTGTGGTCTGTGTTTTGCGTTCTTGTTGTTGTGGTTTTGCAGGTGGAGGTCATCTCTCTCGGGTTTGATTCTGTTTGTGTTCTTGGGGTTTTCCTCTGAAAGGAACCAAAGGAGAAGGCCGTAGAAGGTTGAGTACTGTCTGGATTTGACAGTGGTGAAGAGTGGTTATCTCTTGTGCTCTGTAAACTTCTTGTTTTCTTGTTTACCTGTGATATTGGTGTCTTGTTCTTGTTGATAGCTTGGCTGTGTAATATTGAGAACACTGTTGTAACATTCTTTTAATATTAGTGTTAATAAAAGAGTCTACAGGTTCTTTGCTCTTGGATGTAGGTAACAAGGATTTTATCCTAGTTACTGAACCAAGTAAAATACTCTTATGTATTTTCTTTCTCTTTTATTTGCTTCTGCGATTAATTTCAGTTTGATTGTGCGCTTAAAACTCTAACAAGTGGTATCAAGAGCTTTGGTTGGTTCTTGTGTTGCTGTCTTCTTTGTGCATTTCAGGCTTTGGTGCACAGGTTCTACCTCAGACCCTCGGACAATCAAGAATGGGTTCAGCCAGAGTGGAGGTGGAGAGGTTTGACGGGAAATGAGACTTCAACATGTGGTGCAAGAAGATGAGGGCTGTTCTGGTACATCAAAAGTGCTCTAAAGCACTTGGTGGTGAGAAAGATCTACCTTCATCTTTATCTGAAATTGATAAAAGTGATATTCTTGAAACTGCATATAGTCTGTTAATTCTGCATTTGAGTGATAATGTTCTTAGACAAGTTAATGATGAAACTACTGCTGCTGGTATTTGGTTAAAATTGGAATCTTTGTATATGACTAAATCGCTCTCAAACAAAATATATCTAAAAGAAAAACTGTTTGGTTTCAGAATGGAGTCTAGTAAATCTTTAGATGATAATTTGGATGAGTTTAAGAGAATAGCTATTAGTCTTGCTAATATTGATGAAAAGATTATTGATGAAAACCAAGCTATTATTCTTTTTAATGCTTTGCCTGATTCCTACAAGGATGTTAAATCTGCAATTAAGTATGGAAGAGAGTCTTTGTCATTAGAAGATGTAATAGGAGCTTTAAAGTCTAAAGAACTAGAAATGGTAGTGAATAAGAAGGTCAATGAAGAGGGACTATTTATTAAAAAGAAGTTTAGTAAAAAGAGTCAGTTTCAAGGAAAAGAAAAAGGAAAGAACAATACTGAAAATAAGAATAAGCCATATTTTAAGAGTAACATGACCTGCTGGTTGTGTCATAAGGATGGTCACATTAGAAGAAATTGTCCAGAAAAAGGAAAAGGTCAAAATAATGGGAATAGGACAAATTATGCTAATCTGACTAGTGGTTTTGAGGATAGTGAAGTCCTAGCTGTGTCTAATGCTTCTTGTGAGAAGGAGTGGGTGATGGATTCTAGCAGTACATATCACATGACACCTGAAAAGGACTGGTTAATATGTTTTAAGACTATTAAAGGTGGAAAGGTGGTGATGGGAAATAATCAAACCTGTCAAGTAGAAGGAATTGGAGTTGTTAGGTTTAGGATGGGAGATGGGACTGTTTAGGTTCTCAAGGATGTGAGATGGGTCCCTAACCTTAGGAGAAACCTAATATCTCTAGGAATGCTAGACAAGAGTGGATACAGTTTTAGGAGTTTTCAACGAACTCTAGAAGTGGTTAAAGGATCCATAGTTCTTATGAAAGGGATGTTAGATAATGGTCTGTATTTTCTAGATGGAGAAGCTTTAGGACCTGAGTCTTGTAGTGTCAGTAGGAAGCCTAGTGAGACTTCTCTTTGGCATAAAAGACTAGGCCACATTAGTAATCAAGGATTACAAGAGTTATATAACCAAGATATTTTAAGTTTGAAAACATTTTCTCCTATTGATTTATGTCAAACTTGTGTTTTGGGAAAATCTCACAGATTAAGATTTCAAATAGGAAAGAATGAAACTAAAAATATCTTGGATTATATACACTCTGATTTGTGGGGTTCACCTAGCATTCCTAGTTCACTTTCTGGCTGTCATTACTTTCTTTCTATGATTGATTCTCATTCCAGACGTGTGTGGACTTATTTTTTAAAACAAAAAGTTCAAGCTTTTGACTGTTTTAAAGACTGGAAAGTCCAAGTGGAAACTGAGACTGGAAAGAAGGTTAAAGCATTAAGAACTGATAATGGATTGGAATTTTGTAATAACCAATTTAATGATTTCTGCAAACAATGTGGTATTTTAAGATATAGAACTTGTGCTGAAACACCTCAGCAAAATGACATTGCTGAAAGAATGAATAGAACTATTTTAAATAAAGTTAGATGCATGCTTGCTGATTCTGGTCTTAAGAAATCTTTTTGGGCAGAAGCTGTTTCTACTGCTTGTCATATTATAAACAGGTCACCTTCATCTGCTATCAATTTCAAAACACCCATGGAAATGTGGTATGGTAAGCCTCCTAACCTGAGTTATCTGAAACCCTTTGGCTGTTTAGCTTATGTTCACACTAAACAGGATAAGTTAGCCCCTAGGGCTCTTAAATCTGTCTTTGTAGGTTATCCTGCTGGGACAAAAGGGTATAAACTCTAGTTAATATTTGTAAATAAATGTGTTGTCAGTAGAAATGTTGTATTTGATGAACTGACATTTTATAAAGATGTTGTGCAGGACTCTAGACAGGTTCAAGAACCTGGAAATGTCCAGTTGGAGGTGGAGAACACCACTATTTTTTATTCTGAACCTGTTTAGAATCATGATGAATCTAAAGATCAAGTTGACACACTTGATCAGCTTGCAAATGATCAACAAACTAGTGAAGAAAATCAAGAGGATTCCAACCTCAATGATTATCTTCTGACTAGAGATAGAGTTAGGAGGACTATTAGGCCTCCTAACAGATTTGCCCATGCTGACATTGTTGCTTTTGCTTTGCAGGTTGCTGAAATGGTTGAACAAGAAGAACCAAAAACTTACAAAGAAGCAATCAATATGAAATCTCAAGAGAGATGGCTGAGAGCAATGGAGGATGAGATTTCCTCATTAAAGAAGAATCTGACTTAGGTTCTTGTGGACAGACCCAAGGACAAAAGGATCATTGGATGCAAGTGGGTCTTCAAGCTGAAGCCTGAAGTCCCAGGATTGGAGAAGGTTAGGTATAAGGCCAGGCTGGTAGCCAAAGGCTACTCACAGGTAGAAGGAATTAATTATAATGAAATTTTCTCTCCTGTGGTACAACATACTTCTATTAGGCTTATTTTATCTGTTGTTGCTATTCTTGATTTAGAATTAGAACAACTTGATGTTACAACTGCTTTTTTGCATGAAAGCTTAGATGAACAGATCTATATGGAGCAGCCAGAAGGCGTCATACAGAAAGGTTCTGAAAACAAAGTCTACTTGCTGAAAAGGTCCCTGTATGGATTAAAACAGGCACCTAGGCAGTGGTATAAAAGGTTTGATGACTTTGTTTTGTCACATGGATTTATTAGATGTAAGTATGATCACTGTGTCTATTATAAGAAAGATAATGGAAATAAATATACTTATCTGTTGATCTATGTGGATGATATGCTAATTGCTTCTCATGATATTATGTGTATTAACAAATTGAAAGAGATGTTACTGAAGGAATTTGATATGAAAATCCTTGGTCCTGCTAAGAGAATCTTAGGTATGGATATAGTAAGAAATAGAAAAGAAAGAACCTTGTCTTTATCTCAAGCTATGTATGTTAAGAAGGTTGTTAAACTCTTTCTATGCAACTCTGTAAATATGTTAGCTTGCCATTAGCTGCTCATTTTTGTTTAAAATCTGTATGTGGTGATTTAAATGAAGATGAATCTGCCTATATGGAAAATGTGCCATATTGTAATGCAGTTGGAAGCCTAATGTATGCAATGATTAGCACTAGACCTGATATTGCATATGCTGTTAGTGTTGTGAGTAGATTCATGAGTAATCCTTCAAAAGAACATTGGAATGCTATGAAATGGATTCTGAGATACCTTAATGGCACTTCTGATTTCTGTTTGAATTTTACTGGTAATGAATCTAATGATTTTTCTGTGAAAGGCTATTGTGATTCTGACTATGCTGCAAATTTAGACAAAAGGAGATCTTTATCTGGTATTGTTTTCACTGTTGGTGGAAATGTTGTCAGCTGGAAGTCAAATCTTCAGCATGTAGTAGCTTTGTCTACTACTAAAGCTGAGTATATGGCCCTGTCAGAATTTGTAAAGGAGGCACTATGGTTGAAAGGAATAATATCTGAACTTGGATTAGGAGATGGAATTCCACAGATTATGTGTGATTCACAAAGTGCTATTCATTTATCTAAGAATAGTGCTTATCATGAAAGAACTAAACATATTGATGTCAGACTACATTTTATTAGAGATGTTATTGCAGGTGATAAGGTGAAGGTGGAGAAAATATCTACTGTGTGCAATCCAGCTGATATTTTGACTAAAGCTGTACCTGTTAACAAATTTCAAGATGCTTTGAAATTGTTAAAAGTTCAACAGCAGTGATTTCTTTCTCTTATCTCTGTTATTTCTATTCTAATTTGTTTTGAAATTACTAATGCAATTTCTGGTTTTGTAGGTTCTGATCTGTTTCTCTTCAATATGTTTGTTCTGTTTTCTTGTGTTCTAGTGTCTTAGTGTCCTTTGTGTTGGCATTGAACTTGTAGTCTCTTGTCTGTTTTCTATTTGTGCTATGTTTCTTTGTGCTTCAAGGTGGAGTTTGTTGGGCCTTGTGAAGCCCAATTAAACATATTCCGCTTGCTTTATTGAAGCTGTGCGTTTTAGCCTTATAACCTAACATATATATATTGCCTTTTGTTTACAAAGGTGCAGTATGTGTTTTAATTGGTTTTACGCTTCCAATTTGGAATAGACTCCAGAAGCTTCCGTTTTTGCTTTCTTTTCATCTCGCTTTTCCTCTGTAACCTAGCTCTGCTAGGGTTTGCTATTTCTGCACAAATCTTGAGCGTGGTGAGTGAAAAACTGAGTGATGATGATATAGGTTGTTCTGTGGTCTGTGTTTTGCGTTCTTGTTGTTGTGGTTTGCAGGTGAATGTCATCTCTCTCGGGTTTGATCCTGTTTGTGTTCTTGAGGTTTTCCTCTGAAAGGAACCAAAGGAGAAGGACGTAGAAGGTTGAGTACTGTCTGGATTTGACAGTGGTGAAGAGTGGTTATCTCTTGTGCTCTGTAAACTTCTTGTTTTCTTGTTTACCTGTGATATTGATGTCTTGTTCTTGTTGATAGCTTGGCTGTGTAATATTGAGAACACTGTTGTAATATTCTTTTAATATTAGTGTTAATAAAAGAGTCTACAGGTTCTTTGCCCTTGGATGTAGGTAACAAGGATTTTATCCTAGTTACTGAACCAAGTAAAATACTCTTATGTATTTTCTTTCTCTTTTATTTGCTTCTGCAATTAATTTCAGTTTGATTGTGCGCTTAAAACTCTAACAAAAATCTTAAAGTGTCAATACAAACTCTGCAGTACTAGTGCTTGTGTGGTTGGTTAAAGACCACTAAAATGGCTGATAAATTTACCTTAGGATTAAAGGTGAGTGCAACCTTGATCTCCCTACAGTACTTTTGGTCCTTCACAACATTGTAAGAAGTTTCTGGAATGCTTCCCATAGCAAACACTGGTTACAGATTAATTTTGCATATAAGTTAGAAATGTTTGCCCTTAGTTTCTCAAAAGCCCTAAAAATGAGGTTTCTTTTATGGAAGTCAAAGATATATATTAAAAAGGTTTTTTTTTAATCATCAATGATTTAACTTCTTCACATGAGTTGAGAGAGAAAATCACAAATTTAATGTAGTACATCGTTGGAACTATGTTCCCCAAGCAAAAAACCATGTCATCAAATGAGTCTTTAATGTAAAAGCTAGAACTATGTGCTTCAACTTTAATATGAAAACCACATACATGATCCTAAATCAAACACACTAGTTTCGATTTTCAAAAGCAATTTTTTCCTTTTGTTTAAATATATCAAAGATGTGTAGTATGTTACTAGCATTTCCTCTAACACTTTTTCTAACATTTATAATAAATAAATTTATTAAAAACTATAAAATTATTAATAAAAAGTCGTTAAAACTTACTAAAAATTACAAAATAATATGAGTGAATTTTAACAAAATAATAAATAAGATTCACACAATTATGTAATTTTCAATAAATTTTAATCTTGTACTAAAGGATATACATATCGTTAGCCTTTTTCTACGTACATTTTAAATTCTTCACATAGTAGTGATGGGTGCGCTTTAGCTATTTGGTTTTGTAAAATTTAGTTAATTAATATAATAAAAAATTATAAAGTTATAAGTATAAATTGAACTTATAAACTTCAAACGGTCATAACTTTTAATGCAAATATCCGTTTGAGGCCCGCAATATATCAAAATGCTCGAAATTGATTAAGGAATCCCTAGGAAAATAACCAAAGGGGATTTTTTCAACTATTTTTGCCCAAAAACGCCTCTAACTAAGTGAAAATTTGGATTTAAGATTCAATCGCCCAAATTTATTTTTGAATTTTGATTATTATAGAACTAGAACACTAAAATAAAAGCGTTTGAAATAACATATTCAATTTCCAACTAGTTCAACCATTCATCCACACCTCCAAAAAGTTAGATACAGGGGGAGATGGAAGAGGATCAAGACAAGGATGAAGCCAAATGCCTTAAAGAGATTTTAGCTTTTTACATGCCATTCAATTGAAGACATTTATAATTTGTTAAGTTGTTTAAGAAGTTTATCTTATGATCCTTGCATTGCATAAACATAATCATTAACATGCATACATGATTTGATAAAAGCATAAAGGTTTTCATGTTTTCTTAAAGAAACAAATTTCTCATGGTTAAGTTTTGAAGAATCTCATAATGCACTGATTTAATCGATTACCAACATTGGTAATCTATTACTTAAGCCATGTAGAACACCTTAATCGATTACAGGCAAATGGTAATCGATTACACAGTACAAAAACTCAAAACACGTCTGACTGCTTTAATCGATTACCATCCAATCGTAATTGATTACATAAGCATATGTCTGAAACTAGTCTGGCTGTTTTAATCGATTACTTAGTAGTTTAATCGATTAAATTGTTCATATATCTTTTCCAGATTGAGCTAATAACACTTTAATCGATTATTTTGGATATTATTCGATTACATTAGTTAAAATAGTCGATTACATGGATGATTTAATCGATTAAATGTAGTTAAATCTGTTTTCTATAAAAAGTTGTTGGGTCTTTGTTTTTACAGAACTTGATTTTGCGAATTATCAATCACTTTCAAAAACCCTCACAGTCTAAGAAAAGATATTCTGAGTTACATTGATCTTGTTTTAAAACCCAAAACTCATGCATCATTGATCATGTTAGTTTAAACAAGATTTGACAATAGTTTCTAAGAGAGTTGATTCCAAAAATTGCATACATTCAACCTGAATTTGTTTGGTAAAATTCATTCATTCATATTCAGAGGATCATGAGGTTGTATCCCTCTTAAACTCTTGTTGTGATTTGATTGTTTACTTTTGTTTCTTGTAAGTTCCTATTTCAAGAAGTTCTGTAAAGCTTTTCTAGAGTAGTGTTCTCTAGAGGGACGAATAGAGAAGGGTTCTCTGGTTCTTGGTCATTAGAAGTCTGAAGGGGGTCTAGATTTCATTTCTTTATCTAGGGTTGATAAAGGTGATCACTTGTAAGCTTGAAAAGAACAGATTTTGATTTAGTGGAACTCTAGCCAAGGTTTGGTTAGAAGAAACTGGATGTAGCTTCTCATTTGAGGAGTGAACTGGTCTAGATTAGGTGTTCTCTTGGTTGTCATCTTACAGTCTTAATCTTGCTTATCTTGAGATTAATTTCTTTCAAGATCAACTAATACATTTTTTTGCAATTGCTTGAAGTTAAGGGTGAATCTTGATTGTTTGAAAGTTTCAGTTTTAACAAGGTTAAACTTGTGATACGATCTTAATTCCGTTGCTAGTTTTCAAAGAATTTTTTAAAGTCCATGTTTTAACCAATTCACCCCCTCTTGGTTAATTGTGTGTATTCACTTGGTTTTCAATTGGTATCAAGAGCAGGTTCTTGAGTGTTATTCAAGATCACTATCTTTTTTTAAAAGAAAATGAATACCACACAAATTACCTTTAAGGAGGGTGCCTCCCTCAATCGTCCTTCGATGTTTGAAGGAGAACATTTCAGTTTTTGGAAAAATGGAATGCATATTTTCATTCAATCAAATGACCCCAATGCTTGAAATGCAATTGAAAAATGTCCTCTGATCCCTACAAAAGCTGTTGATAATGAAAGGATTCCCAAGAAGTGGGATGAGATGACGGATGTTGAAAAAAGAGTTGTTCAGTATGATTTTAAAGCTAAAAACATAATTACATCTGCACTCTCTTCTGACAAATTTTTTAGAACTGTTAGGTGTAAAAATGCAAAGGAAATGTGAGAGATGTTGGAAGTAACTCATGAAGGAACATATGAAGTAAGAAGATCAAGGAAACATGCCTTGATTCATGAGTATGAAATGTTCAAAATGAGCACCACATAAAACATTTCTCAGCTCTAAATAAGGTTCACTCACATTGTCAACCATCTTCTTGGTCTTGGGAAGATTTTTGATGCTGAAGAATTGAACATCAAAATCTTGAAGTGTCTCACAAGACCTTGGCAACCAAAAGTTACTACAATCAAGGAATCAAAAGATCTATCCAAGATGTCCATGGCTACACTTTTTGGTAAGCTTCTTGAATATGAACTTGAAATGTCACAGCTAACACATGCAGAGAAGAAACACAAGAGTATAGCCTTGAAAAATTGCATCATCTAATATGGAAAAAGAAGAAGACTCAAGCGAAGATGAAAGTGATGAACATATGAATCTAATAGTGAAGAAATTCAGCAAGTTCATGAGGGGGAACAAAAACAAAAAGCTGTCAAAGTTTAACTGAAAAAATGACAGCAACAACAACACCACCACCAACTACACTTGCTTCGAATGTGGTAAGCCTGGACACATTAAATCTGAATATCTAATCTTTTTGAAGAAGCAATTAGGTGACAAGAAGACAAAGAAAGAAGGGAAGCCAAGGAAGGCATACATAGCATGGGAAGATAATGATTCAACAACTTATGGATCAATAAGTGAGAATGAAGAAGCAAATGTTTGTTTCACTTCCACAATTAGTGAAGATGAAGATTTCTCAAGTGCCGAATCAGAGGTAAATTCTAAATTTAATCAAGTTGTTGATGCTTTCCATGAGATGCATGAAGAGACCCAAAAACTTGAACAATCTAACAATAGGCTGAAAAGTAATCTTAAATGACATGTTACCAAAATTGCAGTAATGCAATCTAAACTTTGCAACTTGAAAGAAGCAAATGAAAAACTTAGTTCAAGCTACAAAATGAATGGATGTGTATGTGCCTCCTCTTCATCAAATGTAGATAAATGCAATGCTTTACAAAAAGAATTTGATGATTACAAAAAGAGTCAAGGTGAAAAATACATGTTATTGCTTTTAGAAAATTCTGACTTGGTTAATCTTTTGAAAAGACTCTATAGAGGAAAATGTAGTTTAAATCAAATGCTAAGTGTACAAAAGTATGTTGGAGATACTTCTGGTTTGGGTTACAAATATGGAGCAAAACCTTTTGGAAAAACAAAGTTTGTACCACAAAAACAGAAGAATCAAATAAGCTTTTCAAAAACTAAGTATCATCAATTGCCTCATTTTGAAAGAGCATCAAAATCGGTAACTTGCAATTATTGCATGAAGAAAGGTCATACATCCCATAGGTGTTATGCTAGAAGATACTATGTGCCTAATGGTGAATGCCTTTGGGTACCTAAGAGGAAAAGAAAACCAACTAACTCTTATGGACCCAACCCACATTGGATACTTTTCTTTGTTACTTAATTTGATTTTTGCAGGTGTGTCTTAGAGCAAAATCATCATTAAGGTACCTTGATAGTGGATGCTCTAAACACATGACAGGTGACATGTCAATGCTCACAAACTTAACTCTTAAAGATGGAGGATATGTTACTTACGGTGATAACAACAAAGGAAAGATTATTGGAGAAGGAAACATGGGAGATAGCTTTAAAACAAAGATAAGAAATGTTATTTATGTGGAAGGTTTGAAGCACAATCTACTAAGCATAAGCCAACTATGTGACAAAGGACTCAAGATTTCCTCAATGACAATTGTTGTTTGATATGTGATGGTCAAACCGGTGAGGTTATCCATGTTGGTAAAAGAAAGGGTGACATCTATATTCTCTCTATTGAACATGTATTCATTAACAACACTAGTTGCCTAGTAAGTAAAGTTAATGAAACATGGCTATGGCATAGGAGAACTAGTCACATAAACATGCATCATATGAACAAGCTTATAAGAAAGGACTTAGTCATTGGCTTGCCTAAGCTTAAGTTTAAGAAGGACAAACTATGTGATGCTTGTCAAAAGGGGAAACAAACTAAGATTTCTTTTCAAAATAAAAATGTTGTTTCTACCTCAAGACCCCTTGAATTGCTTCATATGGATTTATTTAGTCCTTCTAGAACTATGAGTTTGGGGGGAAATTTCTATGGGCTTGCTATTGTTGATGATTACTCAAGATTCACATGAACTTTGTTTATAAGATCCAAGAGTGATGCTTTCGTGGAATTTAGAAAATTAGCCAAGTTCATTCAAAATGAAAAAGCATGCATAATTATCTCAATAAGAAGTGATCATGGTGGTGAATTCCAAATGAGTATTTTGAAAATTTTTGTGAAGAAAGTGGAATCAATCACAATTTTTCAGCTCCAAGAACACCCCAGCAAAATGGTGTCATGAAGAGGAAAAATAGATTCCTTGAAGAATGAGTAAGAACTCTTCTTAATGAGACAAAATTGCCTAAACATTTTTGGGCTGATGCGGTGAGTATAGTTTGCTACACTTTGAATAGATCACTCATAAGACCTATTTTAAAGAAAACTCCTTATGAACTATAGAAAGGTAGAAAACCAAACATATCTCACTTAAGAGCATTTGGCGGCAAGTGTTTTGTTTTAAACTATGGTAAAGATTCTCTTGGCGAATTTGATGCTAAAGCTGATGAAGCAATATTTCTTGGTTATTCATTACAAAGTAAAGCATATAGAGTATTTAATAAGAGAACTTTATGCATGGAAGAATAAGTTCATGTTATTTGTGATGAATCTAATTCCTCCAAAGAGGAAAAGAAGTGTGATATTGATGCAGGTCCAATTTAGGAGTTTATACAATTCAATGGATCAAAAGAAGAAGATAAGGAAGAACCAAATGCAGAAATGGAACAATCAACACCTATCCAAAAGTCTAAAGATTGGAGAACTACAAGAGACCTCTCCCTTGACAACATAATTCGAGAAGTCACAAAGGGAGTATCTACTAGATCTTCATTAAGAAATCTATGTTGTGATATGGCTTTTGTTTCACAAATTGAACCTAAGAGCATTGACCAAGCTTTGCTTGATGAACATTTGATGATGGCCATGCATGATGAACTGAATCAGTTCAAGAGAAATGAAGTTTGGGAACTTATTCCTAGACCTTCTTCTCACAAACTTATTGACACCAAGTGGGTTTTTAGGAACAAACTTGATGAAAGTGGCATCATAGTTAAGAATAAAGCTAGATTTGTTGCAAAAGGTTACAACCAAGAGGAAGGTATAGACTATGATGAAACCTATGCTCCGGTAGCAAGGTTAGAGGCCATTAGGTTGTTACTTGCATATGCATGTTTAATGGATTTTAAACTGTTTCAAATGGATGTAAAGAGTGTTTTTTCTAAATAGATATATTGAGGAGGAAATCTATGTGGATCAACCTCCTGGTTTTGTTGATTTCAAATATCTAAACCATGTCTTTAAACTAAGAAAAGCTCTTTATGGTCTAAAACAAGCTCCAAGGTCTTGGTATGAGAGATTGAGCAACTTCTTGCTTAGCCAATCTTTCATAAGAGGACAAGTGGATAAAACCTTGTTCATCAAGAAAAATGGCAATGATATCTTGTTGGTTCAAATTTATGTTGATGACATAATATTTGGTTCAACTAATCAATCCTTGTGCAAGGAATTTTCTATCTCAATGCAGAGTAAGTTTGAAATGTCAATGATGGGAGAGCTAACATTCTTCCTTGGACTTCAAGTGAAGCAAATGAAGAATGAGACATTTCTAAGTCAAAACAAATACTGCCTTAAAGTGATCAAGAAGTTTGAAATGGAGAAAAACAAGGATGCTGCAACTCCAATGGCGACATCAACCTACCTTGATTCAGATGAAAAAGGGAAGAAGGTTGATGAGTCAAAATACAGAGGTATGATTGGATCCTTGTTGTATTTGACTGCAAGTAGACCAGACATCATGTTGAGTATGAGTTTGTGTGCAAGATATCAAGCAAATCCCAAAGAATCACACCTCACTGCAATCAAGAGGATCATCAAATATCTCAAATCAACACTAAGAGTTGTTCTTTGGTATCCTAAAGGTGCATTACTCAACTTAATTGGATACTCATATTCTGACTTTGCAGGGTGCAAATTGGACAGAAAAAACACTAGTGGAACTTTCCACTTATTAGGCAGCTCACTAATCTTATGGCACTGCAAGAAACAATCTTGTGTTGCTCTATCAACTGCTGAAGTTGAGTACATCTCTGTTGGAAGCTGCTGTGCTCAAAGCCTATGGTCGAAGCAAGAACTACAAGATTTTGGTGTTGAGTTAAAGGAAATACCCTTGCTTTGTGATAACACAAGTGCCATCAACATATCCAAGAATCCAATAATGCACTCAAGGACCAAGCACATTGAGATAAGGCATCATTTCCTCAGAGATCACATCCAAAAGGGTAATTGTTCAATTGAGTTTGGTGATACACATAACCAATTGGCTGATATATTTACTAAACCCTTGGCAAGAGATTGATTCTATGCACTTAGAAACATGCTAGGTATCCTTCATGAGTCTAACATATGCTAGCATGTTGTAAATTTGCCTTACTACATGATAATTCATTGAAAAATTGACCATGTATCAAATATGATTGAATATGCAAATACTTTTGTATTACACTGTTCAATCTGCATAATTGAATGTTATAATCGATTACTATGTGAAATAATCAATTATTGATGCTTAAATGCTTTTTAGAAGCAAACCTTCACTGGAGTAATTGATTATTGTGACGAAATAATCGATTACTTGATGCTTTAATTAATTCCAGAAACATTAATCCTCTGGAGTAATTGATTACATAAGCGAAATAATCGATTACATGATGTTTCAACTGATTTCTGAAACTTAAACTCACTGGAGTAATCTATTACTGTAGCGAATTAATCGATTACATGAGGCTCGAAGCTGTTTAAGAACAAAATTCACTCTAGAATAATCGATTACGCAAGATGGTAATTGATTATTGAATGCTTGAAAAGTGAATAAATTTACCAAACTCTTTGGAGTAATCGACTACACTTCATTTTAATCGATTACGTTGTGTTTTAGAGACTCTGTTTGCCTTGAAATAATCGATTACGAGCTTGTGTAATCGATTATCTATGGCATTTCTGCAAAAAGCTGCAAGATTTTTTGGAAATCTAAATTGTCAATCTTATCTTAAATTCAAATTTCAAATTGGTTTTGTGCATTTAAACCTCTGGGTATTCAAAATAGCTGTTGCAAACATTTGAAATTCAAATATAAACCTCAAAATCTCTATAAATACAAGCTTTTCAAGAGAGAGAAATTCACAACTGAATATCTCACTCTCTACTTTTGCAAAACGGTGCAAGCTTGGTGCTTTCTCTCTCTCTCTCTCTCTCTCATATTCTAAACCTCTGCCAAATCTCTTTCTCATTCAAAACTCATCATGTCTGCCCCAAGAGATCAAAATCCAGCAAAAGAAAGGCTGATGAATCTTCTAATCCAGCTGTGAATAGGTTAAATTTGTGGTTCACAAATGAGACTGAGAAGATGAACTACATGCAGTTCAATGCCATGAAACTTATCTGTCCTCCCAAATACCTTGACCTTGATTAGTTTGTGGCTGAGGGATTCCAATTCCCTACCATGATAGAGGCTCAGGGGATGAAGAAATTTGTGAAGATGAAGGATACATTTTACCTAGAATTGGTGAAGGTGTTTTACACCTATGCAAAATTCAGCATGGATGGTACCATTCGCTCCCAAGTCAATGGAGTAGCCATGGAGATAACTGCTGAAGTCTGGCATGAAGTGGCTGGTATTTCCTATGAGGGTGTTAGGAAATTTGAGGAAGAAGTAGGAGGCTACAACAAGATTGATACTTACAGATGGATGCTGCAAGACCCTCAAGTAAGGCTGAAGCTAAGGCTTGGAATTGGAAGCATGACTGGTGAAGACAGGCTCCTTCACTACATCATCACATACATCCTCACTCCTAGATCAACCAACCATGCTCAAGCCACTAATGATGATTTACAGTTTGTCTATAGAATGAAGACATCAACCCAACTAAACTGGATCCTCATTATTGAGGAGACAATGTTGAAATCCAAAAGGCTAATTAATTACCAATTTCCATATGTTGTGTTGGTTTCAAGGTTCAGTGATTATTTTAAAGTGGATGTTTCCAATGAGATTGTGGATAACACCACAACCAGCCTCATCACAGTGAAACACCTCAACAAGCCGGGCTTGGTGAAGACCCCCAATGGGTGGCTGATGGCTGGAGAACAAGCTCCACCAGCTGGTGCTGTAGAAGGTGAAGAAGAGGAAGAAGATGAAGAAGCGGCTCCTGCTCAACAACAATACACTCCTTTTTGAATATCTTATGATTCCAAAGATGGATGCACTTCTAGCTCTTCCTCATGAGCATAGGGCTGAGACTAATTCTTCATTAGAAGAGATTTCATCTAGGCTAGAAAATATTGAGACTAGGATGGCTCTCAATGAATCTGATCAGCTCTAGCTTAGCTACTGTAGTCCCTTGTTCTTAGGCTAATTGTGTTTCTGCTTTCTTGTTGTTTATTCCAGTTATTTGCTTTCATGCATTGTTGATTAATGGTTTTAAATTTTCTATATTGCACTTTAAATGATTGAATAAATGTTCTAGTTAGTGGTTCATATCTTTCTTGCTTATCCTATTCTATTGGTAGTTTTTGTCTTTGATAAGCCAAAGAGGGGAGAAATAATATGACATATGTTAAAGGAGAAGAATGAATATAAAGTAATTCATAGAATTTGAATTATTATTGCTCTGGACTTTATGAAAAATTACCTAAAATAGGGGGAGCAATTTGTGGAATGATTTCTGTTTATGCAAGCATAATTGACACTTGCTCTTGGCAAAAAGCTGATTTGATTTCAGGTAATCAAGTATAAAGCTCCAATCATTCATCCCTTACAAGCACTTAAAGGCTAACAAATGTTCAATTGATATTTGGCATGTTCAAAGCCAAAAAGGGGGAGATTGTTGGATACATGGGGAGCTAGAAGAGGATCAAGACAAGGATGAAGCCAAGTGCCTTAAAGAGATTTTAGCTTTTTACATGCCATTCAATTGAAGACATTTGTAATTTGTTAAGTTATTTAGGAGGCTTATCTTATGATCCTTGCATTGCATAAACACAATCATTAACATGCATACATGATTTGATAAAAGCATAAAGGTTTTCATGTTTGCTTAAAGAAACAAATTTCTCATGGTTAAGTTTTGAAGAATCTCATAATGCACTGATTTAATCGATTACCAACATTGGTAATCTATTACTTAAGCCATGAAGAACACCTTAATCGATTACAGGAAAATGGTAGTCGATTACACAGTACAAAAACTCAAAACACGTCTGACTGCTTTAATTGATTATCATCCATCATAATCGATTACATAAGCATATGTCTGAAACTAGTCTGACTGTTTTAATCAATTACTTAGCGGTTTAATCGATTACATTGTTCATATATCTTTTCCAGATTGAGCCAAGAACACTTTAATCGATTATTTTTGGATATTAGATTACATTAGTTAAAATAATCGATTACATGGACGATTTAATCGATTACATGCAGTTAAATCTGTTTTCTATAAAAAAAACTGTTGAATCTTTGTTTTTGACAGAACTTGATTTTGTGAATTATCAATCACTTTCAAAAACCCTCACAGTCTGAGAAAAGATATTCTGAGTTACATTGATCTTGTTTCAAAACCCATAACTCATGCATCACTGATCATGTTAGTTTGAACAAGATTTGACAAGAGTTTCAAATAGAGCTAATTCCAAGAATTGCATACATTCAACCTAAATTTGTTTGGTAAAATTCATTCATTCATATTCAAAGGATCATGAGGTTGTATCTCTCTTAAACTCTTGTTGTGATTAGATTGTTTGTTTTTGTTTCTTGTAAGTTCCTATTTCAAGAAGTTCTTTAAAGCTTTTCTAAAGTAGAGTTCTATAGAAGGAAGAATAGATAAGGGTTATCTGGTTCTTGGTCATTAGAAGTCTGAAGGGGGTTTAGATTTCATTTCTTTATCTAGGGTTGATAAAGGTGATCACTTGTAAGCTTGAAAAGAACATATTTTGATTTAGTGGAACTCTAACCAAGGTTTGGTTAGAAGAAACTGGATGTAGCTTCTCTTTTGAAGAGTGAACCAGTCTAGATTTGGTGTTCTCTTGATTCTCATCTTGCAGTCTTAATCTTGCTTATCTTGAGGTTAATTTCTTTCAAGATCAATTGATACATTTTCTGCAATTGCTTGAAGTTAAGGGTGAATCTTGATTGTTTGAAAATTTCAATTTTAACAAGGTTAAACTTATGATACAATATTAATTCCGCTGCTAGTTTTCAAAGAATTTTTAAAGTCCCTGTTTTAACCAATTCACCCTCCTTTTGGTTAATTGTGTATGTTCGTATTGTTTTCACAAAACATATAACAAAACAATCATAACAACCGAGGTTTTAAATAACGATAATTCCAACAGCATTGTCCCCACTACAATTGCAACTGGATCAACCACATCACAATTGCAATACAATCTAAGACCATGTTAAATCAATAACAATATTAACAATACTTGCGAAGAAGAATCCGCTCTAGCAGCAATAGCAGCATCAACTTCCCTAGAAACACTTCCAATCCCCAACCTTTCCTACATCTCCACATTTGCTTATATGCTTTTCCACCACTTGCAACCTCTGCATATCAGACTGATCTGGCTGCATCCTAGGATAACAAAGGTGCTTCCTTGCATTCTCAACTTGTCCCAAACTATCACATTACCACTCAAACTAACACAATTCCACACTCCACCCAAAACCAACCAAAATGTTGTTTAAATACATTTCTTCATAACCACACATTATGGATCAAACCTCACAGCCTCACCCAACCTTCCGAGCCCGTCATCATTGTCGCACGCTTGCTCCGGTAAGTGGCACTCACCAGCAACACCGCAATCTCGCGATTGTAGAGACTCAACGCATCAACAAAGTTTCCCTTTTTGTAACACTCATTCCCCAACCTCTTCAACTCTTCCGATCCACACTCTGCGCGTGTCCCCCTTTCTTCACCATCTCATTCCCGCTGCCACTGCCGTGAGTATTCACCGGCTCAGCCTTCCCTCCACTGCGCATTATGCTCCCATGGTCATAGTTCCGTATCCCCGACCCCAATAAATCTGCTACTCCGATTCAGAGTCTTCCAGTCTTTCAAGATCCGGAGATATCAAGGGAACCGATGCAGATCCGGAGTCAGATCTCGTGTGACCTGACATGTGCGCAGTGGGACTGTTCTCCCTTGAATCAGAAACTTCACCAGAATTGTTGTGTGAGTGTTGGTGGGGCCGATTCAACCCGAAAAGGAACCGAAGGAGCTGGAGTTGCATGTGGTCTGCAATGGCGAGCGAGACCAACAAGCCTAGATCGACTTCTCAAAAGTTGGGCTTGTTAATGTTGTTGTTGTCGTCACAGGTGAGGGCGTCGCAGAACAGATCGGAGAAGGTGGCATCTATGCCGACCACCCCAAAAACTGGCTTCCCCGATGAATGTGACATTGCGGAACAAAAGGGGTGGTTCAAAATAAAGCTTTTTTTTTTTTTGTGAGAGAGAATACAAATGAATAAGGATGAAAAGACAAAGAGCATGCTTTTATTTTCTTTTCCTTCTCCTTCATTCCTGCTCTTCTTCACGTGCCAAATTATATTTCTGACTGAATTTTTTCTGTGGGAAATTTTCCGTCAAAAATCAGTTTTTTTTTTGTAGTGCTTTCAATTTTTTCTAAGCTACGTAAAAATCTCTTAAAATCATTTAATTATTTAAGAATTTAAATTATTGAATTTTATAATAACAAAATAGTTATTTTTAAATAATTTATTATTAATAATTTTTCACAATCGATATTTCTATTTTAAAGCCAGTAAATGATTGCATTTGTAAATTTTTATTAGTATTCTATCTATGCTAATTTTTATTGTAATTGGTTTGAGATTATAATTTATTCAATATAAAGCAAACTTGTTTTAAACAAGTCGATGTGTAAATATTGGCTAGAACACATTATTTCCCTTTCTCCTACTTTTTAACAATTTGAAAGTAAAAGTAATTAATTTTTATAATATTAACAATTCAATTAAAACATAAAATTATGACAAGTGTTGGTCGTCCCCGTTGTTGTCACGATTTGCATATTGCAATAATCTTTATTATAATTTTATATTATATGATGTTTTATTGTACACAAAGTGAAATAAAAAGTATGAATTTGATTTCAAAAACTAAAATAAAAAAATATACAAAATAAATTAATTTAATCTCAACAAGAGAATTTAAATAACACTAAAAAATAATTGTTTAAAAAATCTGCATAAGGCCTCATCCTTGTGTGCACGATTGTCTCAACTATTAACCAACACATTTGTTTTATAGGCTATTATAATTAAACTAAATGCAATGCAACTTCTATATAATCAACATCCTAGAAATCTATCATCCTATAAAAATACTAACACAAAGGTTCACATTCCCACAACATTATATTATGACCAAGGAAAGCGATGATCTCTTTGTCACCTAAATTCATGCATCACTTAATAAGCAAATAGGCCAAATACCAGAATCTAATCAAATACAATATAATATCAAACATGTTTTCTAGGATTCACAAAAAAATGAGGCTTCAGATTCTCAACAAAATGAGGCTCGTGTGCAGAGTGCACACATCCAAAATGAAGCTTAGGATTCACAACAAAATAAGGGTAACATGTGATAATGGAAATGATTGTTCATAAAATAAGGTTTCAGGCAACAATTCAAAGTCAGATGTCTTCAAAAAAACAACCCAAAGTCACTTTGATTTGGTGGTTAGAATTTCCCACTCTTTATTAGCAGAAGCTATTGTTTCATCCTTGCAATGGTTGTGGTCGCCCAAAACCAATTGCATTGCAATGGTCATCCACATTTGCTTTGCGTTAATCTGACAAATATTTAAATGTCAACATAAATAGTCTTTGAAGGTATGCATAGAACCATATAACCCTCCATAAATATTATTTATTAACCACATTGTTACCTCTGCAACTAGATTATATTCAAAACAATTATCCATCTTCATCCAATTCAGAACCAAAACTGCGGTGTTCTCCCTACAAAATAATGACAAACACGTTAGGATTCATCTAATAAATGAACAATTAACAGTAAAGAGTATTTTGTTCATGGTAGGATGACTTTAAACCTGTTTTGACATGTTGTATCTCCGGTGGGTTGAATCACCGACCAATCTTCAAAGGTTGGGGACATGTCTCTTAAATGTTGAGGATAAAGAGTTGCCATGATTGTTGATAGAGTTTTACACTAACACACAAAATTGATAGTTAAACATTATTGGAAATTCATGGTATACATTAGATCTATTATAATTAACAAAATAAGCACCCCTAAAAAATTAACATTTCGATTATTAACAAAAAATTTGTTACAATGTTGTGTATGTTTAGCATCTTTTTTCTTGGACAACTTCATCGTTTTGTATCCAAGTAGTATACCCTCTGGTACTTGGTACATATGACCATAAAAAACCATGTCCCGTCTGTGTCTTGAATAGAAGGTTAATCTGTATTCATTTGAGCATTAGATTGTATTAGCTTACTCTCTCTCTCTCTATATATATATACATATATATATATATGTATATATATATGTGTATATATATATATATATATATTCATCTATATGATGAAGCTTCTTTTAAAATGAGCATAATGAGACAATAACGAAAATGGAAGTAATGTGATATTAATACCAGCGAGACATTGCTATATGGAGGTATCCATTCGTTCGCATAAGTTTTAATCAGCTTATGAATGGGATCTCCATTGTTAATGTCCCGCTGTTACAAATTGATTAAATAAAATGTTTATTAATATCCACTTTTCGTGCATTAATTATTTAAGGTAGTTTTGAAAATTTTACTGCAATTTATGGGCTTAGGCAGCATATTGTGTTGCTATTGTTTCCCCATTGCTTGATATTGATTGAGAGAGTCATAAGGTGTACAATCTGCATGTATTAACCATTGATGTTTAATACACATTTACTAATCACTTGATCATAATTCAAATTAGGAATATCATAATACTGTTCAAATATTTCAGAGCTGCAGGGTTAAGATATATTTATACATCCTCAAAGTTATTTAATTTTTTTCCTACGCGCTGACAAACCAAGCCACTTAGTGTGAAAATCATGTAGACCTGATTTGTCACCCACAAAACATCCCAACACAGATCACATTCCCTAGAAGTTGCATGTGGTAATTTAGTCCATGTGATTGGCAATAAGATGATATAATATGTTTCAAAAAATACATTTGACAATTAATGTTAGATTACTAGATCTAATTAGTTAAATAAGAACGTGATCATGGATTTAAGTTAAAGTTAAATGTCATATATCTTTTTCAAACTGGTGTATAAATAGTCTTTTATTGTATTATGATTTTTTATTATTAAAAAAATTAGCATAAAAGAAGTACAAGAGGGTATTCCAATACTTACATACAAGAAACCTGAAACATCTTCACAGTCTAGTTCTTAAATAGGCTTTCTATACATCCATACATGACAAAGGGTAGAAGGACCAATCTCACAAGAAATACACCTAATTTGGAAATAATCTAAGTCTATTTACCTGGGGGAATTTCTCTTAACAGAAATAGTGATAAAAGCACAGAAATAAGACAAATCACCTTGAAAATTTCAGATTTAAAAATTGGTTTAGTTTTGTTTTAGAGGAAAGATATTGATGTCTCGCTCAAGAAATAGATAAAAAGGTGTGTGACAAGTCATGAATTTGATCACCACAAGTTGTCTAAGATCAAATTCAATTATTTATTCAAGAATCAAAGAAAGTTCTCATAAAAAGAAGAAAACTCAAACTTTCATTTAAACTCATTCTCCTCAAAGTTACAAAGTTTTTGCTATTTATAGTCAAGGCTTCCTTCTATACATCCCACTATGAATTAATTTCCACTTACATTAACTTTACACTGGAAATAAAAACCCCACTAACCACTATAATAACTTGGGAAGCCTAAAAACATACAAACTAACCTAAAAGATGTCAAGAGTCATATTAACTTATTACATGAAAATGAAATACAAAAGTTAAAGGAAAATTAGAAAATGAGCCTTAATTAGTTCTTTAGACCAAAAGTTATGTAATTCATCAAAATAAACTTCACCCACAGTCACATCTTAAATATAAACTCTTGGATTTATTGTGCTCTTTAAATTATTGTCATAAAAGTTTGCTGAATTTATCTTCCAAGTTGTAGAAATGAGATAAGTCTTAGTTTAAGCACTTGCATGACTATGTTTGGGAAAGACTTTCTAATTCTTTGTGGTCTTGCTTTGGTCAATGAAACTTTCATCCATTGTAAAAAATATTTAAAATGATTGGACCTTTATTGCATCATATCAAATAGACTATGAAAATTCCGCCTTGAACCAAAATGCTTCCCATGTTGGAAGAGCACCTTACTGCAACAATCAGTCCATATGAATGCAAAGTCAACATCAAAATAGAAACAATATTTTAATTTTATAAACAAGTTTCATTCAGATTTACTATGTTGGCTCAACTCTACATTGAAGACAAATGTGCATACTTTCAGCTGCACCTTTGTTCATTTCATATCCCTTGTTGGATAAAAGCAAGACTTTAGTGCCTAATTTTTGGAACCATGATAATGTAAGGTCACGTTAAAAGAGTGCCTATATTGTTTTTAAACTATTTAAAGGAGGGAACATACTTCATTAACTTTTTGAGTTTTCAAAACATAAATGTATGCTTTAATGCTTTAAAAAGACCTCAGGAATGTCTTCAACATATTTTTTGATAGGATCCCAATGAAGCCAAGAATGAGTCTTTGGACTTGCATGACATGGTGACTTCCTTTTAGGTGTTTTTTTTCTCGTCCAACACATTTGATGATGATCCAACATTAGGTGACATTGATACTGACTTGTTCTGGGGTTGCACCTCACTTTGTGGTGGTGGTGGTGAATGGAATGTTAACCTTCTACATAGCTCTCCCATACTTTCACGTAGAAAACTACCATGAGGAGGTTCCTATGTAGTTAAGACATAAATTTGATCAGCGGGATGTTTTATGAGGAGGCATTCAATAAAACTGACCTTAATCAACATAGGTCCAAATTTAAGAACTTCCACGCAACCCTGCCGACATTCTTCCTAAAGGACATATTTGTCAAACATGTTTTGTTTCTGTAGCTTCTTTCAGTGCTTTCATTAAGGGGTACGCCGTTGTGCCAGTATAGGAGACACATTTTTGTGTCTGCTGTTGAGTTTTGTTGTTGTGGGCTGGTATTCACATCTTCCTATTGGACCGATGGACATCATTTCTGCATATCGCTCACTACTATGCCCATTAAGGTCCTCATCATTGTAGATTCTCGTTTCTCTAGGTTTCCACTTTTTTCTACAAAGCATCCACCCAAATCTTTAGTCCCTGAAGAACGTGGATACAACATTTAATAAGCAACATTGAAACATCTCCAGCATCCACTTGTTTTTCTTAACATACAAATTTACCAACAATGACAATAATAGTGACTTTTACAATGAGACCATCAAGAATGGGATTGTAGTACATTACCATGCATGACGAATAGGTAAAGTTGTCTTGTTGGACAATTCCTGTCATCCACAAAAAACCAAGTCTTGGACATTAGTTACAAATTTTGGATACATGTAGTTTCTTTGGAAAATAATAACACGAAGGTTCAGTTTTGGTCTCAGACAAGGGTTAGCCCCAAGTGAAGGAGACGTTATTTCCTCATCACCTCTATGGGAACATAACACAAAAAGTTTAGTGCCAGGTTAACGATTATTTTTCTTTGGTCTCAGAAAATAATAACAAGGATAACCTACATACTTGGCCTCAGACAAGGGTTAGCTCCAAGTGAAGGAGATGTTATTTCCTCATCACCTCTATGGGAACATAACACAAAAAAAAATTAGTGCCAGGTTAACGATTATTTTTCTTTTATCCATACAAAAGAATAGTAATTTGACAAGCATGAGTTGGGTGGGGATATTCATACCCTTTGTGGCCATGTCTAACTCTTTTGCCATTGTTGGTGGGAGGCTCGTTGCTATCCATTTAGCAACTGAGATAGAAGATGGCGGTGGAAAAGGAGAAAGATGCACACACAAGGGTCTCTGACTCTTTCATAGATTCTTTTCCACGGGGCAAAGAAGGAAGGAACTAGCAGAACCTTCTATAAACGCTATAATGATCTTGTTAGATACAAGGGAGAAGCTTCATCTCATAAATTATTTTTCAGCTTTATTTATTATATTAGAAGGGCGAGCCTTGCCACAATGGTTTGTGTCTTGGTGACTTGTGTCATGGATTCGAATCTGAAAACAGTTTCTTTATATATGTAAGGATAAAGTTGTGTACAATATTTTTCCTTCTTATTTACGCACAACGTAAAGCCTCTGGATAATAAGATAATGAGGTACGTAGTTTTTAGAGGACGAGCTTTATCATAATGGTAAAGTTGTATCTTGATAATTTATTAGTCATGGATTCAAAACTAGAAACAACCTCTTTATATATACAAGGATAAAACTGTGTACAATATATTTCATCCTATCTTACCATAGTGTGGATCTTCCAAACTGCTAAAAGTAGTTTTTTATTTATTATTATATCATATTTATTATACAGATAATTTCCAAGAATCAACTCCCGATAAGTGTTCCCTCCAATCCTCCAAGGACGACTCATTCATTTACAAGATTACTTTGCTTAGAGTTAGAAAGACGTGTAATGAAGCTTCCCTTTTAGTTAACAATTGATTAGGCAACGAGAAATATGAATGATAATTAGCGGATGGAATCAATAAACGTTTTGCAGCTCAGCATTACCCAACATCCATCGTTGATAAATGTAATCTTTTTTAAATTCTATTTCAAACCTAAGAGTTAGTTTTGTAAGGAGACCAATAAATCTTATAACTCATTCGTAAAAAATGCTTCAAAATTTCATGCTCAGGGTCAAATATTCAATTGTATTTCCAATTGTATTCATGTTTTACTTGTGAATGAGAATGAGAAGTCCTTCTAAAACAAGAGAGAATGACAAGTCATAACTTCATTTTCCTTAAAAAAGAAATTAAACTGTTCTAATATAAACATTGTGAATTTATACTAATAATGTGAACTATATATCCTACTAATTGACAATTTCACAGCATATAGAAAGTTAATATATATCAGTGATACATCGTATTGTTAGTTATTATGTTGATTATATGGTTTGTATATATATTTCTTTTGTTAGTATATAATACTGCTTTTACAATATTCGTTATCCATATCTTCAAAATTTGGCCATGATTACACTTATTTAAAAATTAAAACCAATTGCATCTTGTACAAAAAAAAGAAATCAATTATTCCAAAGTCTTTTCAATACACTATATCTTCATTAACTTCTAATAAATGAAAAAGAGATATTTTAATGTGTTAAAATTAAATAAATTGCAGTAAATTTTTTTTTAAAAAGTAATACTTAAAATTAAAAAAAAAACTAAAAGTGAAAATTAAAAAAAAAGTAAAAAAAAAGACTTTACATGGTTTCCTCTAAACAACTTTTCAGTTGGATGCCATCAACGAGGGGAAAAGCAAAAGTAGGAGTCAATACATTGCTGAAAATAACTTTAGTTTGTGGTACTAATTTCAGAAATGAAGATTAAAACACCGTTTGGATAAAATACTTAATAAATATTTATCAGAGAAAAAAAACAAAAAAAAAAAAACAAAATGAACTAAGTTTTTCTGATTAACTTATGCATAAATTAAATAAACTTTTAGAGAAGTTAAATAAGTGAGTTTCTATAAAGTGTATAAATTAATTTTAACTTAAAAAAATAATTCATTTTATCTTCTTATTTTTTAATTTTATCTAAACAAATCTTATTATCTTAAAAACCAAAAAAAAAAATATTGCGGTGTTCTAAATGAATAGGACCAGCATTTTTCAAAGATATTTGCTACTGAAAACATCAATGGAGGGATTCAAATTCCATGATCCACTCCCATACAACATCCATATGTCGCTCCCAAAGGAAAATAAAAAGAAGTGATAATCCAGAGGTCATTTTCATCTAAAAATTATTAGGTTTTTACTTTCTGCACTTTAAAAATTTGCTTCTTGCACCTATTCGGAATGTTTTTCTTTTATCTTTCAGATTGATCCATCATATAAAAGGGGTAATCAATTTAAAATGTAACTTTTACTAATCCAAAATGTAATTTTACATTTTAGATTGTCCAATCCAAAAAGTCAAAGAAGGTTGTAGAAAGCAACAGCCATATTGTTAATCCAAATCAGGAAAAGCCCATTAATGAGTTCGCGAGAATCCCAGCGAACAAACAGAGAAAGCCCCATTACATGATCTCCCACGTGACCACAAAAGACATTGGGTTTAAAACAGCAATCCAAAAAGCAAATGGACCCATTGATTGCAAATTTGCAATACCGAAAACATGGGAAGGCAAGAAGCTGGGATCTTGTCATATACTCCTGTTATATTTTAATTTATCCATTTCCAGTTCTCTCTAGATATGTCTCTCCCTCTCTTATTTGCACTGCACTTAGATGGCATGACTTGAATAAATCAAAGTGACAGCTAGCTAGTTGTGGATTTATTGATTTAATTATCTGTTGAAAAATTATTGAAATATCATTGAATAAGTGAATGAATTGTTGTTAAATTGTTTTAATTTAATTAGTAATTTTAAATTGAAGTATGAGATATAAAAATGTGTTAAATAGTGAGAGCAATAACTTTTATCGCCCTTAATGTTATAATTTATCCAGTTTAAACAAGAATAAATCAAAGTGACAGCTAGCTAGATGTGGATTTATTGATTTAATTATTTGTTGGAAAATTATTGAAAAAACATTTAACATTTGAATTAATTGTTATGAAATTGTTCTAATTTAATTAGCAGTACGTCTTAAGTTTAACTATAACATATATAAATGTATTAAATTGTCATAGTGAGAACTTTATTATCTGTAATAATTTTATTTGATTTAAATAAGATTATTTTTAAAAACCTTTTTGGCAATTTCCACTCTATTTTAGATGGAGATTTCTTAGCAGGGAAGGTGGATCTAAGAAACATCAGACGTTGATTGAAGTGAGAGACGTTAGATCCACAAATTAATAAATAAATAAATAAATAAGTGAAAGGCGTTAGAGAATAGAGAGGACACTTAAAACTTGGTTTAATAATTTTATGAGAAGCTAGTATTTTCTGGCAGAGGAATGTAAAAGGACGCAGAAAACAATGGGAAATAATTATAAAATGTTTATTTTTTGTAACCTAATCTTCCAGGAAAAATTATAGACATAAAATGTTTTTCAACACTTGGAGAGGAAAAGGAAGACCAGTATAAATATGATAATGATATTTTTATTTTATTTTATAGGAATCAAATATGGATATATGAAGTTTATAATATGGCGGAGTGTATTTGAATTTTTGTGTGACCATAAAATTTCTCTTAAGTTAAAAGAAAAATTTTACAAAATAATTGTAAAACCTACAATGTTGTATGGAACTGAATGCTAACTAGTACATATGCAACATGATCATAAAATAGGGATAAGAGAAATGAGAATTTTATGTGGATGTGTGGTTGTATGAAGATGGATAATATAAGAATTAAGATGTTCGATGAAAGGTAGCAGTAATAGGATGAAAAGATGAGATAACATAGATTGAGGTGGTTTGAACATGCAGCGAGATGACCTCTATATACTTCCGTAAGAACAAAAATTTGTTACTAAAAGTTCAAGACAAAGAGAGGTAGAAGTATATTGAAACTTACGTGGGAAAATGTAGTTAAACAAGACTTAATGGAGTAAGATATAAATTGGCGGACGGTGTGTCTCAAGACAGAATTGAGAAAAACTATAAACTTAATGAAAGGTGTAACGACCTAAATTATTTATATTTTATTTTTCTTGAATAATATATTTGTTTTGAGTTAAATAAAAAAAAGTAAATAAAATAAAATAAAATAAAAATTATTATTAGTTTGTTTTTATTGTTCGAATCTTATTAATAAATTCTTAAAACATATAAATTATATAAGTTATAAAAGTGAATAAACTGATATATATATATATATATATATATATATATATATATATATATATATATTCATACATCTTCTTTCTTGATTACATGGAAAACCCCAGAGACCTTAAAATAGTAATGATACACATACACTATTATTTATTCACAACCCATATCCCTTTTTCAGACAATTTTCCCAGTACTATCCTCTTTGCTGACCACGATTATGGGATCTGTGGCCGGGTTCGGGTATACGGGAGCAAATTATAAGAAGGGGTCGTGTGGATTATAAGTTTCACTTAAAATAGAGACCGGAAAGTGAACTCCGAAATAGATGTGTGCACACAGGACGGGTTGCATAGTTATGACATAGCAATTTCTGTCCTCATCTATATACCATGCGATTTCCAGTGCATCAAGGAACAAGATGATTGATGTCATCTAAAATGAAACATGAGACAAATCTAGTGAGAAATAAATTTTTCAGTAGGCAAACTCTAAACCATCAAACACGTTAGTCGTTAGTAATTCATCAATATATTAAATGAATTCATAAAATAATTATGCAATTGTATGAATGCATGAAATGAATACTTCCAAGGTGCACATGGCCTCTACATATCATACTGCATGTAAGAATGTTGCGGCCGTCTTACGCTAATCATGCATGAATTTCCATGTATTTGCACCTGGATTTTACATCCCATTCTGGATGTAGTATCATAAGTCCATGTTTCACAATTCTTTTGCTGAACTTGGAAACATGAATCAATCTTATATCAACACATCAATAATCGATAACATATATTCTCTTTGGAAAATATTTCCATCATCTCATCATACGTACCAGAATGATGGTTAAACAGTCATACCTTAGTCAAGCAAAATCCTACCAATTTGGGCAGGTTAATTTAGTATTCTCAAGCTATGAAAATTCATGTTAGTAATTCATAATACATCTCCTTTTCCTTGAGGACATATGGGTATTTATAAGGAAGGACACAACCAAGTAACCGGGTTGAGTGTAACGTATAACCGAGATAGGTATAGCAAGGGTTAGGTAGCTTGTAACCGGGATGTCCGAGATGAGGTTTAGCTAAGATACTTATGGATATAGGAATCCAAGATTCTGGGATGGCTAGGATAAGTTCTTGGATAGATTGGATACTTATGTTCGGGATGGCCGGGATAAATGGAACCTGGATGGTATGTTTATATCCGGTATGGCCGGGATAATGTTAACCTAGATGATTATAACACATAGTGTATCCGAGATGAATATATCATGTGTACTGTATCCGGGATGTCCGAGGTAAGTTAACCGGGATGGGCAAACCATAGGTAATTATACTCGGGTTGGCCGGGGTAAATGGATCCTGGATGGTGATAGCATGTTGGTTTATTTTCGGGATGGTCGGGGTAAGGTTAACCGGATTGGGTCTATCATAGATAGTCGGGATGAGGTTTAACTTAGATGTTTATAACCAAGATAGAAAGATCTGGGATAGCCGGGATATGTGTACTCGGGATGGTTGCAACTTATATAGCTATTCTGGGTTGGTCGGGGTATATGCATCCGCAATAGAATATCATTAGTTGTGATCGGGATGGTTACAATCAGGCTATTGTATCTGGGTTGGGTAGTATTACCGGGATAGTTATAATTTATATGACTATGTCTGGGTTGACCGGGTTGTATACATCCTGGATGGATTATCCCAAGTAATTATAACCGGGATGGTCGGGGCGTGTGGAAACCGGGAAGGATGTAACCTGAATAATTTCTAATTGGTTTGTCTAGGTTTCACTAGTTTCGTACATAGAGAAATCATCACCTACCATCTTACTATTTCAACCTCAAAATTAATCTTTACGTATTTGAACCATTGGTCTTCATACCACTCAACCTCTACTTCCAAAAGTTAATGTTAACAATTCCTATAGATTATTAGATTACTTCTAAAAATCATCAAGTGTAACTTCCATGATGCTAATAATTCAACTTATAAATCATCACCTATCCTGGGTTTAAAATCACCGTATCCTCATCATAAAATAACCTTCAAAACATAGATTTTCTAGTTTAAATAAAAACTAAGTCTAGCTAACTAAGCACATAAATTAATCTTAAACAAATTCTGAATTAGAGATTGAAGTCTAACTTACCTCAAAGGAGTTCGAGTCTTGAGAAAGGATGAATTAAGGGTTGTCTTCCTCGTAGAATACTCTAGGAAATGAGGTCTTAAAGCAGAAAATGGTTGTTCGGTGAAATGGTAGCAGAAGTAGTAGAAAATAGAAAACTTGGTGCAGGAGTAAGTGGTTTTATGATATACGTTGAGGCTGAAAATTTTGTGCAGAAAGTTTGAATGCCCAGGCTATTTATACTACTTTAACTAGTTTGGATTTAAGGGTTTTGGTTGACTTAAAACTGATTTTAGAAGTTAGTTTAGTTATGTTTTAGCTAAGTAATCATTACCTTAGAAGATATTTTAATTTTATATAATAAATACAGATGACTAAGCAAAAGCAAAGATGCTAGAAATAAATAACTATGTTACGTGGAAGGTTGCTAAATGTTTGAACTTCAGTTGCTTATATCCACATGACTGAAACCAAATAAAGCAAGATTCTTCATTTAATGCTTGCTTCCTTCGTTGAAAACACCTAGAGAAGTTGTCCCATGTACGTTTATTTTAAATTTCTTGTCTTATTCCCTTTGCATTGACTTCTCTTTCATATGCCCATGCATAAATCTTGGGCTGTAGTACGTGAATTATCATATTCAAATAAAATTTTAAGGATGTTACAATTATGTATGTTCAAATAAGTTTTTATATTTTTGTAACCAATTATTATTATATCTCCATAATTTAATTATAAATATAATCTAAAAATATAATTTTTGAGGATGTTACAAAGGGTTAGACCTGTTGTTATCTCTATGTTTCAGATGTTCCTTTTTTAGTCATTTTCCCCTTCATCTCTCCCCCTCATTCTTTCACCCTTTTTTTATATCTTATTTCTTTTTTTTTTCAAACTTCTCGTATCTATCATTAGGTTCATCTACCATCGATCTCAATCAACTTGAATTAAAGATGCTATTGATGTTCATCATACTCAACTAACTAAGATAAATCATTTCAGTAATATGATTGAAGATTTTTTTGATGAGTATATGATAGATGATTTTGATTAGGAAGCAAGAGATTGAAAAAAATAATGTATTAAATCAACCCTTTAAGTCTTCTTATAGAAGAAAGATGGATAGAATAAAAACCACAATAGTAATTAATTTGCAGAAATATAAACCTTCTTATATCTTGCACATTAACAAGTTAAAAATAATTTAAATATAAACAAAGAAATATAAATCTGAAGTGTTAAGGTGACCTCAAAAAGGGGTTAAGGTATTTTTAGCTAAATAAGTTGCTCGAGCTAAAAACTTAAGACTCTTCTAAAAAATGTTTTATATTTTCATTTTTTTAAACTAATTTTATTTTCAATTTTAAAAACATGTATATTTTCTATTTCATTTTAAGGAAATAATAATGATGAAAAATATTGTGTATTTGCAATGGGCATAGGTTTTCCTTCGTGTTATGTGTGTCCTTCTTCCTTTATTGGTGGTGAAGTGAGGTGCTTGTAAAGATATTTTGATGCTGAAGTTAAGGAGGTGTTCTAAAGTTCATCTTTTAAGCTTTTGGATGCAAAATTATTTATTAAATTATTATAATCATATTCGTTTAAAACATCATTAAATTATTTTGATATAGCTTATTCAAAAACATTTTATGGCTAAATTTGATGTGAATTGGCATATTAAGATTAAAGATACAACTTATTGCGACTAATTAATTTTTGAGAGAGAGTAATAGAAGTAAGGTTTAATTATTCATTTACTCTTTATAATTGTACAAATTTTATCTTTTAGTTTATGTACTTAAAAATCACTTTGTTTATATATTATTATTAATCTCTTTTAGTCTTTATTAATCTCTTTTAGTCTTTATGAGTTTAGACAGTAGGGACTAAAAGATATTAAACTAGTTTTATAAGAACTAAAAAAGATAAAACAAAAAGTCTAGGAACTAAAATAAATTTTTATTTTTAAATATAGAGACTAAAAGATAAGATTTGTAAAACTATAAAAATGAAAAATTGCAAAGAAATACTAAAAGGCAAATCAAAACGTGCAAAGAAAAAAAGATAAAAAAAAAAGAGAAAGAAAAACAAAAGTTTTAACAAATAAACATAGATCTATGGTATAACACCCTGAAATTTTACAAGTAGTAAGATATTTGTATTGAATAATTGTTTAAATATAAATCCTGCAGTTTGTTAAAGTGTTTTTCATGGGTGTGTGCGTGAAAGGAAAGTCAAATTTTGTGGCTGAGATAAGCTGTTTGAACACGCATAGTAACAACGGTGGTGGCTATGGTGACTGTTCGGTCATGCAGTGGACAACTATGGTGGCTGTGATAGTTGGCTGATTCAAGTTGTCGGCAACTTGCCTCAATGCTTCGTCTATAAATAACAGTGCAGGAAACGGAAACAATCACTTTCATTTCCGTGTGTGTTTCTCTTCTTTCTCTCTCCAAAATCTTTGCACCCATAAATCTCTCTTCTTCCACCTTCTGAACAACTTAAACTCTTGAGAACCATCGTAGCAACAACGAAAAGCCCTCTCCATTAAGAAAGATTCGAGAAAGAGCTCAACTTTTCATTCCTGGTAGCTGTGAGAACGAGTGATCAAACAAAACACGTTAGGTCAAAAGAAAAGAATTCTTGTTGAGGTAAGGGGAATTTATCGTGTTTTATAATAATTTTAGATATCATGGTTGAGATAAAGTGTGTTTTTATGGTTTGATATTCTGTGTAAAGTATATTGATAATATATGTAAGTGGTGTGTTTGTGAAGAAGACGACTACCGAGTTGGGTAAGTCGGATTGAGTATGTGAATATATAAATATTAAAACACTGTTGTGTTGTGATGTCGGCTACCAGGATGGGTATGCCGAGTTAAGTTAGTGTATTACACCCTTGAGTTGTGATGTCAGCTACTGGGATGGGTATGCCGAGTTAGGTATGTGTATTACTCCCTTGTGTTGTGATGTCGGCTATCGGGATAGGTATGCCGAGTTCAGTTAGTGTATTACACCCTTGTGTTGTGATGTCGGCTACCGGGGTGGGTATGCCGAGTTAAGTTAGTGTATTACTCCCTTGTGTTGTAATGTTGACTATTGGGATGGGTATGCTGAGTTAAGTTAGTGTATTGCACCCTTGAGTTGTGATGTCTGCTACCGGTACGGATAGGTCGAGTTATAAATGTATACACGTGTCAATCCCTTGTGTTGAGATGTCGGCTATCGGGATGGGTATGCCGGGTCGAATGGTTTACGTAGTTTGCATGTATGCATGCAGAATGTAACTTAGTCCTTTTTGGCAAACATTTGTATACCGGGTTACTAATCTGGGGTTGTTTCCTTAAGAGCTGCTAAGGTTCGCTTCCTTTTTCCTTAGATATACCGGGTTCCTTACCTGGGGCTGTACCTTGAAGTTTTTAAGCTTGTCACTTGAGAGAGAGCTATCGAGTTCCTCTACCCGGATGAGCTCGTGTCTTCTTGGGAAAAGAGCCACTGGGGCTTCTACTCGATTGTGTTTGTGTTCTTTCTTCTAGAACGACGGGGTTTCATACACGTGTCGCCTTTAGAAGCTTATTCTTTTCTTTCTTTAGAGAGACCGTATTCCTTACCCGGGGTGGGCTGTTCTCTTTAGAACTACTAAGTCCAAGCCCTTTCTTTGAGAGCTACCGGGTTCCTTACTCGACAGAGCTTGTATGTCTTGGGAAAAGAGCTACCGGGTTCCTTACTCGGTAGAGCTCGTATGTTCTTTGGAAGAGAGCTATCGAGTTCCTTACTCGATAGAGCTCGTATGTTGTAACACCCTGTATGCATCGGGTTGTTAGCATTCAAATATGATCATAAAACGTAGCAATTAAATTAACGACAGTTAATTTGGAAGCAGCATAAGAGTGACGTCATCACACATAAATATTATATACAATAATATTATGTACATTATGCATGGCGAGTACACTTATAATAAACACTCCTCCTGGCCGAGTTACATAACAAGGGTCGGGATACATAACAAGAGGAAGGCCAGGTTACAAAAAAATGTATATATATATATATATATAACAGAGCCGGCATGCCCTAACTAAACTAAATTCACGCGGAACCCGTCCCGACTCGGCTTCTGGTTCGGAAACCCTCGGACTGTCATGCTACCCGGGCTTCTTGCCTCGGGGTCCGTCTTCATACATGTGTTCATCACCGGCAAACACATATAATTCCCCAACCGGGGTGAGATAAAAATCTCAGTAAACTCTGGGTTCTGGAAGGCTTCTCCTTCCTCGGGTTCACTTCCATGATACAAATATTAAAATAGGCATTACACACGAATTAGCCATCCTGGCTTTCAGAACATAATACATGTATATAATCACATGGATCATACAAGAGAAGATCATCCAACTTAATGGGCACATGCTCTCGTACATCCCTTGCCTGAGGAAAACCATCCAACTTAATGGGCACATTCCCTCAGGACTTCTGGCAGACACCACCGATGGAGCCGGGTTCTGCGTGAACGTATATGGTTCTTCCAAGAAAGGTTCATCCAACGTCTTGGGCATTCTCTCTTAGGGTTTTCATACATACTAATTGACCACTTAGAGTTGTTCCACATCACTTTGGCTCTAAGGGAAGTCCATATCTTGTCCATTCTACTGGCCAGAGAATTCTCACACAATTACATCAAATTATTAGAGTGCAAATCATATACATGTTCTCAGTCAAAGCAGTAACACACAATTTCAATACATGCATCATGCCATACTATGGCCATTACTCCCTCGGAGCATGGTAAAACACCGTCGAGGGGATGACTTCCAAGAACAGAGAGCTTACTTGTTTGAAGCTCTGTACTAGTGCTTTTGTTCTCGCGGTTCTGAGCACCACGATTCTCAGTGTCACACCCTACATACATGCATACAAGATATTAATAGTGATTCTCCACCATTGCATGTAAAGAAAATCAATCTCTTTCTAGGTTACTGGAATTAGTCACCCAACAGGTGACATGCAGACCTCTGAAAGGCCTTTCGTCGCACCCTAACCTAAAATTTCTAACAGTTAGATTTAATGCTTTACCTACGTTCCTTACTTCTAAGGTGTTTGCACAACTGGCGTACAGCTTTTCCCCAAGCTAGAACGTCCTAAGATCACCTTCTTTTCTCTAACTTGAAGCTTCCTTCATTCGTTAATGGAGGACACGAAAGGAGGAAGAGAGAAAATGAGTTAAGTGGGGAAATGACCCACGCTCACACTGCTTATATACTCTTAGTCAATGCACGTTGTATACGTCACTCAAGCCCACACGTGTCACTTAAATGGCCTAGTAGCCAATGTGGATCACGTGCGTAAGGTCAGCTTGTGAAGACACCAACTACCGGGTTGGTGAGTCAAATATATATATATATATATATATATATATATATATATATATATATATATATATATATATATATATATTAATCGTAACTTTCCTACCATATCCTGGGTTCCTGTGCACTTATTCCAACCATTTCCGGGGTCGCTAACCCAGTAGCGTTATAGGAAGGGGTTGGGAGTGCTTTCGGTTTCTCAACCCAGTAACTCTATCAAGAGGGGTTACGAGCTCTTCCGGTTTTTCTCTACCCAGTAGCTCTTACACGTCAACAAAATACAAGCCCCTCCTGAACTCAAACCGAGATTTCTACGCGGAACACATCCGAGATCACTACCCGTTCGCTCTTTCCTTCTTGTCTGAGTTCCTTTCAATACGTCAGCGCTTTTCCCTTAAAGTGCTATGTATTTACTCCACTTGGCGATAACTCGGTCATGCACTAACCCGGTTTCCCATTAGTACTAACATATACCATGACTCTGGATTTGAAAAGGGCTATCCACAACCCCTTTTCTTTCGAGTTCCAAAATGCACCCCCCCTTGTATGACACCCCGGTATGACACAAACCCGGATTATCCCACAAGGTCATTTATCATCATCATTACCTTGTAATTACATCATTAAAATGTTAAAGTGTCACGTGGCCGTCTGAGACCTTACATATGTCCTCGTGAAAAGAGATACCGGGTTCTCTTATAACCTTGTATGATGGTCTTGCAAGCGCTATCGAATTAATCTATTACAGCGTTTATGTAATCGATTGCCTAAGAGATGAGCCTGTCCTTAGTAATTTATAGAAACCCAAGGATTCCCTTACCAAACTTGTCCGACCTACGCCGACCTTTACCGACTTCATCTGACTTTGTTTGAAATTTTTTCTTCAGAGTTGTTATAGATGAATAAAAACTCGGCTAATTAAAACCACATATCACTTTACTTGTATGTTTGTGAATGACGTAAGTGATTACGTTGAGATAGGTCATTGTGTTGGCTTGAGTTATAAAATGCATTAATACCATGAGGGGTGTATGGCATTATCCTACCCAGGTCGAGTTGAGCTTGGGCTTGGGTCATACATTGATGGTGCCTATGGAAATCTAAATGCATGTGGATATACATAAATACCCACGGGGGTGTATGACATTATCCTACTCTGGTCGAGATGAGCCCGAGCTTGGGTCATACATTGATGGTGTCGTGGTGATATTTTATATATTAACATGAGATGTCGGGACCAGGGTTAACCTTGCAAGGACCATGGTCGGTGCATCAGTGTACCCAAGAGTGGGTAAGTGTAAATGTATATGGGGGGTGTATGACATTATCTACCCTGGTCGAGTTGAGCCCGGGCTTAGGTCATACATTGATGGTGCCCATATGCATACTTCATGCATGACGGAAATAAGATGGTTGACTGTAGAGTATGAAAAGTACTTAGGGGTCATTGCTATAGGGTTAGCCTTGTGAACCCATTTTGGCTGATCACCATGGGGGGTGAGACCCATGCACAACAAAGTGACCCTGACGGGCTGCAGTAATCATGTGTACCATGAATTTGGCCTATTGTCCGGGATGGTACCACATTACATTGATTAAGAAATAAATCAGGAACATGCATCATGACTAGTCATTATAAGATGAATTTGTGGAGTGTGATGGACGGGTTGTCCATAATTGATTGTATGAAATGCTTGAATATATTTGTGTTATTGCAATGACCGAGTTGTCTTTTTATTGATATGTATTAATTATTATTTTACATTATGGACTCACCTTTACTTTGTTATACCGTGTGGTTTGGTACCTGTGATGATCACGAACCGGGTTCGTGTAAGCATATGGGCAGTAGCAAACAGTCTAGGAGTTATTACTTTTTGATGGAGCCGCCAAGTATCCGGGATAAAGATTAGATTAGAATTCTGCCTATATTTGAGTAGCGATGCCTGGATGGCATTGGACTATATCCCGGCTACGAGCTGTTTTATGACAACTCACTCTTTATTAGAACTGGACTTATGGATATGTTCTGTTGCCGGGATGGTATTGAACTGTAACCAGGGCGGGAGTTATATTTTGATAGATGTACCCCTCATTTTAGTGAATACACCTCATCGTTTTGCTAATTACACTCCTGTCATTTAATCCCTTGTTTCTTTTAAAAAAAAAAAAATTTATAACCTTCAGACGTGATTGTTTGTAATTACTCCAAGTGAAGTTCTTATATAAATATATATTACGAGGTATTTCATCATTGATTATTTGTGTTTCCATTCATGTTATTGATTATATTCATGTGAAAAATTTACTACTATTTTTATAATCAAACTTGATAAAGGGTTTTTCTAATATATATTATAATTAAAAGTATGATTGAGAATATGATACAATAACGACGAGGTGGGTCGATACATATGACATCTACTACTCAAATTTGAAAACACACACAAAACACACTCTCACAAAGTTATTGGTAATGAATGAAAACAAAGACCTGTAATAATATCTAAGTCCAAATAGGTTTCTAAAGTGTAAACTTAAAGTACAAACTATTCACACACCAAAAAGAACCTAAATTAGCACAAACTTAGCTTAGAAATTAAAGACAGGTCAAAATAGAATTTAAGTTAGATTAGAATTGAAGGGTGTTTAAAAAGATGACTCGTATTAAATGGTTAGAAACAAACAAATGAGTGAAAAAAGAAGAAGACATTTTTGATTAAAATATCAAAATATTTTTAGGTGAATAAGTTACTCAAATTAAAATTTTACTAGCTTGCTTGCTCCCACATTGACAAACTATATATCACATATAATTGATTCCTCTAAATTAAATTAAAAGAAGAAAAGGTACTTTGAGTTGTTCATTTTAATTAAGCGCAAGCCATTATTTGAGAAGTGTTATTTTTTTAATAGAAGTGATATTATATTCTTTTAAAACAGAGAGGCAACCAAAAATGTTCTTTTAAAAACCAAGTAATCCATATTTTAAAACTCAAACCAAGTCTACTAAGAGGAGGTTCTTGTGTTTCTTTCCATTAGATGTCAGGTATATCGTATATGATAATTTACTTTAGAATAAATGATAATGTTTAATTATTGTGGGAAGATGGTTGTCAACATCAATACGACAAGTAAAAGAGTCTAGTTTATTAACATTAGCTGGCAAAATTGATACATTTTGTCTTTATTTTCGTTCATAATGGATACATTTTTGTCCGTTATATTATTACATTGTCAAGAGAACATTTTATTTCCAAAACACACATAAGCTATTAAAAATGTAGAGACTATATCTCTCCTTATCCTTATTGAGAAATCATTAAAATAAAGTTGTTATCAGCAGTTGCTTTTCTCACAATAATTAGTATTGACTAAATATTACAAGAATTTTCTCATTGATAACGATGTAGATGAATGAGCATGACGACTGGGTCTGAGCTATACGAGCCTCTATACTTACGAGACTTAGTTTTTCTTTTTCTGAAAAAAAGAAGAAAAAAAAAACACCTTCATATTTATTTCTATTTAAATTTATATGTTCTCATCTCAATCTAAATTATTATTTGTAGGGCCATGTAAAAGGATTTTAACAACTGAAGCTAAATTTATTTTTTTTATTAAGTCTAATAGGATTTATAAATTTATTTTTATTTTATTCTTTTAATTTTACGAGTTATAAAACTATTTATTAAATAAAGTGACTAACCCATTTAATACATTTTAACATATAATTGATCATCAATATACATTTTAAGTAATTTAATTTGAAAAACTTTCTTTAATTAGTAGGAATAATTATTAAATTCTGAATAATATTGTGAGTAATTCTTTTCTGGCTAATCAATCTATCCCTCGAGTAATGCATTTATTGAAAAAGAACTTTTATTATAAAAATAAGTGATAATATACTTTACATTATCGCTTTCTTATAAAAATGACATGTAGTATAAGTTTTATTATTTATATGATATATCACTTAATACGTCACATACACACTTACGTTTATGTTCTTTGTGTTGGAATTTTAATCTTTATCATTATTCTTTTTAATTATTCTTTATGTGAAAGAAGAAATATTTTTTACAAATATATTTCCTAGAATAATTTGTCAAAAGATTTTAAAATTTGGAACATGTTTGATTATTAAAAATTAAAATAAATATCCAAATCTATTGTTAGTTCCTTATATAAAATTTATCCCTTGACTTTATGTTTCTTTCTTAAAGTCTCTTTATTTTTTTAATGAAAAAGTATGTGCAGCTTGGTATATTAGAGATAATGTATTAATTTAATATGATTTTTATTATTCTCTAATGAGCTAATATTAACTTATGCTAATTTAAACTTATATGATATTATTTAGTAATCTAATGAACTCATTTACTTTTTTATCATTTGAACTAACTTATTTGATAACACAAAATAAAAATTCACTGATAAATAGTTAATTTAATCATTTTATAATATTAATTCACAGTAATTATTATTGAAACATAATACTTCAACAGTTCGCCTCTTCATTTACTTTCCACATTGGTTTGTGTATTTTTTATAGGCATATATTTTATTTTGAAATACTAAATTGTGACACTTTTTTAATAAAAAAATCGAACATTAATTTGTTATATTATAAGGAAGTAATTCTTTTTTCTAGACTTTTTATTATCAGAAAATCGTTTTTCTAGATTTAATATTGTTCCCCATAGTTAAGTTTGTGTATTATAATATATCATATTACTCCTAACATTTCTTTTCCCGAAAATTTTTCTAGCATTATACACATTAGAGTCGACCTATAAAGTTATAGATTTAAATTGCGACTAACTACTGTAAAAAAAAACGCTAACAGTTAGAATTTATTTGGTAAATTATGCTCATGCCAGATTATATGATATAAAATAATAGAATAAATTAATAGTATAATGTTTCACATTTTCTTGCTTGATAAAATAATTGTTTTTTTTTTATTTTTTATTTTCATGTCGTAAAATAATGATCCTTATTTTTTGGCCACGGTCCTTTGTTGTAATATTATACTTCTAGCATTAATACGGGTTTATTTATTAAGTCACTCTCATGCCAGGTACCATGATATTAAATAATACTGTATTTAAAGATTTAATTATTAATTTATTCTGTAAATTATTTTAAATGATTCAATTTAGTCCTCAAATTATTTTAAATAATTTAATTTGATCTCCAACTTTTTGAAATGTTCAATTTAATTCTCAAGCTTTTAAAAATAAATCAATTTGATTCCAATGGTTCAATTTGATTCTTAAGTTTTTACAAATTTGGAAATCAAATAGATTCATTTTTAGCTATTTGATGACCAAATTGAACTTTTAAAAAAATTGAAAACTAAATTGATTTGTTTTTTTTAAAATGTGAGGATTAAATAGAACCTTTTAAATATTTGAGAAATAAATTAAAATATTTAAAATAATTTGAAGATGAAATTGATAATTAAGGCTTATTTAAAACTATAATCATTCACATTTGCTTACTTAAAATAACTATTTTTTCTTTGCACTTGCCTTTCATATTACCGTACTAAAAGAATGAATAGCAGTTTTTTAGCTGAGAATAACAAAATAGCAAGACTCAATCCAAATAACAAACATATATATCATGAGTGTGCAAGGCATTTTAGTTAATTTTTATATTTTTTTATTAGTTAAAAATTTATTTGATTGTATAATAAATGAGTTATTTTTAGTAGTTTTTAATATTTTTTATAGGCTACTTTAAGTAACATTTTATAAAATAATAATATTTAGTTTCTAGTTTTTTATATTTATTTTCTTTGAACATTTATTAGATTTTCTATTTTAATTTTTTATTTAAGGTAAATTTTATTATTTTTATCCTTTTTTTATACATATGATCTTCTAATTTTTAGATTTTTATTATATATGATATTGAGTTATATATAATAAGTTTATATATTTTTTGGTGTCTTTTATAAATAAAAAGCTACAAATATTTAAAATTAATTTAATATACTAAAATTATAAATACTATAAAATATATTTTTGTCAAGAAAAAATCAAATGAAAACTTGTATAAAAGTATTACATAAATATGTTTAATTATATAACTTTATATTTTTCACCTACTTAAATAGACAATTTTACTAAATATTAATGATTCATTAAGATAATTTTTTAACTATAACTATTGCTTTTCAGCTTCAAGCTAATTTTTTAATTTTTAATTAATTTTCAACTAATTTTATCAAACATAACTTAACACTTGGGATGTTTTCTTTTTTATGATTTTACATTCATTAGATCTTTCTCTTAACAAACATTTTTTTTCTGTACCAAATAAAAAACAATCATAATATTTTTCCTTAAAATTAATTAAATAACAAAAAACTAAAATAATATGATTTCAACATGTTTTCAATTAAGGTAAATGTATTTTGTTTTATTGTAATTCTTTTTAATATTTTATTTGGTTTTAATTCAATATTTTTCCAATGTGTATATTTAGTCCGCCTTGTTAATTAATGATATAGTTTACTAAGTAAAATATGACGAATAAAATGTCACATGAGCTATAAATTTATTTTAATTATATTTTCTTTATGTAAATTTATTACGTACTTTTTAGTTTTGTCTCTTTAATAAATACTTTTATTTAGCTTTGATGTAACATAAAGAGAAACATGTCTTTTTAGTCAATATTATAAATGATAGTTGATCAAGTGATATATCGACAACTAGAATGCAACATCCTCACTACCATGCCTTTAGAACATTCAACATTAGCATCCTCATTCCTGAATTCCGGCCAAGTCACACTATCCTCCAATTCTTTTGTCTCTTTCATCCACCATTTCTTCTTTGTTTATCACAATAAATTATAATTATATGGTCCATAATTATATATGTCTCAACTTTCAACCAATATTTTCTATACGACAAATAATTAAGTTTATTTATTTTTAATTATGAGAAAAATAATATGTAAGATATTCTCAATAACTATACTAAATTTAAAATTCATATAATTAAATATTTTATTTTTATTTTTTTATATGTTTTGAAAAAATGATTTTTTTTAAAAATTATCAAGCATATCTCAAACATTCTGCAAAACAAAATCTTTATAATGAACCCAACAGAAAATATGTCTAAAATGACTATAACTAAAATAAAAACACAAGATAAATAACACTACAACAACTTTTGGTGGGAGAGGTGCATACACTATGTCTTTAACGACACTTTTTAAAAAGGTTTCCAAAAAACCGTCTTAAAATATTAGATGATGGCAATTTTGTAAATAATCTGACATATACGACGACGATTTTATAATAACCGTCTTAGATTTAAGTGTTCAAAGACGGTTATTATAAAATCGTCTTAAAAATCAACTATACAAAGACAATTTTAAAATATCGTCTTTGAAAATCACCTTTCAAATACGGTTTTCGTAGGCTGTCTTTAAATTTCCTTTGTCGTTTCGCTACCTTGTTTTTCTCTCTCATCATTCAAATTTTGAATCCCAAAACTCAAAGCACTGGTCGTATCGCTTCCTTTCTCTTTCTCTCTCACCTCATTCAGAGCACACTATCTATTTCTCTCTCACCATAACGGCCTCCTCCTCCCCGACGTCGTCCCGTGGCGGCACAACACCGGCTTCGATGCCGTCTCGATGAAGAGGCTCCCCAACATCGTCCACTAGCGGCGTAACTGCGTGGCAGAGGCAGCGGAGGAGACCTTGTTTTTTTCCCATTCGGCTTTTTCGGGGCAGAGCTTGGTGATGTGGTCCATGGCCTTGCAAATGAAACAACTCTCATTGGGCTTCATGCCGGGAACTCTGAGAAGGTGTCTTTTATTACAGTCATATTTTAATGCATGGAATATGACACGACAACAAAAGCTTTTGTTGCTTTATGCCCCATGAAGGGTCCTTAGTTTTCTCTCTCTTCATCTCAAAGTTTCACTCTCACTCTTGTTGTTATTCTTCTTCATCCTTTCTGATCTGTGCTATTTTTTCAAGTAAAACATTTTAATATTCAGCTTATGGGCTTTGCTTCCATGTTTTGCTTTCTTTTGTTGGTTGAACCAAACAATTGGACTCTGAATTTTGGAACCTTTATGCAACCAACCCTGTGTGGTGTGTGTGCGTGTCTTTGTTTTTTGCCCTTTTTGCTTTCATGCTTCCAACTTTGCCATGCGTCTGTCTTTCCCATTAATGGGTGAAAAAAAATTCAATCTTTATTAATACTTTTCCAAATACCTTTCAGGGCATTAACACAAGTATGATCTTTTTTCTTTCTTTCTCTTGTTTTTGGAGGGAGTTCTTTTTACTTAATATTTTGTGAATTTTCAGCCATTCAATTTTCTTATTCAATTTCTGCTACTCCAAATCTTGAATCAATTATACGAGCACTGAGTGTTATTTATTCAACCTTTATCGGTGTTGCTGATTTTGGTTCAAGGAGTTACTTAGAAAACAATGAAAGGACTTTTTTTCTATCTGGTGAGGAACTTGCTAATCAAGGGGTCTTAAGAAATAAGAAGACAATCAACTTGGTGGGAGAAAGCTTCAATTCAAATGCAAATTCCTGAAAGCAGGGAAGGGATCATTAGCTATCCAAATATAGGACAAGTTGCATTTGGAAGATATGGCTGACTTATTGTATCAGTAAGTTAGGTTGTGTTTATCTGATCTTTCAGACTTTTTTTAGGCATAAACTTGAACTAGGAAATTATAATTTTCATAATTTATGGCTATACATAGCTTTTGAACTAAGATTACTAAGATTATTGAGAAAAGGATTTTATCCATATTTGGATGTTAACTTTTGTCTATAAAGTTGGCCATTTAGAATAGTCTGATCTTCCAGCTTTATGTTGTCCATACTCAAATTTGTAATATGTTGTAAGGTGTATCCCCAATTCTTGGGCTCAATGATAGAAGTCATTTCAAAATTACGGGTTAGTCTTGTGTGATGTGTGTGTTCCTATGAGTATATTGTATTGTACATTAGTATTGTAGGATATATAACTGTTGTGCCTCTAATAATTTCAACACTATTTATCATTTGTCAATGTCCCCTACATATTGAATGACAATTTTGCTTATAATAATTGTGGCATTGCTACCTCGGTTTCTTTGCAAAGCTGTTTATCAAATCTTTTGTCCTTCGGATATCCAGATTGTAACGACCCGTCACGTCACTATTGTATCACTAACTCTTAATCACTCCATAAACATGTTTTAACTGAAGATCTCTTTAATTTGATTATGAAAATGGTAGTAAATTTTTCGCGAACACATAATGATCGTAATCATAAACAAGGCACGTACGAAACATCCCAATTGCATAAATATACATAATAAGAACGTGGTTTAGTTGTAAGTACAATTATTCATGTCTAAAATGTACAAGTGTTTTACAGGGAAGCAAGAAATTAAACATCAGGGTGTAATTAGCAAAACATTGGTGTGATTATCAAAACAAGAGGTGTAATTAGCAAAACATAACTCCTGCCCGGGATCTATCACATCGACATCCCAACAATTCGGCGGCTCCAACCAAAAAGTGGTCATCTTCCCGGTCATCTACTGTTGTCTATCTGCTCACACGAATACGGTTCGTGATCATCACAGGTACCAAACCACCTCGTACAACAAAGCAAAAGTGAGTCCATTATGTAAAATAACAAGCAAAAGATAACATCAGTTAAGGAAGACAATCCAAGCATCACAAATTCACCACAAAATCCAGATATTTCAATATACAACCAACATAAACAGGTGTCTAAGAACATTCCATAAGTCAACTTATAATGCCTAGCATGATGCATGCTTCTGACTCAACTCTCAGTATGCAATGTGGTACCATCCCAGAAATAGGCCATCTCTGTGGTCAGATGATGCATTAACTTGTCAGGGTCACTCTGTTGTGCACAAGAAGCACCTCCATGGTGATTAGCCAAATGGGTGTTAGAAGGAGTTCCTAACAGACGTGGTCCCCCAGTTCCTCGGTACCCTACAGCCAATCATCAATCCTATTTCCGTCATGCAAATGTTGTATGTCTCTCATGGGCACCATCAACGAATGGCCTGGCACAGGAACAACTCCATCCTGGCTAGGATCTCCATACCCTCCCATGTACATACATACTGCCCCAAACAAGGGCCGCCCCAACACGGGCTCATCGATGCACTGACCGTGGTCCTCGCAAGGTTCACCACCCAGTCCCAGCATCTCACGTGTCTATACATAGCATATCACCACAGCTCCATCAATGTATGTCCCAGCCCAGCAACAACTCGTCCTGGCTAGGATACTGCCATACACCCTCGTGGGTATCTATGTATATCCATCTGCATTCAAATCACCATGGACTCCATCAATGTATGGCCCAGCTTGGGAATAACTCGTCCTGGCTAGGATACTACCATACACCCCCATGTTATCAATGCGTACATCACCTTAAGCCATTACATAGGCCGATCTCAATTATTATCACAGTAGACACATACGTCTCTTACACATCATCCACAATCATCACAAACAAGTGAACCAGTGTGAAGTATTAGGTGTCAGGGTTGACACCTAGCTAAATTAACTTGAGATAAGAATCCGAACAAAGTCGGATGAGGTTGGAAGAGGTCGGTCGAAGTTGGACAAAGGCAGTCAAGGATTCAAGGGCTTGAACTTAACAATTTTAAAGAGAATCGCCCAATCGAGTAAAGGACCCAGTGGCTCTCTTCCTGAGGAAGCACGAGCTCATCCGAGTTAGGGAACCCGGTAGCTCACTCTCTCAAAGCAAATTTGAGCTCAACAACTTTAAGGTATCATCCCATGTAAGGAACCCAATATGCTAACGTCCGCCAACAAGGACTAAGTCACGTTTTGCATGCACACATGCATGCTACGTAACCCGCTTAACTAGGCCTACCCATCCCGGTAAACACAAGGGATTGATACACATGTTTGACTCAGCCTACTCGTCTCGGTAGCTTTCATCACAAACACAAGGGGTTGATACCTATGTGCAACACGGCCAACCTATTCCGGTAGCTGACACCTCCATGAACACTTCTGCAAAGTGTCTTGAGAGCTTTTCAGCATCAAAATGCCAACTTCACACACATGCACAAGGAGTTCTTACAACCTCAACTCCTCTTCAAGAACACCATTAACATCAACACAAAATACTAACCAACGAACATAAAGCGTAACCCATTCCATCCACTCAAGGCATACTTTCTGGGAAACAATGCACACACAGGGGCATGCAATCGTCACCATGGTTGGACTCCCTGGTCCTCAACCATGTTACCTAAAGCATTTATCAAACATAACAAACTCCCCTTACCTAACCTAGAGTTCGTTCTACAGCTTCACGGCGTGTTGTCCTAAGCTTCTGTTCCAGCCACGAGGTCCTTCTTGACGTTGGGATTTTGTGGCAATGACGGTGAGTAAAGGTGACACAGAAGGGTTGAGGGAGAAAGGTTTTCTGGGTGATTGTAAGCTTAGGGAGAAAAGGAGAGAAAACACAAAGGAGAAGAATAGGAGAAAAACAAGCTTCCACTGAACGCTCCTGTGCTTAAGTACCCAGCTGACAGAGCAGGTTTGCCTTTCGTGCAAACACAGCAACTGCAAGTCAACAAGGACAGCTATCAACCACTAACACGCATACCAAGGCAAGGGCACTCAAAACAATAATTATCAAATAAAACATACAATAAAACATATAATTAATCACCATATCACACAAAAGAAACGTCTATCTTTTATGACTTGAAATCTGGGGTGTTACATGTAACACCCTGAAATTTTATAAGCAGAAAGATATTTATGTTGATTAATTGTTTAATATAAATCTTGAAATCTGTTAAAGTGTTTTGCATGGGTGTTTGTGTGTAAAAGGTGAAAGTCAAATTTTGTGGCTGAGATAAGCTATCTGTACACGCATAGTAAAAATAATGGTGGCTATGGTGGCTGTTCGGTCACACAAGTGGGCAACTATGGTGGTTGTGATAGCTGGATGAATCAAGTTGTTGGCAACTTGCCTTAATGCTTTGTCTATAAGTAAGCTGAAGAATGGTTCACTCTCACTTCTGGGCGTGATTTTCTTCTTTTTCTCTCTCTAAAATTTTTTTCACCAGAAATCTTTCTCTTCTTCCACCTTCTGTACCACTAAAACTCTCGAGAAACCACCGTAGCAGCGGCGGAAAATTCTCTCTGTTAAGAAGAATTCATGAACGAAGATTAAACTTTTCATTCTTGGTCGTTGTGAGAACGAGTGTTCAAACAAAACACATGTTAGATCTAAAGAAAAGAATCCCTGTTGAGGTAAGGGGAGTTTATTGTGTTAATAATGATTTTTGATATCATGGTTGAGTTAAAGTGTGTATCTGTTGTTTAATATGATGTGTAAAATATATTGATGATGTTTATAAATGGTGTGAGGAAGACGACTACCGGGTTGGGTAAGTCGGGTGGAGTATGTTATATGTATATATATTAAAACCTTTGTGTGATGTCGGCTGTCGGGAAGGGTTGGCCGAGTTGCATGTGTCAAACCTTTATTCGTGACGTCGGCTACCGAGATGAAAATGCCGAGTTGAACGGTTTACGTACTATGCATGTGTGCATGAAGGACGTAACTTGGTCCTCGTTGGTGAACATCCATATACCGGGTTTCTTTACCCGGGGTTGTTCTCTTAAGAGCTGCTAGGGCTCGCTTCCTTTTTCTTAGATATACCGGGTTCCTTACCCGGGGTGGCCCATTAGAGCTACCGAGCTCAAGTTACTTTATGAGAGGAGGAGAAAGAGCTACCAGGTTCCTACTCGGTAGAGCTCGTACCTTCTCGGGAAAGAGCTACTGGGTTCCTACTCGGCAAAGCTCGTACCCATCTCCTTATGAATTACCCGGACAACCTAGTGCCCTCATCCGACCTTGTTCGGATTATTACATCAGTTGTTATGGCTAGGTGCCAATTCAGACATCTAATACTGTACCCCTGTTCACTTGTTTGTAGTGTTTATGAATGACGTATGTGATTACGTTGAGATTGGACATTATATTGGCTTGAGTTATTAAATACATTGATACCATGGGGAGTATATGGCATTATCCTAACCGGTATGAGTTAACCCGGGCAGGGCCATACATTGATGGTACCCATGGTAATCTAAATGCGTTTGGATATACATAAAATACCCACTAACCGGGACGAGTTGATCCCGGGGATGGGTCATACATTGATGGTGTTGTGGTGTTATTTTATGTGTTGACATGAGATGCCAGGACCGGGTGGTTAACCTTGCAAGAACCATGGTCATTGCATCAATGTGCCAGAGAATGGGTCAGTATATATGTACATGGGGAGTGTATGACATTATCCTAGCAGGGTCGAGTTGAGCACGGTTTTGGGTTATACATTGATGGAGCCCGTGTACACACTTCATGCATAATGGAAATAGGATGGTGGTAGTAGGGTACAGAGGTACTAGAGGGGCATCTCTGTTTGGAACTCCCTTGTGACTTAGGGCTGATCACCATGAGGGGGGAGCGACCTATGCACGACAGAGTGACCTTGACGAGCTTCTGCGTCATTTTCCTGAGATAGGCTATTTCCATAAGGATGGTATCACATTGCATTGACAAAGAGATAAGTTTGGAACATGCATCATGACTAGTCATTTTAAGATGAATTGTGAAATGTGTTTGGACGGGTTGTTCATGATTGAATGCGTGATAAAATATTTGAACAATGTTGTGATTTTGCAACTACAAAGTTATTTTTTTATATAACTGATGATATTTATTTAATTATTATTTAACATGATGGACTCACCTTTGCTATGTTATACCTTGTGGTTTGGTACCTGTGATGATTGCAGACCATGTTCGTGTGAGCAGATGGACAATGGTGGCTTAGTGTCATTGCTCAAGCTTCTTGACTCAAAAAATGGATCTTTGCAACATAATGCTACACTTTTTCTCTTTATGGCCTTGCAGATAATGTGGTATGATATAACTGAGATTCAAATGAAATGAAGATCTTCTGTCTTAATTGCTTAAAAATTTGTTACGTTGAGACTTAATTAACTATGACACATAAGGAAGATGACTACGAGAATGTTAAATTTAGAAGACAATTGTCTTAGAGGCAAAAAATTCTTATCCATCACAGGGTTTTTGGGAAGTAGTGGAATGATAGCAATGGTTGTTGTTCAGGTTCTACATTTTCTTCATACTGATTTATTTGTTTCTTCTAGATATCACATTGTGATCTTCACGTACCAATTCTTTAGACGGCTTATTATTGATCTTGTGATTTCATCCTTTCATTTTTGCATTATTTTATTGCAGGCAGTAGGGAGGGAATGTCGGGCTGACGTGGACACGCTGATAGAGAGCGACATGTAAGTTTTAGTTTGCTCCATGCATTGAATAAAATGATACCCAAGTCAGTTATACAAACAACACCACACAAATTAAGAGTCAAACTACACACACAATACATATGATTCATTAATTATGAAAGAAAACTATTGTTACTAACGGATTTTAATTTCCATTTTTGTTTATTTAAAATTTTATTAGACATATTTTATAAAATTATTTAGAGAAAATATTTAAATGGGCCAAAAATGGAAAATGGAATTTTTTTAACATCAATTAAAACCACTTGGATGTTTCTGTCAAGGAAAGGGGGACTAAGTATGAACAACTGCACATGAGTAAGTATTTGCAATTGCAACCATCAGAACACCTTAATTATAAGTGACTTTTTTAGCTTAAAATCCACAAAAAGTTAAAATTGAAAATAAGGAATATTTTTTAGTCTTTATCTAAATTTGTTAAGCTCACATTCTCCTCTCGAGAAACAAAATTTGGAATTGTTAAATTAAATATTAAACTATCTATTTTAACAAAATAAGGGAGAGACAATGTAATTCTAGCGTTTCTCAAGAATAGAAAACGTTATTTATTTTAAAGGTGCTATATCAATTAGATTATATTATATATTTAAAAATAAGAAGGAAAAATAGTAAAATATGGGCATATCTTAATTAGTCCAGGAAAATGTAATTACTTCTATATTATTATACATATGAATCCTTACTTTTATATTAATTTATTACTTAGTAAGAAAATAAAATGTATTATATTTATTTCCTCATTTATCATTTGTAACTTTATGTAATTTTTTTTTGCAATATATTTATTTCAACTGTTTTTTTTTAGGCTTAATTCATAGTTTGGGCCTTTGGGGCTTTTCATCTAAAAGTAATTTTGTTGGAGTTTGTTTGCAAGTTGCTTGAAAAATGGCACAAAAAATGGAAATAATGAGCACTTCTAGTCATCAATTTTGTTTTGTATTTGAGAACATTTAATGATTTTCTTAGTCCTTGTAGGAAACCTTAAGCCACAAATATTTTGATATATAGGGAATACTTTGCTTCTTTAATTTCTTCAAATTATTTTTCTACATATTCACAAAAGGAGTGATCTCCAAAAAATATGTAGATCGTATGTGTTATTTTTTATATTTGAGAAATTCCAAATGCATGTTTCTAGAATTAGGCCAGAACAACATATGGCTTCTTCAATTTAATTCCCACTCTGAAGTAAAATTAATTAAGCTCATTGCTTTGAAATATTTAATAACTGGTATCTTTTCCTTTTCTAGTGTCCTGATGAGTGGCTTCTTCAATTTACAATTTACACTATTATTTTTAGGTAATGTTAAAATATTTATTATAGAACTAAATTCCTTTTAGAACACTATGGATTAGGAAAGTTCTAATAATATTGTTTACTTCCCAATGATGCTCTAATATGCCTATAAAATAGCTTGCAAGATACAATTATTTAGTGTTTTTGCTTACGAATGCTATTCCAAGTCCAAGGATCTTGTGTTCCGGTTGATTTAGAATTCCTATGTAGGCATGTCATTCTCTTTCTCATTTTTTGCTTTTGTCTAACTCCTCAGAATTTTTATTATATGAAACGTGTGTTTTTAAGTAATATATCTATTTATATTTTCAATTATCCAAAAAAAAAATCTTTTAACTATTTTTTTTTAAAAATGATTTTCTAAGATGGTTCTTTGAAAAATCGTCTTAAAATTTTGTGTTTTTTTTTAAATGGCATTCTAAGACAGTTCTTTGTATAAAACTGTCTTAGAATTCTCTATTTTTTTATTTTTTATTTTTTAAAATTCTAAGACGAATCTTCTAAAAATTGTCTTATAATGTATACATTCAAAGACGGTTATTCAGAAAATCGTCTTAGAATTTAGTGTTTTTTTAAAAAGACATTTTAAGACGGTTCTTCGAATAACCGTCTTAGAAAAAATATATTTTAAGATGGTTTTTGAAAAAACCGACGTAGAAATCGAAATTCAAAGACGATTTTAAAACCGTCGTGAAAAGTGTTGATTTTCCATAACGTTAGTTACGAAGGCAGTTCAAAAACCGACGTTAAATGGCTTTTAGAACCATCATAAAAGACCTATTTTGTAGTAGTGATAATGCATTCCAAAATAGTCAATGTGTACTTCTTTATAATGTAAAGTTCCTTGAACAAAAGATAAAATAAAAATAATTTAGTAAGTGGCATACTCCATGCTTTAAATTAGGCCTATATGATCCTTTTCTTAGATCTATAGGTGATCCATTTTTTTCTTTTGGATCCCTTATATATTGCTTGGTGGTGCCTCTTTTATATAGAGGAATGAAAGAATGCATTGGGGATGACAAGATATAATGACCCTGTGACAAATCTGGGTTCGTGTGGCCGGGTTGTCACATAAGGGGTTGTATATTGGAACTCGGATAAGGCAGGGGTGTAGGTAGCACCTTTTCAAATCCGGGATCGTGTTGTATATGTTAGTATTAATAAGAGAGACCGGGTTACTATGTGATCGGGTTATCGCCACGTAGGGGGTGTATATATAGCACTTTTGGGGAAAAACGCTGATGTAAAGAAAGGAACCCGGACAAGGAAGGAAAGAGCGACCGAGTTGAGATCTCGGCTGAACTTGTATATTTCTTTTCCTTGAGAAATCGAGTTGCAATCTCAGTTGAGCTCGTGTCTTCCTTTTCTTCGAGGTCCGAGTTGTGATCTCGGATGAGCTTGTGTGATCTCGGATGAGCTATCAAGTAGTGATCTCGAATGAGCTCGTATCGTGTTTTCTTTGAGCAACCGGGTAGTGATCTTGGTTGAGCTCGGATGAGCTCGGAGGAGCTCATTTTTGGTTGACTTGTAAGAGTTACCGTGTAGAGAGATTGGAAGAGCTCGTAACCTCTTTTGATAGAGTTACCAGGTTAGGAACCCAGAAGAGGTCGGGAGGAACCTTGGACTTGTGAAGTACCAAGGTAGAAAACCGGGCGAGGTCAGATGAGGTCGAAGGAGAGCGAAACCTTGGACGTACTATAGTACCAAGGATGGGCCCTAATGTTATGCAATCGATTACATAAGCATTTGTAATCGATTAAAACAGTCAGTACTTGTTGTTAACTTGGACTTAGCCTTGTTGGTTGGAATGAGTGCTCAGTGTTTGATATGCGCTTAGCATATAAGGTTTTCCTAAGCTTTTTAGAGCAAGAATCGAACATTAAGCATGGATAATTACTCTCTTTGTGCATGATTTGAGCTAATGTGATGAATTACCAGGATATCAATCAAAGATACCAAGATCAAGCAAAAATCAGAAGGAAAGAACAAGCTTGGAAGAACACATCTGGCGCCATCCGCGCCACATGTGGCGCCAAGAGCGCCACAAGTTCTGGTATCTAGCGCCACAAGCGCCATCATCCGCGCCAGAGGCGCCATATTCCCTGGAACTCAACGCTTGGAGCGCCAGATTGGCGCCAAAGGCGCCAAACACTCTGTAAGCCAGCGCCTGGGGTGCCATGTTCACGCCAGGAGCGCCAGTCCTTCTGGATGTTGGCACCAATAGCGCCAGACCCGCGCTAAGGGCGCCACAGGTCGACAGAAGCAGCATTTTAAGGGCAAAACAGAGACTTCACAAGCTAGGTTATAAATACCTGGACCTCAGCATTCAATGCACGACTTCTTGGAGGGAAATAGCACAAAATAGGTTTTAGAAAGCTTGGGTGCTTTTGCTAGGGTCCAAGGAAGTTGGAGGATTCTCCATCTTCTTCTTCCTTGCTTCAGCTAGGTATGCTACTTTATTTTGTAACACAGCCACCCATTATGAGGTTGGGCTAGTTCCATATTGTAGTTAGGGCCAAGCACTGAATGTAACCTCTTTTGGATTGTATTGGATGCTATTCTTCATTTATATCAAGTTATTTCACTTTACTTTGATTCTTGCATGTTTCTATCTCTCTGGAACTTATCATTCTAGTTAGGTACTAAGAGCTGGGGTTTACAATAGGAATATTGGGGCCTTATGCTTGGACTTGGGTAAAGTGACAAGTCTTACATTAACTAGGGATAAGAGTGTACGCTTGCAACCATTTAATGCATCATTTAATGCTTGACCTAACTAATATCACTAAGGAATTAGGGTATTAAAGTGGGTTAAAGGGTTAAGATCACTACGGGAGTAGGGCTTAGCTATTAGTGTATGAAGATGCATGTTTGAGTGACTTGAGATAGATGAATGTAGTAGACAATACATGTAAGAAGGTAGGAAGCATTTAGTGTGGGTTTCCCTAGCTACATTACTTCGAATATCGTTATAATCCTATTTACTTGTTGATAATAGTTAATGCTCATAATTAGGTTTAATTTCATTATTACACACACACAACAACTTCTCGTAAATATTTGTTATCCAACCTATTGATATTAATTATAATTTAATCGGTCAAACAATCCTCGTGGGAACGATATCTTTCTTATCACTTTATTACTTGGAACGATCGATATACTTGCCGAATCCGCAACACTCAGGAACCCGGGGTATGGGTTCCGTCTATGAAGGAGTAGAGAATATTGCACTCAATATATATATATATATATATATATATATATATATATA
>CM023947.1:19147456-19178407 GCA_013407115.1 Glycine latifolia | reverse complement strand
ATTGCACTCAATATATATATATATATATATATATATATATATATATATATATATATAAACCCAACCCGGCAGCGTCAGTAAGGTTTGGAGAACCCGGTAGTTACATGTAACATGTATGAGGTATAACACATTGACTTGCCAAACAGTAGACCCAACCCGGCAGTCAAATATCTCTACATATTCACTTTACACAAGTGACACGTGTTGACTCCCTGCTTGTTGTTTTGACACGGGAAGATTCTCATATTACATTATGATGCGTGTCAACTTTTAGGCTATTTAAGGAATGCAGAAGTGGGATATTTTAGTAGTAACCTAATTCCCATTGTCTCTGCTAAAACACTTTCTCTCTCATATTCTATTTTTTCCTCCATTGTTAGATTGAGAAAAGCTTCCTAGATAACCATTCTTTGACCTAAAAACCTTCACATCCAACGTAAGGATTGAAGAGAATCACCTTTTAAACTAGTTTCCAACCTTTGTTCTTTGTAAGAACCATCAGACGAGTAGATCATTTCTCCAAAGGAAGTTCAAAGTTTCAACCTTTAAGGGTTTGAAAGCACTTTAAGGACATTCAAGCCTTGAGAAACTATCCTCTAACCTTCCTTGACATTTTTAAGGTAAGACACGTAAGTTTTACTGTTTCTTTTGTGTTTGGTTTAAGAGGAAAAATGACCCATATGAGTTAGAGCTAGTTTTAGGTTGTGTTTCTTTGGAAAAGTATGCTTAGGAGGTTGTTGTGATGAAGGTTCAACCTTGACAGCTAACTTTTCTAGGTTTTGGGTATTTTGTTATGCCCAGAAATATTTTTGTGGGGTTTACAAGTCACTGTTGGAAGTTTATGTATGATACCTGGAAAAGAACTAGATTCTTTTCATGAAACAGTTGAGAAACGTTCTTGATATCTTGCTTGCCTGGTGTAGGGCTTGATACAGAAGATATCAGTGGTTGTGACCGCGAGGCTGTGAGAGTCGCTGCTGTGATCAGAGAAGGTAAGTTCTCTGTTCTTGGGAGTTTGTTCCCTTGATTGTATTCCACCATACTCCTGGGGAGTGATGGTTGTTGTATGTCATGGTGCGTGTATTTAAATTGTGTGTTACTATTTTTTGATTGAAAACATACATGTAAATGATTTGCACTGTGATTATGTGTGTGGTATATGAGGTTCCTCTGGCCAGAGAAGCAGACAAAATATGGACTTCCCTTAGAGGCAAAGGATATGGAACAACTCTAAGTGGTCAATTATAATCGTCTGGGACGAGTAAAAACCCTGAGAGAATTAGATTCATCCGGGATGAGCCTCTCGGAAGAGCCATATACGTCTGACACGTGGAGTCTATGGTCCGGGACCCCAGGCCGGGATACGTGATTGTGCATGAGATGTGCATGGAAAGATATACATATGTGCATGAGATGTGCACGAGTACATATGTTATATCTGTGTTGGATTCCGGATGTGGGTAGTGTCCAACAGGAATGACACGTGGGTGTGATTATGTACATGTGATGTGTATGAAAGCCGGTATGACTATGTTATATGTGATGCCTATATAAATGCTGTGTACTGTGGAAGTGAATTAGGGGGAGATGAGACTCCAAGAACCCTAAGTTTACTGAGATTGTATCTCACCCCGGTTGGGGATTATATTTTATTGCATGTAATAGCCAGCGAGCAGAGGATGAGGTCCGGGATAAGAGACCTGAGTAGGGGTCATTCGGGGAATCTCGATAAAGAGGCCGAGTAGGCCGAGGCTAGGTTCGAATGTGTGGGAAACCTGAAGGGATTCCTTGTGAGAGCCAGTTGGCTCATTTTTGTTGTATATTTTGTAATCCAGTATGGGTTTGTACTGCTTTGTACATTGTGGAACAGTACCCAGGTGCCGGGTTGTACATCAAATTTCATACATAATGTTCTGTTATATTGTATGACGTAAGATGACGTCTTATTATGTTATTGCTTCCGTTTGTTATTTTATTCGTTAAGTAAGTGTTGCGCTTAAGACCGTAATATAATGTCAATGAACCAGATGCATACAGGGTCATTACACAAGACCAATGAAATACTTCTCTTTATATAGAAGAGATAGTGGAAGGAAATTGTAACTTTGTTAGACGTGGGACTTCTCGAGTGAGATTAAGAATTATATGATGTATAATTTTCTTAATTATAATATAATTTATATATTAAAAATATTTATTTACTATAAATTTTAGTTATATAAAATAAATATTTATTCTATAAAAGCATTGAACATAATAAAATACTAATTATGACATTAATCACATATATGTAGCAAAGCATGAAGAATGATTCTTTTATAGACACAAATCTAAAGTTGTAACTATTGTCTAAAAGCATCATGTTAATTAAGTTTGTGTGTGTAAGAATTACTCAACGTCTTAATTTCTTTTGTTGTTTCTTGAATGTAGCGCAGATGGATAACTTAAGTTGTTGATATAATTATGAACCCAGCAATTAGCGAAAAAGGTTAAAGCACTAGAAAAAAAAAATGTATCAAGAGAAAACGATGTTAGATACTCGCACTAAGGAGCAACTTGCCCCCACAATGGAATATGGATAAGAACATGCACCAAACAAGACGAGGGAATCGGAATAAGATGAAACTGTGCAAGAATAAGAACAAGAGAGAAATAAAAAAGTGAGCGCAAGAGCTGGAAAAGTCAAAGATAAAGTTAGGAATGAGATTACGTGCATGAGCAGCCAATTATTGAAAGTAGTTCCACATGAGGGAGCGTACCACATTTGAATGGACCTTTCCTTTAGAGTCACCGCTACCCCAATGGCCTAATCATTAATCAGCAAGGTGATAATATATGCTGTAATTCCTTATATTTTGAATGTAGGCATGATGATACTTCAAATATGTTAATTCTAACAAATTTATTGGTCTTAGAAGAGGACTTAGGTCATTCTTCCCGTTTATAACTTCAACTAAGGGTAATATATAAACATTTTTCTCTCTTAAATCAGTGGCATCTTAGATATAGTAATTTTAACGATGCTAGTTGGTTTGATGTCAGAACAAAAATAAATGTGTATAGATATCTTAAAATATATATGAAAAAACATTTAATATTTCTTATCTGTTAATTAGGAGAATTAATAAAAAAAATGTATTATTATGAAAATTAGAATTATTTTCTTGCTAATCACACTAGCATGGTGACATTTCTTTTTCCTTTTCATTAATTGATATTGTTCATGGCATAGGGGACGGCTTTTGTTTCGGTTGGTGGCGTGATATAACCATGTGCAATGTTTAGAGCAACGCCTTTGCTAACAGTTACGATTGCGAATCACGATCTTAAAAACGCTTTTGTTATGTCAAAACAGTTTTAAAAATAAAAATTAAAAAATCTCTTACAAGTTGTTTAATATTCGTCTAAAAAAAGTTATTTAATAATAATCACCGACAGTGTAGCCTACCTATATTAAATTCAACGGTGAACTTATCTGATTAACAATTAAAAAATAATAATTTTTATTACATCAGATTTCCTATTGTAGTGAGAAATGTCTGTATCTACATCTGGCAATTACCCTAAAAACATTTGTTTTATGGTACAAAAGGACATCTAAATAAGAAAATAAAAGTAAACTTAGAGGATAAGACACCCCAAATGAAAATCATAATTACAGGAAACCATACCAACAAAACCTATAAAAATATTATAATACAGAAATATTAACAGTCTATAAATAATGATAGACCCAGAATTTTGGATATATAATGGGTGTGAGATAATACCTCTCTGGGAAAATAATTAGATTGTGAAAATAAAATAAAAAATAATATACTTGAATAAGATAATGGTTCATTTTTTCTTCTTCTTTTGGTTAGGGGAATAAAAAGTGTGATCTTTACCATATAAAATGCTCGATCTATTTTATTTTGATGATTTTTTATACAAACAATATTGAATAGGACACAATTATATATGTAATTATATATATTATTTTGTTTTATTAAACAAGTGTCAAACCCTAAACCCTAATCCACCCATGCCCCTAAACCCTTACGCCGTAACACTTAAACCCTAGGTGTGTACCCCCGTACCTAACCCTTAATCCACACATGCGCCATAAACCCTAGGTGTGTCCATCAAGACATAACCCCTATTCACCCCATAAAACCTAAACCCTAAGCCGGAACACTTAAACCCTGATCACCCCATAAACCCTAATGACAATTTCAACACTAAACCTAAACCCTAAGACGTAAACATATACACTATGAACCTAACAACTATGTCGCTAACAACTTTAAATAATATGCAACATTGTTTAGGGTTTAGAACTTACTTCTTTCAAGTGCTAATCTTCACAAAATATCCTATCCCAAGCTGTAGATCCTGAAGCACAACAACTTCTACACAGAAATCGACTTACTTGTCGGCCGCGCTTCGAATTCGGCAGGGCTTCGCTTCAGAGAAATCAACACCCACTTTCTAGAGAGAAGCCTGAGCTAATTCTAGAGAGAAGGCGCAATCCTCAAATGTGCTTTGAAGGGGCAATATATAGGGACCTGGGGCACCCTAACACGCCTAGCCAGGGCATGTTTAAACACGCCTAGGCAGGACGTGTTAGGGTGCCCCAGATTTCTAAATATTCCCCAAGTTGCACCTTTTTTCTAAATAAATATTAAATTTGTATTATTTTTAATTTTTTGCCAACAACACATATACTCATACAGACTTATTTGTAGTTACACCAAATATATTAATATATTAGCCAGTTATCGTTATTACATTTTGTTCTATGCGCTGTTTTAATTTACCAAATGTTACCTAAGATTATATGTTTGTGTAATGGTGAGTAAAATGATAAAAAAATGAGATGAAATAAACTAGAGTGATGAAGTATATTAAGGTCACCATTACATTGTTTAGATTTTTTTATGATAAAAAATAAAAAAGAATTCATGCATGGTTCCATCTCCTATCCCGGAAATATAAGAGGAAGAACAAGGAAAATGTTTGTTACTAGGTTAGAACAAGATGGAATATAATTCATTAAAAAGGTATTTTTTTTTTAGCAGGGGAAAAGAAACATTCAAAAAGGTATTTGAAAATGGACATCAAAATACGAAAAAAAAATCTGAATTTTTTAAAATTAAATTAAATGTTAAATTATTGTATTATTATTAAAATAAATAAATTAAATTTAATTGTTTTTTTTCCAAATATTAGGTTCACTGAAAAAAACATGATATTTGGAGGTTCACTAGAAGAGGAGAGAGAGAGAACTTTTGATGGTTTGATTTCATGCCGTCATGGTTTTGAGTTTTGAGCGAGACATGTGTTTGGCACGGGCACACAGTATTGGTTAGGTGACACGTGGCATGGGTAGCATCAAAAGAGTATCCGATCGTGGTGGTCAAATTTTAAACCAGAGATACAATATTTTCTGACGATTTAGTTAAACCACCAGGAAAAAATCTCCTCTTTTTTTTAGTGATCGTTAATGCATTTCAACTGAAAAAGAAGAGTGTGTATATTAATAAACTTTCATGTGAATTATACATAATACGTGCTTTTTATTAATACGTATATAGTGATTTTTAATTTTATTATTTTATTGTGTAGATAGCTTTCTTGGGATTTGATATACTTGTGTTAGTGTCATTTTCTCTTTCATTAAAGTAAAAAACTTTATATTTTGTCTTAGTGACTTCATTTGATACAAGGTCTCCTTTCATTTCTTCTATGAACATTTGAGTCAATATTAGTGTATGGGAAGGTGACGTAAGACAAGTAACTTCTTATTCTTTTTGCGTGCGCCCGGACACACATGCACACACATTTATGTGAAAATAAAAATAATTAATTTTAATAATTAAATTAAAATACTTAAAATTTAATTAAAATATCATATAATATACACATAAGAATGAAAATGACTAATATTAATCATTAGATTAAAGTGAAAGGACTAAATTAAAATGAGAATAAAAATAACTAATTTAATCATTAGATTAAAATAAAAGAACTAGATTAAAATACTTTAAATTAAATTAAAATATCATGTAACACACATAGAAGACATATCACATGAAAATAATTTTCTTTGGTGAAAATGAAAATGACTAATCTCACTAGTTAGATTAAAATTGAAGGGCAATATTAAAATAAGTACTTAAAATTCAATTAAAAATATCATGTAACCCACAAATTTCTAAAAGATTCACCATATAAAAAATTAAATATCTAAAAGTTTTCAATGATCATATTACTTTTATTCAAGATTTTCTACCATCACAACTACCATTGCCGCAACTGTCCACCACCGTGATTGTTGTCATTTTTGTGATCACCATTGTTGTTGTCATCAGCATCACCACCACCACCACCATGATTGACAACAATTATTATGATAACGACAATGCTCATGGTATTAACACATCACCAACACTACCATGATTGTTGTTGCTGCCAAGATCACCATTGTCATCACCATGATAGTTGTCATTATCATTTCCGCCACCACCATTGCAGATGTGATAACAACATTCATAGTAGCGACAATAGTGATAGTAAGGATCATGGTGATGGCAACAAAAATTATAATGGTGTTATGATTATGATAGTAATAATGGTGACAACAATAATTATAAAGTTAAAATATGTTTTTTATTCTCATAAATTTTGGAATGTACGTTTTTCATCTTTGTAACATTTTTAGTATATTTTTTGTCATCATGAAATTGAAATATATTATTTTTATCCAAAACAAGGTTTGATTGTATTGAAACTTACCATTATGATTTTTTATATTGGTATGTATATACACACAAATTTATATATTCTAACTTTATTCTGAACAAAAAATAACATATTTTAATTTAATTGAATAAAAATATATTAAAAAAATTGCAGAAAAAATATACATTTATAAATTTTTGAGAATAAAAAATATATTCAAATCTAATTAAAATAATACTGCTTTGTTAATTTTATTTATTTTCATCTATCCAAATAGGGAGTTATAATCCTAGACAAAATAAGAAATGACGATGTGTCGGATTGAACTCCCAGAATAATCACAATTCTTGACAATGATCAAAATATAGCTACTACACTCATGACGTAATAATCACCCCGATCCAAATCTTGGACAAGCAAACATTGCTTTTCTACTTCTGCTGAGGTTGAATGTCTTTTCTCTAATCACATGTCGTGAGGATTCTCCGCATCTTACGCCGAATAATTTTTTATAAAAATAATCTACTGCCCAACTGTACAGAATGGACCAGTGTCTACTGGAGGAGGGTCAAACTAATTCTATAATTTAAGAGAGATAAGAAAATTAAAAGAAAAAATAAATGAATAAAATAAGAAATGTAAAGAAAAAATATAGCATTAAAAACAAATTATGAAAAGTATTATAATCAGTATGTCATTGCTCACTTTCCAGATTCAAATAATGCTCCTCGATGGAAACAAATCCTGTGTAGTTTCGAAACAAAAAGGTGCAGCTGGTCTCAATTATAAAACTGATTTGTTATGATATAATGTTTTAATCAATAATGTACCAATAAATTCCAGCCTTTAGATAACAAAAAATGATTTATTAGTCTCAATGGATTTAGAAAATAAGTATTTATAAATTATAATTATGTATGTAAAATTTTTAACATATAAATCTTTTATATTATTACATACATCAACATCAACATCATATTTAATTCTTGTTAACTGGGATCGATGATAAATGAGCTCAATAATAAATCAAAGATAAAACAAAAAAGAGAAAAAATAAGTTAAAATAAAATAAAAGAAGGAAAAAAAGAAGAAAAAAAGAACTAAGACAAAAGAAATTACTATTGAGTTTAACTCTCTACCAAATTTATAACTTTATAAATCTTTTATATTATTAATTAATGAAAAATTATGATATAATGAATTTTAAGATCGATAACTATTATTATCAAATTTATTATATATATATATATATATCAATTGATAATTAAATAAAAATATCAATTTTATTTATTTTGTGAAATAAAATAATGATAATTAAAATTGAATCTAAATCTTTTGACTTATCCCAATTCTCGTTAGGCTAACCCTCATGGGTTAATTACATTGTTGTTAATGGACAAACTATTTTTTTTTTCTTTTTAAATCTCTTCTACAAATTTCCATGGTACTTTTAATAATTTTTTTTATCTTTTCGTTTGTTACTGAATTTAATTAGAATATAATGACAGTATAAAAAAAATTATACTGACATCTAATTACAATGAGTCAAAATAATAACTTTAAAATAATTACAGTAAAAATACATTAATAATGTATGAAATTTAAAATCATCACGCTTTTATTCTACTTATAAAAAGCGGTATAACATTGTCGTAAATATATTAATTTTCTTTTTTCTTCACTATCCTATAGTCCGGTTCCCCCTAGAGTGAACACAACAGTTTCATTACTATATGGCATTTTCCTCAAAATGTCGAAGTGATTTCATTACTATATGGCATTTTCCTCAAAATGTCGAAGTGATCTATGCTAGCCATCATAGATGTTGATTATTGTTTAAAATTGTGAGCACACATATATTTCATCAACATACAAGAGTTTTAGCTCGAACAGAGTCTTCCTAATAAAAGTCTCCGTGAATTATTATAATTTTCTATCTTATCTTTGATTCGTACTACCTATACATACTTTAAGAGAACAACAATAACAAGAAAAGAAAATACACTTATATTTCTACTACATTAGGGGCCCTGCGGAGCCCAATGAAAGTAACCTTGACGTGAACGTATCTCCAGATTCATCTCGTGCTACATTTTCGCAGCCCCTTCCCCTCTCTAACTTTATCGACAACTTTATACAAATTATGTATTGAGGATTCACATAACAAAACCCCCTCCCCCGGGTCCTATCTGGAAGCATTTGATTTGACAAAGATTAAAGCAGTTATTTGAAGGCGGCCATAGACAGACACAGCCAACCTCAACAGTGTCCCTTTCGGAGCCTACCATTATTATTCAGAGAATATTAAACTTTCTTTTTTTCTGTAAAAAAAACACACACTTACCAACAAATAATGATAAAATTCATATCCTAGAAAAATATGAATTTGAATTTTATTGTTAATATAAAATTTTTATTAATGAATAATCTATAAATATTTAGTGAATTTTATCACAAATCCTTGAGTTCTTAATATCCACCTCACCTAAACTAAACTTTGTGTATGAAGTTAAAAAACACACACACACAACGTTGAAAAGATTCCAAGACAACTGGCTAGCTAGGTCGTGAGTCATTCATGACCCACGCTTACTTAGTAGCTTCTCTTCTCTTATATATTCCCTCATACTTTTCCACTTAAGCACCATCATTCAGTACTTTTAAATTAAGCCTCTGCATTATTCTCTTCCCTTTTCTATCTCCCTCTGCAAAACGCAGTAAATGGGTCGGCTTAATCTCCTACTTGTGTGGTCACTCTCATTAACATTTTTCCTTTATTATCTACACCCAACCTCTGCCCAGCTCAGTCCAAACCACTATGCTAACGTATGCCCCAACCTTCAAAGCATCGTTAGACAAGCCGTTACCAATAAGTTCCAACAAACCTTTGTCACCGTCCCAGCCACCCTTCGCTTATTCTTTCACGATTGCTTTGTCCAGGTAACTCTCAATTGCATACCCACATAATGCCAAGTATTGCAATCACACTCGCAGTTTCATTGGGATCCTTGACATTGCAGAAAATTGTGTTACAATAACGGAGTACACTTTTATATAAGAGTTTTTTTATAATCATCACTACATTTTAGTTACTCAAAGTTAGTAAGGGAAAAACAATTTTTTATTACTAAATTTAGTGACTAACTTATTTTTTTTAGTATTTCAGTCATGACGTGGTCGCGAAAAGTATAAAAAATTAAAAATCGTTACTTGCGACCGAAATTACAGTTGCAAACAGTTTTTTTAAAGGCAATTCACACTTGAGATGTTTTCTTGTATCAATGTGCTAATTTTGTTGTGTGTTCTGTGTTAAAGGGTTGTGATGCTTCCGTTTTGATTGCATCCACCGGAAATAACAAGGCAGAGAAGGATCACCCAGACAACCTGTCTTTGGCGGGTGATGGGTTTGACACAGTGATCAAAGCAAAGGCTGCAGTAGATGCCGTCCCTCAGTGCAGAAACAAAGTTTCATGTGCTGATATTCTGGCCTTGGCCACCCGTGATGTTATTGCACTGGTTAGTTCTTCAATGACTCCAATTGGCGTGGGAAAAAACAGTTTAATTTTTGTGACTAGTAATTTATTTTGGGTAAATAATCACTATCTTAAAAGTGTAAAGCAATGATACTTAATTCTTAAAAGAAAAGACATTTTGATTTGGTCTTGAAATATGTAAGAAGTAATATGATAATCTAAATTGTATAACAGAACTTAATTATAGTATTTTTTTACACAGTCAAAAATTAAATTACCAGTGTTTTAGCTACGAAAAGTTGACATTTATCCAATTTATTTTCTTAGGAGATGGGTTAAAAAGAATTAACAAATGCATGTGGGTGTATGTGTGTAGTCTGGTGGACCTTCTTACACGGTTGAATTGGGAAGATTTGATGGGCTAGTTTCGAGAGCTTCGGATGTGAATGGGAGGCTTCCACAGCCAACGAACAATTTGAACCAGCTGAATTCACTGTTTGCGGCAAACGGGCTTACCCAAACTGACATGATTGCTCTCTCAGGTAAACCTCGTGCAACTGTTTACAAATGGGTCCCATTAGCGTGTGTGCACGTTATTGGGCTTGTTAGAGTAGTTGATATTTGATAATGTATCTTCTCATTTATGTTATTGCAAAGTTATTATAGTCAAATGAGGAGATAATGATTCACGAGCGAAATAGTACACGCTTAGGCCGTTTGGTTAATTAGGCTTAATAAAAGTAGAGGTGGTTGGGGAGAGAATTTATTGTATGATTGGGACCCATGTTAATACTTAATTTTGTCAAATTTGTTATAAATTGAAAATTTTAAAACTATCTTTAAAATAAAAAACACAGTAGAGACTATATATATGTAGTGATGTCATTTCATATAAATAGTTTCTCAACAGAGGGGGACAATACACATTTAAGTAGTTTGGTTTTCGGAAGAAATTAATAGGTGATTCACAATAATTTTGTGTCTATAGTCATAATTAATATCTATACTATGTATACTTAAAATGTTTTAATTTACGAATAAAAATTAATTACACTGAATTATATATCATACAGAGATATGTAGAGATTTGTAAATATCATGAAAGTCGAATATTACCTAATAATTTCTTAGGATTTAAATCAATTTCCTTAACATAGGTTTTAATTGTGATCGAATTTTTATTATATCCATGGTGTAGGTTTTTAATTAAATAATTTCCTTAACGTCAACTCTTAAATGGATTTAAATATGTAAAAGTGAAAATCCTTAATAATTACAAATTTTTTAAAAAATTGTTTTATATTTTAGTTTTGAAAAATGTATAATTATTAAAATATTTTAAACATGATTTTTATTATTTCTTTCTATAAAAGCTCAATCCAGGCTTTAAAAATGATAAATAGTGTACTTCTTTCCCTCTCTAGATTCATCTCTTCTGCAACACAGCGTTCAATAGAATGTAAAAAAACCAAATTAAGAAGAAAAAAATTAATTAAAATAGTGTATGAAAATATGAGACGCATGCCAAAATTTTGAAACTTTCCTCATATTTTCATTTCTTTCCTCTACAACCGATCATGGCCTTCAATCATTTTGGGATGAAGAGGGTAATAAAAGATTCGTGTATTAAATATAATAAAACACAATCATTTGTGAATCAGAAGCCACTCAATCAAACAACATAGAAAACCGAGCTTGACGCTTGTGAGCTTGGATGCAAGTTGCACAGCCAAAGCAGCAGCCAGAAAACGAACCCTCGTGTTCAGATCTGAAATCCAAATCAAAAGTGCTTATTACACTTATTTTCTCTCTCTAACAACGTGCTTAATTATCACTGTTTTTTTGGCAGGTGCACACACCCTTGGATTCTCCCACTGCAGCAAGTTCGCCAGTAGAATATACAGCACCCCAGTGGACCCAACACTGAACAAGCAATACGTAGCCCAATTGCAACAAATGTGCCCAAGAAACGTGGATCCTAGGATTGCCATCAACATGGACCCAACAACTCCTCGTAAATTCGACAATGTTTATTACCAAAACCTTCAACAAGGAAAGGGCCTCTTCACCTCGGACCAAATCCTCTTCACGGACCCAAGGTCCAGGAACACCGTTAATTCCTTTGCTTCTAGTACCAACGTTTTCAACTCCAACTTTGTGGCTGCTATGACCAAATTGGGTCGCGTTGGAGTTAAGACGGCAAGAAATGGGAAAATTCGTACCGATTGTTCTGTGCTTTAAGTTATGGCTTTTGTTGAACATGTAAAGTCGCAAACAGTGCATGTTTTGGAGGTGAACACAAGTTGCAATGTTAGTGCGGGGGGATTTGCAAAGGGTAGTTAGATTCATTGTTGTTAATAAATTTGTTTGCGAATAATTCGTGGGTGTTCGGGAAGGAAAGGGTAAGGTGAGTTTTTATTTATTGTAATGTTCCAAATAATTCAAAGTCCTCCCAAGTTAAGAACTTTGAATTGTTCATATAAATAGATGTGTTACCCAGCATGGGCAAATCAATAAATGGATCTTAGATTACTTTTAAGAGAAAAAATATTATCTACATCTCTACTTAATAATTATTTTAAAATAATTCATAAAATAATATATATGATTAGATGATAATATAAATTCAGTGCTTATCTATTGTTTAATTATTATCATGTTTTATTAAACTTTTAGATCAAATAATGACATGCAAATATTGTTTTAACATTAAGTAACTTTCTTTAAGAATATATTTAATTTATTAAATATCCATTTGCAATTGTTTAAATTAAAAGAGTAATGCTATTTTTTTTTAAAAATAGTTAAAAATGTTGTCTTTATACCATTCTCGCTAGAATAAAGAACCGAGAACTTCCTTCTAGTCCCTCCATTCTCCAAGCATAAAGTAGAGTAATATGACTTAACAATGTTTTTTTTTTTTTTTGTGTGTGAATATAGGATTTAATATGGTATTCTCTTTTTGAATTTAGGTTTTCTTGATAGGCATTGAAAGCTGTTGATTTGTCCACTATCAATTTTCTTACATATTTTTTCCTGCATTTGTTCGCATGAAATATTCAACTTCACCGTAAGAATACAACGGCATAACAAAACAACGCACGTGCCAGACTATAATATTTGCAGACCAATCTGTATTAAGTATCATTTCAATTGATTTCAAAACCATGCGAACGATCTTATCGTTACATTCAGAATCCTTTATTTTCCATATATAAAACAAAAACAATTTCATCACCCCAAAATTAAATTAAATAAAAAACAACTTTGCGACCCAGTAAGAAAATGACAACTTGAAATGCATTTACCATAACGTTGGCCATCAACATATAACAAACAAAGCACAGAATAAAATTCAAAGTGTGGTGGAGAACAAACACAAGGGCAACATCAAAACAAATGATATTTTCAAGGTCAAAAAAGTATTGACTCCTTTTTAGGCCAAAATATCAAATAATAAAAAATGATAAACTAATGACTATGTTCTTTCTTGGTTTATTAAGAATATATGTTAACAATGAAGCCACAAAGGCTCATCAATCATTATGTCTATCAACCCCAGGAAATCCTAAAGAAATAAATTGAAATTGGGTCAAGGGAAAATTGAAATTCAAACTCATGCATTTCGGATGTGTAGAGCTTTGTCTAAAATCCCTTCATTAGTTAAGCCAATCTGGGTAGGTGAGGTGAGGGTAGTCTAAACAAATCATCTGCATACCAATCTGGTTTGTTCACCTTATATATGTACAATGGCAAGCTCCATTTGCATGCTCCCTTTGCAGATTCATATAAGTTGAGACTATTCAACAAAGATTATTTAAGATGCCACAATATGGCTGACAGTACCAAGACAAATACACAAACTTAAAGGGAAGATGCTGAAAAACCATGTCCAGAAATAAATCCCCTCAACAAAATCTGCCAACATGCTCCAATGATCCACTATGCTACTAGGTAATAGACACAAGTGGTGAGTGAATTGTAGTCAAGAAAAACTCACTAGTCTCCAAATATATATTCCAAAAAGAATACTGGTAAATTCTTCGGGTATGGCCTAAGGATACACACCTATATTCTACTCATTTAAATGTCAAATTCTCCATCACGTGTGATGTTGAGTACTGTTACAGAGACTCTTGGAATCACAAATGTTATGGCATGTGAAAAGAACTTGACCTATATACACTGTCAAATTCTCCATCACAGGCCAAAGCTCAATGTGTCACGTCAAGAACTTGCAAAGACTATTGGAATCACAAATATATGGCACATTATAAAGTTAAAACAACAAATATGAGAAACAAGATATAAACCATCTAAGTTACTCATATTACAAATTAGAATACACAGCTCGATCCCTTCACTCATTTGATTAAATATTCACAATATTTTCTCTCTTCTCTCTTTCGAATAAGCACTTCACAAGCTATATGCCAGCAACTAGTCAAAAAGTCTCTCAACCATCTCAAACTTCCATCTTTTTATCTTTTACTTGTATATTTGATCTTCTTAACCACCTATCTCTTTCACTCTAACCTCTTTTATCTCTATTTCTGAATTGAATTTCAATAGTTTTTTTAAGAGAAAATTATCAATAATTAAAAAAAATCTTATATCACAATGTAAACTATTCGTTGTAAATTTAAAATATAATTTATATATTCAAAGATATTTATTTAAGAATTTAATTATAATATAATTTATATATTAGAAATTATTTATTTATTAAAAAAATTAATTGTATACAAATAAAATTGCAGTTAATGTACTTTGCCAATTACCCATGCGCACAAGCTGCTTCATCTGTCTAACAAGAAAGTGTACCAATATTTCATTAATCTTTAAGATTCTAAATTAAGATTGCACCTACAATTTCACATAGATGTCTGATCATGAGCATCATGCACCTACTACAAAAATACAATGCAATAAATGACTATATTGTTAAATCTAGTTTCAACTGAGAACTAGATAGGAAATAGACACATCTAAGCGTAACCAATTAATTGACAGGTTAAATATGCAGAAGACCCGAACGAACTACTAGGAATCTAGATCAAAGCATTTGATTACAAATTCATGTCTTTTATACACAACAGAAAGGGCACATTTGTACTTCTTGGGTTTGTTGCAAGAAATTCAATCCATGACAGAAACAATCACACCACTTCTACCAACTGTTATATTACTAATAAATTTTATTATGATCAAAACTTAAAAATACAACTATTACAAAGATCATACACATCTTTAGATCCCAATGCAACACATGTAAAATTAAAAAAAAAAATAGTTATGGTTTAAATATGCATTACTTGAAAACAACGTTCCTTGTTTTTGTGGGACCTTTCATTTTTTATTTTCATTGTCTACTGTTTGGACCTCTACAAAAATGCAGAAAGCAGACAAAGAGAAGTAATTGGTGGACTGTGTTTACGCATATCAAGACCAATTTGCATTATTTGAAACAACTTAGAAGGATGGCTTTTTCATGCTTGACCATTATACAAGCAAACACATTAAGATGCTATAATTTCCTACATGCACACTGATGATACGCAAAAACTAATGATACTCGGAATAAAACAGAATGTTTGTAATGGAAAACTGAACATGAGCTTTACAAAAAAAAGAAAAAAAATCTTAATACAATGAAGAAATAACCTACCTATATCAAGAAGAGATCCTATCTATTCACTAAACTTTATTCTTATGGCATCTAATAATTTTATAATTTAATATGTCCCAAACCAAATTTGTCAGCACTGAAACCTATACATATTGCAATCAGCAGATCAAAACTTCTCATATTTCCATTTACGTATGTCAGCAATGTTGAGTGAAAAATCAATATTAGATTCAGGGAAGACTTACCTATCCAATATCATTACTTTGAGGAAAATTCAATTTTATAGCTGGCATCAATACAGTGTTGAACCTGTCTGGGTTCATTCTTCTAATGCATGTAGACAAACCTTCTCCAAATTTAGTGACCAATCTTCCCCTAATATAGTAGGATTCAACTCTACTGCTGTTCTAAAGTCAGTTATAGATACAGAAGGAGATCCAATTGGCTTTTGCACACATCTTCTCATTGGTAGTTCATTCAAACCAGGTTGTATTGGACCACTGAACTTATTTACCAACTTTGAAGCAACTAAATCCAAACAGGGCTTTATCAATCTTTTGAGGTAAACATCAAGTGCATTATTTAACAAGCTGGCTGCATCCGTTGAGATCTTAAGTCCTTCTATTTCCAATTTCTGCTCCAACCTTTTCATCAAAGAACATGTATCAGGTAGCTGAGCAATGCTTTGACAGGTATCACTTACAGTACCAGATGATAATCCTTGGGATAAATGATTTTGCGGTGGTCTTCTATTGTATGTGGGAATAGCAAGAGGTGCTTGAATGGGACTCTTTTTGAAAAGGTTCAGGATTTCATAATCCTGATCAACCTCCTCCCCATTTTCCACAGAGAGAGCAAGTCTACTACCTGCAGATTGAAGATTGACAATACTTTGCTGCTCACGAATTTTTGGGATTGAATCCTCAAATCCAATGCTGTTGTTCTTCCCATGAGGACCAAGAGGGCTGGGACAGTCCCTGGATCTGCGATCACGCAAATTTGGAGTCCTGCCTTTTCGAGGAGATTGAGGAAAATCCTTGCACAGCATCTGAAGGTTGCTACATCCATTTGGCGTTTTCACATTCAAAAAACTTTCTAATTTGCTTTCTCTTGGCCCGGCTGTCTTGGAGAGACATGCTTTTCGCAAGATTGACTTGAGAAAATGATTATGAAGAGGTACATTTTCTCTCCCAATAGTTGCTATGCAGATCCTATCAAACTCACGTTTGCTAATTTTGAAACTCAGAAATCTCTCCAGAAGATTAAAGTACTTGCACGTTTTCATACTACCAAGCCTCCTTTCAATTTGTAACTTTTGCTCTATGGTGTCTTCAGGAGAAAAATACCGCACCGCTGGCATAATGCTTCCCCAAGTTATCACTGCTGCTATCAGAATTAAACCATCATACAGCAAAAAGTTATAACGTAATAATTGGAACATAAAAGCCAACTGTATATTTGGTTCCCAATTCGTTAATTTCAGCTATAAAAAATAAACCCATACAAGGCACAAAAATAGCCAAAACCCAAATACTCAAATTTCCAAAGTTTAAAAACAGAATATCCTACAATTTATTCGCACAGTCGCTACCAGTTAGGAGAACAATTGTACTACTTCAAATAGGAAAAGCGGTTTTGCTACTTCAAAATTCGAATCGGTTGCTGGGGCAATAGAGGACGAACCACAACTCGCGAAATTGATCAAAGAATCGAAAACTAACAACACTCAATGAAGCGGGAAAATAAAGAAAAACAAAGTAATGGAAGATAATGCAAAATCTTCGGTTTGCTACTTCAAATTGGATAGTTGGAGCAATAGAGAACGAACCTGAATGCGCGAAATTATTGATCAAGAATCGAAAACTCAGAGCACCCAACAACACTAAAGCGGGAAAAAAAAGGGGAAACGAACCCAGCGGTGAGAATGCGAAACCTTGAAATTGGAATTGAGAGTGTGAACTGGTCAAGTGGGTGGTTTCCAATTGCAGTTAGTGGATGAGTACAGTGGTAGCTATTGCTTTGGGAAGTGCAAGAAAAAGAAGAAAAAGGATTAGGGCTTGTTATTGTTGTTGGTGCCAAGGAGAGAGAGGGCCACCTTGACCTTTCCGAAGCTTCCATGTTCCAAGTCATAATATGGTCAAAGGCACGTGCGTTTTTGCAATGGATTAAGACCTGAGAGTTTAACACTTTAAATACACTATGACGCCAAACATTGAGGTTCCGAGTGTGCCAAAGCATAAAAAACAATTATACATGTATAAAAAAATCATTAAAATGTATAAAAAACAATTATACATGATGTTTTAATTAAATTAAAATAATCTCACTCCAATTATGTTATAAAGAGAATATGATAAATAGTGAGATCAATTAACAAATTAGATTATTGCTAAGTTAAAGAATACAATATCTTTATGCATATTAGACCCATGTAATATCTAATACTCGATAGATTTTATTAGTGCATCAAATTTTAATATCTTTATTATAATCAAAACTATGGGATTTCGAGGGATTGCAAATCATTCATGTCTTTCGCTCTAGTAAATCACAATCTGTTTTGATGTGCATACTTTATGATCAACATCTAATATCAAAATCTTATGATCCTGTCTAGACGTTACTCTAGAAAATGCACCATATAATTGCACGTGAGTGAAATCATGTCTTTGAAGATAAAGGCCTACATGAAGTAGATACTGCCCCTGACTTTTATTAATTGTCATTGTAAAACACAACCAATGGAAATTGTCTCCCCTGGAATTTAAAGGGTAAGCCTAGGTTGGTAGGCACTAGATTCATTCTAGGAACCAATATTTTGTTTCCTATATTAGTGCCGGTCAAAACAGTTGCAGATATAACATTATTTTTGAGCAAGATTAACCAATAGTCTAGTTCCATTGCATAAGCCAACTGCTTGATTAATGTTCCTCATAAGAATGACGGGGACTCAAACCTTTAACTTCAACTTGTGATTTGGAATTCTAGAACATTTAATTTCATTTAGGAACTCAATGGTGAACCATTGACCTTGTACTTCACTGTCTTCGTCAGATTGACAAAGAGAGTCAAAGCTAAGATATTCCCTTTCATCTCCAAGAATTATTGAGATCACATAATCATTAACTTGCCCAACAAATCATAGAGTTGGTGCCAGTACTATTTCTCCTCCTAAAAATAATGTCCCTACTAGAAAATATGCATTCAATATCGCTAGTTTAACATCAATTAAATGCAAAATTGATGTTAAGTTATGCACGGTGACATTTTTGTAAATAAGGATTTTGTTAACATTGGTTTTTAGAAAATAAATGTTGCTAGCAGGATCTTAACATAGGTTTCTAGAAAATCAATGTTGTCAATACTCAATTAACATCGATTTCTAGAAAATAGTTGTTGTCAATACTCAGTTAACATAAGTTTTTAGAAAATCGATGTTGTGAAATGCTCAGTTAATATCGATTTTTACTCAAAATCGATGTTGACCCTTAGATTAAAATTCCAAATCTCTTACTCTGGCGCCTCGAGTTCACAAAGAACCCTCAATCTCTTACTTTCTCGCTGTGCATTCCTTCCTCTCCATCACTGCACCACCGTGTCGTTGCCACTCTCTTACTCTCCGCCATCATGCCGCCACCTCTTCGTCACCGCTCGTGTGGTACTCATTGGCCTCGTTACCCTTGTTGTTCTCTTACTTTGAACCAGGTTTGAACTTTGAATATCGTTATCCTCGTTGTTCTGTGTGATTCGTTGTTTATTCTTGATTCATCTTCATGGCCGAGTTTGTATGAATGTTGTTGATTGTTCATATTTTATTACTTACTTTGGCTATATGGATGTGTCTTGATTTCTTAATTGCAAAACTCTGCCTCGTCTTTGATTTTCAAAATGTTACGACACAACCTAGTGCTTGGTATTTCATTGAACCTCTTCAAATGGGATTTGGATGCCCTGCAGTTGAAAAATAACTACAATGAGGTGCAGTTGCTTAAATTTTTTTCTTTTCTAATACTCTGGCATGCTTCTTAATTTTTTTTGGGAATGTTTTTGAGTTGGTGCATGGTGATACTTCTAGTGGGGTTCATTTCTGATTACTAATAAGTAGTAACTGGCTCACACAAGTAGGGTCATTGATCTTTGATCTCATTTGCCATGATTCCATCTCTCTTAGATAGGGCATTCTATCATACCCAAGTCAACTAAATGGACAATTTTATAGGTCCAGGTGTTGATATAAAGAAAAAATGAAAAATGTTATCATATTGTGGGTCATAAATTTATCATGGTAATAAATCCTGATCATAAATTCACAATGAGAAGTTAACTACTTTGTTTAGTGTCATCATATTGTGGGTCATAATTGGCAAAATATGTATAGGTGTTACTTTTATGTCATAATTACAATATTTGTAATTATTATTTTTATTACATTTTCTACATTCTTTGTTTGCAAGTAATAATGTGTTTAATGTACATAGAACCAAGTAGACAGTGCCTCTTTTAAAAAAAGGGGGTTTTAATGCATCTTGTGATCAAATGTGTAACAACCAACTGATTATTAAATTGAACAAAGTATCTGCTCAAATGAGATGTCTAACAAATTGAACAGAATTTAAGATGCCCTCCAAATTGACATGCATTTTTCCTTGACACACTAGAAACAAAAGTAGCATAGAAAAAACATAGTGTGCTCATAGCCATGAGTTGAAAGTGTAGTGCCAAGTAGTGGGGCAGATGTGTGGAACTATACATCCTCATATTTAACAGTGCTTTTGAATTTGTTTAGTGTCCATGTTTGCCATGAAATTTCCTTCCGGGTCGGCTATATGTATATGCGATGGAGGCAACTTGTAAGTTACACATGTCAGGCAAAGAATCTTAAGCTTCAAATGTTATTGTACATATAACACAAATATAAACAAAATAAAATTTGGGTGACTAGTCAAATGACTTTTGTTAAACTCATATAGGTTGAATACATGAGGCTTATATTCTTTCCACTCTCCAATTTGATCAGGTTCCATGCGGATGTCTCATCAAAATAAATAATTTTTTAGGACTCTCGGTAAGTGCAACAGATCCCCTTCTTTATTTCCCTCAAAATTTATTTAGAGATGTTATTATGACTAAGCTAAGAATGTCCACATCAATTTAGAATCTACCTCACAAATAGGTACTAGGGTATTAATATTGGGTTCTGAGTTTGGATTAATCTATATGATATTTAGGCATAAAAAATAAACAGATATATAGTTGGGCGATGATTCTAGCTTAATTGTTGGTTGGGTGATAATGTCATTTTCCCTTTTTTTTGTGTTACTTTCATGTAAGGAATGTGCCAGTGTTGATAAGCTATTATATTATTATAGTTATGGGACTTGTCTTTATGGAATACTTATCCTTGATTCACATATGATTTCTTCAAGTGACTATAAAACCAATTGTTATATATCCAAATAGTGGGGAAACTTACGATGCTGACTTAAAGGAGTGGGTGGTAAGTTTATTTCATGTGGTTGTACTGTTACATTTTAAAGGATTGGCAGACCTACTTTGTCTTAAAAATTGAGGAAAAATCTATTATAGAATATAAGTATCAAAATTATCATTTAAAAAATGAACTACTTGGATTGTGGAAATTATTCTGCTTTAATTAAAGAAAGAAGTTGTAAAGGCAAACTTATGGAAAGGGTATGGTATATAGGTGTGTGCCTATCCCTTCTCTTTTCCATTTTGGTGAAATAATTTTATTCATTTTATTTGAACTGCACAACTGATTCAGATTGTTGTGTCATGTGTGATTTATTATTTAAAATAGAAACTTGCTCGGAAGTAGGAGTCTTAGTGTAAATGGTAGCTTGGTACTGGTATGGAATGAAAAATTTCACATCCTTTTATTAATAATCGTATAGTAGGAGTCTTAATTGTTGAGATTTCTGAGGAGGTTTAGGTTGGTCTTCGTGATACTTAGTCGTGACATTTTCTTTGCTAGATCTAATTTTTGTATATTTTCTGACTTTTCAATCTATAAAGTAAACCCAGAAGATGCGAGGATAATTATTTTCACTCTTTCGAATCTTAGCATGGTATTCTATTTATTGTGAAATTTAATTTCATGCTTTTGTTACTATTTATGACTGTTATTCATGTGATAGCATTTATATGAAGATCAACAAATCCTTCAATTTTTAGAAAGAAAAGTAATTAAGGACGAGTTTATTCAATATCCCTTCCCCGTCCTATAGTTAGATGAGAGCCTTTTGCAGCTTCTGGATCTACATGTATTAGGATGCGGAACCAGAAGCAACACCTCATTTTCACATCAATTACTATTAGACTTTGTTGGAAACAAATTAACACTTGGTATGGAAAAAAGTTACAATAATAAAAATATGCATTAAAGAGTGGTGAAGGAGACGTGGTCAATACACATGCCTTTGCATTACACAGTTTGGAGAGTAAGAGGAGGGAGAAATATTCCTTTTTTATCTCTACATTTAGAGCTGTAACATCAATTTAATTCAGCAAATGAACCTGAGAAATGCAGCCAATGGCACAACCAAGTATATACTTTTAGTATATTAGTATATTTTCGTTGTGTCATAGCACAAAGTTGAATGGGAGAAAGTGAAAGTGTTTTATGAAAAAATATAACCTTAAGAAGCTTACAATTTGTCCAAATATGTTTTCACATCATTCAACCAAATAAATGCTTTGTAGTCTTTATCCTTCTTTTTCATGTTTCACCTATTTGGCAGAGTGTGAGCATAAGGTTGGTGTAAATTAACAATAAAAATGAAAGGAAAAACAATCACTGCATTAAGAAGTCTTCTTAGTCTCATATTATCTAGACTCACAAGTATAAAATTGCAAATCAACTGTTCAGTTGACCCTGATTTCTATATCAGAGTTTTTGTACACTGCTGAAGGAAAGGTTATAAACTTCTACATAAGGGTTTGAATGCTTAAAATAGGGTATGCAACTAATGATGTTTGGGGGACATTTTTTAGAGACATTATCATTTGGAAATGCTTAGGGCATTGAAATTGCGCATCAACTTTCACGGCTTTTCTAATCAATGGCACACCAATGTAATGTAACTATTTTAAATCTTGTCTTGAAACATTGACCATATGTAACTTTCTCATGTAAATTGATTCTCCGCTAACCTTTTAAAAAAAAAAAAAAAAGAGAACTCATGAAGAAAATGGTTAACTTTATAATTTGGTAATCTTGATCTTGATCATATTATATAGATTGATCTTGTTATTTATCTGTATCGTTGTTCTAGTCTTGATGCCAATACAAAAATTGTTTCAAGTTTATATGCGATATTCAAATGAATGCTAGAGCCACTATTTCTATCTGCCATCCTTGTCTTCTGTTATATTTCATTATGTCCACTCTCTCACTCTTACCTATGTGCATGGATTATTCACTCCACTGTTGCTAATGTTGTAGATTGATAGAAAAGGTTAATGTGATCTAATGATACTGATTGAAAGATGGAAATATCTATGGCTTATCTGAAGCTTTTTTTGAGTTGATTTCCTTAATTATATTTTGTAGATTCTACCATTAGTAACTTTGTGCAAACAGATTTATGTATACCCATTTTGATTCTTTTATAAATTCATGCTAATAGCCAGGGTTTGTGGTTGTTTGCCCAAATTTTGATGTATGCCTTGCAATCATTAATTGGAAGGAATTAGATCTAAGTGATTTTTGCATTTAAGATAAATTGTTGATAGTTTCTTTTAAATATTTTTTTGGCCTATCACGTATGGCTGAGGCTAAGTACTCCTAGCTGAGGCTTCAATAACTCAACAATGTGGATGATAGTTGTAAATAGGCATCACGACGAATGATAATTTTTGCGCAAATGGTTAGAGTGATAAACTAGCTATTTTCCTAAGTACAATCCAATTACCTAATAGATGCTTGCTAATCTATGCCTGTTGCCAGGGACTACATGTGAACTCTACTCCAACTTCAATGTATAATAGTTTTATTGATACCTTGAATGACTAGGTGATGGCGAGTCTGATATTTGTTTCTTCCATTTGTAGTTATTAATGTCACAACATTGAAGTAAGTTGAGGGTGTCAAATTGGTATCATAGTTTTATTGATACCTTGAGTGATTTCGAGTTTGATCTTGTTTCTTCCATTTATAGTTATTATTATCAGCATGACGTAAGTTGAATGATCTATGTAGAATTTATTAGTTTTTGTACGAAAACACTATATCTTTTAATTTACCTGTAAACTGCAGAGTTCTATATCAATTTACCTTTCCCAAGAAAATAGCAATAAACACAACATAATGACACTTACTCTGGATTTGAGGCTTTTGTGCAGGCAAGCAAATAGAGTTTAAAATAGGTAACTTCAGATGAAATGTTTTCTGGTATGATAATTCCATCTTTTCATGTACAATTTTGCAAATATACCAATAGGACAAATACATTGATACCTGTGGTTTCTGCTTTCCTAATTGCATGATTTGTAATCATTTTTCCAGCAGTGTGAGTAAAGATTATTCTTGTTAGGGATTTGTTGTGGAGAATCTATTACTACAATTGCTGGATAAATATCATGGTAGTATGTCTGATGATGTAATATTTTTATCTTAATGGAACTGAGATCTTTCTTGCTAAGTGTAGTAACGAGATGGTAATGTTTCTATTTTCTTTAACACTTGAAATAGGCACCATGATGAGTTAGAAATGTCCCATAGGGTGGGAGTGGGATTGTTTTAGGAGTCGAGTCTTTGGTAATTGACATCTGTAACGAAGTTTTGAAAATTGATTGTTGTAGTAGTAGTGGTGTTTTGAAACTAATGTCATTGTTCTGTTGAACTTACTTCAGATAACTACTTGAAGATGGCCTGTGATCGTGGGAAGGGTGTCCCTTTGTGATATTGTTGATTGGGGCTTTGATTTTCAACTGCTTGAGAGTACACGTCATTTACAAGGTACTTGGTAATAAACCAAGCTAAGGACCACGCGTAGATATACTCGGTTAATTGCCTAGTAGGTAAATCCATTTTGTTTTCAAATTATAATCATGCAGTTGTCTATTACATCTTGTGTATTATAATAACTAAGGGATTGCAATTGGGTAGTGGGTTTTAGACCCCCAAAATAAGAATGACAATTGACAATTGTGATGAGTGGCAATAATACATCCTCTATTTCCCTGACTTTTGCAATACTGTTATATGATAATCTTGGTGAAATGAAAATTTGCTTCATTGCTTGTTATTATGATTAGCTTACAACCCAATTTTTTTTTTCACTTTGTTTTTATTGGTCAATTTAGGATGAAATCAAGAACTAGTTGTATGCATACTACAAAAATAGAGTATGCATACTACAAAAATAGAGTGTATGTTTTTCACTTTGTTTTCACTAGCTGAGATCTGAAGAAAACTTGGTGCGTATAGCAAGCTGCTATTTAACCACTACAATGACCTTACTATGCGTTATTTATGAACTTCCTGTATGAGAACTTTCTTTCTTCATCAATGTTATACCATAGATGGAAATGTAGATATTCATCTTTAATGTATATATCCTTGGTAGTCATAATAGCAATTTCTTTAATGAATCTTGGAAACTGATTTTATTGCAAAGCTTCTATTTGTTCTATTAATGACAACTGTTTTATATAAAAATTATGTTCATTATGAGTGAACCTTAGTTTTCCATTTGAGATTCAATTCAATGATTAATATGAACAATTTAGATTAATCGTTGTATTGAATCTTGAATTTTCCTTTTGGACAATTTGGGAAAAGTCATTTTTATACTAGATTCATACTATGAGTTAAGTCCATTTTCTTAAATTTGATGAAATTTTGGTATAGTGCATTTCGCTTTATTCTGCAGGTGCATACTTGATTGTGGTGGAATTAATGTCACCACTTTCATGTCGTATACTTGGAGATTAATGCAAAATGCTGCCAAAATTTTGTTAAATATAAGAAAATATACTTAACCTATGCCTATGAATCAAGAATAAAAAGTCTTCCTGAATGGGATAGGGCCACACCTTTAATAAAAAAGTGAGATCTTTACGCATGGAATAACTTTGAGTGTCATAGAAGAGGAAAGATGGATCGAAGTTGGATGAATGCAAGTTGCATGATCCCTGCGTATGAGAATGAGGTTGAACAGTTCTTGGAATTTACCTTGGAAAGAACTCGACCGGATGAGGATTGAAAATATTTGTGTCCTTGTATTAACTGTTTCAATGGGAGACGACAAATAGTACATGACATGTGGGAACATTTTCTTTGTGATGGATTAAGAAGAATTATATAACATAGATATCACATGGTGAACTAACAGACATGCAAACCGGTCCCAAACTAAGCAGATTGATATAGAAATGGGAGATCAATTAGAGGACATGATTTGTGATCTTGGAAAAGAGTCTTTTCAGCAAGCACATGCCCCTTTGTATGATACATTGGAAAGTGATTCGAAGAAGCCTTTGTATTCGGGGTGCAAGAAATCAGTGACACTATTTCCAGTGGTGTTAAGTTTGGTTAATGTGAAGGCCAAATATAGGTGGAGTGATAAAAGCTTTACATCATTGCTTAAGGTAGTGCAGGGTATGCTTTTAGAAGAAAACATGTTGCCAAAAAGTTACTACAAGGCAAAGAAGATATTGTGTCCGATGGGTATGGAGTATCAGAAAATTCATGCATGTACTAATGATTGCATACTATTTCGAGATGAGTTTGAAGAAATGCATAAATGGCCCAAGTGTGGGGTATCACGGTAAAAAGTGAAGGATGACGAGTTTAATAGTGATGAAAGCACAAAGAAAGGCCCCCTTATCAAAGGTGTTGTGGTATCTTCGTATTATTCCAAGGTTTAAGCGATTGTTTACTAATGGAGATGATGCAAAAGACCTTACCTGGCATGCAGATGGGAGAAACTGTGATGGAGTGCTTTGCCATACGGTTGATTCTTCCCAATGGAAGAAAATTAATTGTTTGTATCCAAATCTTGGGAAAGAGGAAATAAATCTTAGGTTTGGACTTTCCATTGATGGAATGAATCCCTTTGGCAATTTAAGCACTAACCAAAGTTCATGGTCTATTTTGCTAGTACTTTACAACCTGCCTCTTTGGTTGTGCATGAAGTGAAAATACATGATGTTGTCTATGATGATTTTAAGGCCAAGACAACCAAGAAATGATATCGATGTTTATCTAAGTCCCTTGATTGAAGACCTAAGAAATTTGTGCGGGAAGGAGTTAACGTGTTTGATGGGAATTGAGATGAGACCTTCAAGTTGCATGTAATGGTATTTTGTACCATTAATGACTTTCCAGCATATGGGAATTTGAGTGGATATAGTGTCAAGGGCATCATGCATGCCATATCTGTGAAGAATACATAAGTTACGTATGACTAAAACATGGAAGAAAAACAATGTCCACTTGGCATCGATGTTTTCTCAAACCTTATTACCCTTCTCAGCGATTGAAAATAGTTTTTAGTGGAAGTTAGAAAAATTAAATTATGTTAATACCCTTAAGTGGTCAACATGTTTTTGAGCGGGTTGAGGGCATAAATACTATATTTGGAAAGAACCAAGAGAAGCTAACAAGTAAAATTCGCATATGGAAGAAGAGGTCGATATTCTTTGATCTTCAATAGTATTTCGATCTAGAGGTTCGACATTGTATTGATGTTATGCATGTGGAGAAAAATGTATGATAGTGTTATCGGCACACTTTTTAACATTAAAGGCAAGACAAAGGATGCTTTGAATACTCGTCAAGATCTAGCTGAGATGGTTATACATGATCAATTATATCCAAGGTCTGATGGTAAGAAAATATATTTGCGTCTAGCATGTCATACTTTGTCAAGAAATGAGAAGACAAGTTTTTCAGTGTCTGCAGCGTGTGAAAGTGCCACAGGAATACTCTTCAAATAATAAAAGTCTTGTGCAGGTGAAAGATCTTAAATTAGTTGGCTCACAGTCTCATGATTGCCACGTCTCTATGCAACAACTCTGGGTCGTGGAGATACGAGACATCTTGCCTAACAAAGTCAAGCATGCCATAACTCGCATGTGCTTATTCTTTAATGCTATATGTAGCAAATTCATTGACCCTATATAGTTAGATGACTTGAAAAATGAGGCTGCTATTATCTTGCGTCAATTGGAGATGTATTTTTCCCCTTTATTTTCGACATCATGGTTCACTTAATTGTTCATCTAGTGAGGGAAATTAAACTGCGTGTCCTTATTTATTTATGGTGGATGTACCTGGTTGAGCGATTCATGAAGATCTTAGGGTATACCAAGAATATGCATTGTCCTGAAGCATCTATTGTTGAAAGGGACATTGCAAAAGAAGCTATTGAGTTTTGTTCAGGGTACATTGAAAAAGTGAAACCTGTTGGGCTTCTTGAGTCTCGTCATGATGGGAGAGTGAGAGGTAAGGATTCACGAGGATTGAATGTTATAACTTTGGGTCTAGAGGAATTGAATCAAGCACATTTGTACATATTGAATAACACTAATGAAGTTGTGCCATACATAGTTTGTTACGAGCCTTAGTCAAGGAAAGTAACCCAAAAATGACCAAGAATAGGGTGTTCAAAGAGCATAACAAGACTTTCCTAAATTGGTTGAAAGATACTATCTTTGGTGACAACAATGCTTTCTGAAACGTTAAGGAAGTTAGCGAATGGGCCTAAATGAAATGTTATAACTTGGCAGGGATATGATATCAACAAGTATTCGTTCTACACAAAATCACAAGATGGCAAGAGTACAATGCAAAATAGTGGGGTTAGTCTTAAGGCTGAATCCCAACACTTTGCTACTGTAAATTATTACAACCCCCGTCTGGCATCCGTGCCTTACTTCGGAGTCATTGAAGAAATATGGGAGATTAATTATGTTAAATTCACTGTGTGTTTTTAAGTGTAAGTGGGTTGATAGCAATATTAGTGTGTGGATCGATGATTTTGGATTTACTTTGGTAGATCTTAAGAAACTAGCTTATAAGAATGCGCCATTTCATTATGGCAGAATAAGCTAAACAAGTTTTTCATGTCCAAGATCCTTGTGATGAAAGGTAGTCAATGGTTTTACATGGAAAAACCATTGGTGTTAATCTTGAAGATGATGATTCAACCCTTGATACTTGTCACACTCCTTTCTCCACACACATGCCTACAATCAATGTAGAGGATGAAGTTGACAACATACATGCAAAAAGTAATGATCTTGATGAAGGAGAATTAATTAACATTGTATAATGTAATCATTTTTTATATATATTTGTTTTCATATTTACAATTAGATAACTTAGCATACTTTTGAGTCAACTTTAATTAATGTTCTTTTTTAACAGGCACATGGCTACACCACCGAGCTCCCCTCCTCTTGAGTCAGCACCTTCATCGCCTATGTCCAAGAGGACTAGAAAAGCTAAACGGTCCAGATCATTGTCTGCAAGACTCGTGGGTTTGGAGAGACCACTGGTTCATGTTGATCCTAACACTAGGAAAGCTACTGGTCTATATAGAAAGAAATTAAGGACCTATTTGGGGGTTGTCGCCTGAGAGAAAGTTGCACTACTACAAACAGCGCTTTCTATGTCGGTTATTTACCCCCTTCAACGTCGGTTCCGCAACCGTCTTTGTTATGAGTGTCGTTGATAACTAACACTTTCGACGTCGGTTGATGAACCGTCTTAGAAAGCCGCATTCAAAGACGGTTCTTAGCTTAGAACCGTCTTTGTTTATGTCTTTAAATTTTTTTTTTGACATGAAACTAAGACGGTTCTTAGCTAACAACCGTCTTAGAAATCCAAGAACCGTCTTAGAAAGTAATATTTTAAGACGGTTTTTAGATAAGAACTATCTTAGAAAGTCACATTCTAAGACGATTGTTATCTAAGAACCGTCTTCTTTTACTTTAAAAAAATTTAAACAAAACAAAACATTGGAAACTAAGACGGTTATGGCGAATAACCGTCTTAGTTTCCAATGTTTTGGTTTTTTTTAATATCCTTTTTAGACGATTTTTTATACATACATAATAATAGCCGCGGTCATATGATCAATCTCAATCGACCTTACAAAGGGTATAAAATTAAATAGCATTTCATTATCCACTCTAGCTTTAACAATCGCAAAGTTTCACTAACAAGAATAATACATATGATAGTGTAGTAAGAAAGAAGTTAGTGGCTGTATCATATATACACTGCCCTCTAATTCAATCTACTACTCAAAGAATAAAATTTAAAAATGATGTTATTTTGTGATGCTAATTATAGTGGTAAAAAAAAGTCTATAAACAACATATATACTGCCATATCCCGTACAATATGCTAGGTAAATCCCATAGAGTATGACTATCTAATATGGAAACTCCTATTATGTAATGAATAACAATCTATGATGATTTTGTAACCTCATCGGTAGCGCCAGCAACATATCCAACGTTGCCCGTATTAAGACCAGCCATACTGTAACATAATGACATATGTGTAAGAAAACAATAAAGTAAAATGGCACGTAAAAGAAGTAAGAATTCGGTCATATGTAGGACCCACGTCAACTCACAAAAGACACATTAACTCCAAGTACACCCTCATGCCTTCACTATATATTAATGCATAAGGAAAACATACTTAATGGTACAAGTAGACAGTTTATCAAGTACATGAGTAAGATCATAAACAAAGCAAGTGGAACTAGAAACCCAATGAGGAATACAAAACAAGGGTTCATCAGGAAATAATTCGGAATGTGGCACATTGTCTTTAATAGCAGAAGATGACATTGTATTTATTGAAAAACCTATGTCCTAAAATAAAATCCACGCACATCTAGAGAATTCATCAATCAAGGTAACAAAATACCTATGTCCTAAAACAAAAGTGACACGACTAGGATCCTATATATTAGGATGAATAACATCAGAAGGAGCATGAGCTTGTGATTGAACACTGCAGGGAGCAAAAGGAGCAGACATGTTTTCTAAGGTAACAAGATACACACTCCAAGTACTGCAAATGAGACCAATAAGAAACTGTTTTCTTTAACTTATTTAAGAATTGAAAGACCCAACCAACAG
>CM023947.1:19101748-19132456 GCA_013407115.1 Glycine latifolia | reverse complement strand
TGAATCTTATCATCTTGACAAATCTTTAAGGCTACTTTCTGGATATAAGCAATAAGTTGTCCATAACTCAATTGCTTATATCCAGAAAGTAGCCTTAAAGATTTGTCAAGATGATAAGATTCAGCATCAGCTTGCCAAAGAAAAGGCTCGGGAACGCAGAGATTTGGGAAATTTCTGTGAACAGTTTGGCCATCCTTGTTCTAAGCCTAAGAAGTCTGTTTACCCTCGTCACAAATCAGGAACCCCACCTAGGAAGCTTAGAAGAGAGTTCCAGACCAAACGTCCCTTTGATAAGGTCAACATCCCTAAGAAGCCTGTAGTTTGTTGGACTTGTGGCAAACCTGGCCATAAAAGTCAGTATTGTAGGCTTAAGAAGAAGCTTAGGAATCTAAACCTAGAACCCACTGTTGAAGAACAAATTAATCAGCTCTTAGTGGATTCTTCCTCTGAAGATGAATCTGATAAGGAGACTTCTAAGGATCAATCTTCGGAAAATCTGAATCAAATTCAAGAGGATGATCTATCTTCGACTGATGATGAATGTCCTTCTTCCTCCCAAATCAATGTCCTTACCCGGGAGCAAGATCTTCTTTTTGAGGTGATTAATTCTATTTCGGACCCTGAAGAGAAGAAAAACCTTTTATTAAAATTGAAACAATCTTTGAATGAACCATCTTCTTCCTCATCTTCTAAAGCTAATAATTTGTTAAGAACTAACAAGTTTAATCTTAATAATACCCTTAAGAAATTTGAAAAGAGTGTTGTCAAACCAGTAACCCTACAGGATCTTCAGCATGAGGTTAGTCAACTAAAAGCTGAAATTCGCCTCATTAAAGAACAACAGAATGTTCATCAGAATATTCTAACTGTTCTGCAATTTGGTGATCATACTGATGAGGAAAATCATGATCAGAGTAACCAACCCTCTGATAATGAATCTCCAAATGATTCAGTTATTCCTGTAGTTCCTCCAAACATTTTTGAATTAATTAATCAACTAATAATCCAAAAGTTTTTTATAAACGTCAAAATTATTGTTGGAACATTCATCCTTGAAACTGAAGCTCTATTTGACACAGGGGCAGATTCAAACTGCATTCAGGAAGGATTAATTCCAACTAAGTATTTTGAGAAAACTTCTGAACGCCTTAGTACTACTAGTGGTTCTAAACTTCGGGTCAATTACAAGCTTTCAGATGCATTAATTGAAAAGGAAGATTTAAAAATCAAAACCTCTTTCCTTTTAGTTAAAAATCTGAAAAATGCTGTTATTTTAGGAACCCCTTTTATCAAATCAATATTTCCAATAACCATTTCTGATAAAGGCATTTCTACTACTTACTTGAACAAATCTATTACTTTTAGGTTTCTTAAAGACCCAATAGTTAGAGATTTAAACCGAATCCTTTTTAAGCAAAACCAAATTAATTATCTTAAAGAAGAAATTTCTTACAAGAAAATTGATAATTTGCTTAACCAACCAATTATTGTTAATAAAATCAAGTTTTTGTCTAATCAAATCCAAAACTCAATTTGTGCCGATCTTCCTAACGCTTTTTGGCAACGCAAACAGCATATCATTGATCTTCCTTATGAAAAGGATTTCAATGATCGTCAAATCCCAACCAAAGCTAGACCTATCCAGATGAGCCAAGACCTCCTGGTTCATTGCCAAAAGGAAATCCAAGATCTTTTGCAGAAAAGGCTTATCAGGAAGAGTAAAAGTCCTTGGTCTTGTTCAGCATTTTATGTCAACAAACCAGCAGAAATTGAACGAGGATCTCCCCGTTTCGTCATCAACTACAAACCCCTCAACCAAGCCCTTCAATGGATCAGATATCCGATTCCTAATAAGAAGGATCTTTTAAACCGCCTTTTCTCTGCTAAAATCTTTTCAAAATTTGACATGAAATCGGGATTTTGGCAAATTCAAATTAATGAAAGGGATTGTTATAAAACTGCTTTTACCGTTCCTTTCGGACAATATGAATGGAGAGTGATGCCGTTTGGACTTAAGAATGCTCCTTCAGAATTTCAAAAAATTATGAATGACATCTTTAATCCATACTCCTCTTTTATTATTGTCTATATTGATGATGTTCTTGTGTTTTCTCAATCTGTTGACCAGCATTTTAAACACATCAACATTTTCATACAGGTAATCAAGAAAAATGGTCTTGCTTTATCTAAAACTAAAATCAACCTTTTTCAAACAAAGATCCGTTTCCTTGGTCACAACATTCATCAAGGAACTATAATTCCCATCAATCGTGCCATTGAATTTTCTAACAAATTCTCAGATCAGATTATCGAAAAAACCTAACTCCAGCGTTTTCTCGGTTGTCTAAATTATGTGGTTGACTTCTTCCCTCAGCTGAGTAGCCTTGCTAAACCTCTGTATGACCGTCTCAAGAAGGCTCCTCCTCCTTGGACAAATACCCATACTGACATTGTCAAACAAATCAAATCTCAAGTCTAAAACCTTCCTTGCCTTTATCTTCCCAATCCTTCAGCCAAAAAGATTGTAGAAACTGATGCCTCTAACATAGGTTATGGTGGTATTCTCAAGCAGTCTGTTAATGGCAAAGAACAAATAATTGCATTTACTTCTAAGCATTGGAATCCTGCCCAGCAGAACTATTTCACAGTTAAAAAAGAAGTTTTGGCAATTGTTTTATGCATTTCTAAATTTCAATCTGATTTGCTTAATCAAAGGTTTTTAATTCGTGTTGATTGTAAGTCTGCAAAAGAGATTTTACAAAAGGATGTTAAAAACCTTGCATCTAAACAGGTTTTTGCCCGATGGCAAGCTATTTTAAGTATTTTTGATTTCGAAATTGGATTTCTCAAAGGTACTTTAAACTCCTTACCTGATTACCTTACTCGTGAATATTTACAGGGGAGAGATCGGTAAGTTCATGCCCAACTCAGTGAAATCTTCCTCCTCATGAGGAAGGGGGAAAGGAAAAGTTATGGTCACTAAACCAAGACTAGTTGTTGCTGGTTCGACTTCCCATGTAGGATCTGCAGGGGCTGCATCTTCATCCAATCAGGAAGAAGACTCCAAAAATCAATCAAAATCTGGGTCATCTACCCAGTCTGGGTCATCTACCCGGATCTTACCTCAATCTATCACAGGGACATCAACCCAGAAACCTAAACCTCAATCTCAAACAATGGCAGATTATGCCATGCCTATCCAAACCCTTTTGGCCCTCCATGAACAGGGTCTTTCCCATCTCCCGAAAGGCCTCCCATCTAAATCATGGACTGATGTTACTTCGGACGAAGAAGGAAACCAAACCATCCTAGATATGATCAAGACCATGTCCCAAACTCCCATAACCCTTCACAAAGGCAAAGCCATAGTTCAGCAACCAAAACCATTGGCAGTCCAAAAACCAAAACCCCAAACACAATATGTCTCAAAGCCTAAATGTCAGGAGATTGTCCAAGTAGAACCTGAATTTTGGGACTCCAAACCAAACAAAGTTTCCTTGAAGATCTTTCCCAAAGATATCCAGGGGAATCAATTCCATTATGTGTCGACCTCTATGCTCAAGACAAGGCATTTTTATGAGTTTATTCTGGTAGACACTAACTCAGTCCAGATTAAACATCATAAAAACAGGGACTCCGAGCAAATCGCTTATTCAACTCTGCAAATTCTTAAGGTCCTAACACCTAGAGAATTTGGAGACATAAATAAGATCAAACGTTTTTCGCAAAACTATGATCCCATTGGTTTTTCATATTGGGATTATCAAACTACCTGGAATAATGTATTTTATTTTCAAAATAAAGATTTTATGCATTCTTGGCTTATTTATTTCAAACAGAATGTCCAGTATAAGTTCCCTCAATGGTTCTTACAGTGGTGGAATTTCTATGGACCAATCCTTGAGATACTCCCTTCTGAGGTGGTATCTGGATTAACAACCTTCACGAAGAAGTTCGAGTATCCAGACAATGACCCATTCTCGGTGGATCTTCACTTCTTCAGCAAACTTTCTCTCGCCTGGATCTTCCAATGGCGATATACCTTTGGTAATACTCCCATCAAAGCAGAATTACCAATACTCAAACGACAAGCTCTGGTAAAGTGGTGACCCCAGTTTGACCATGCAAGAGCCAGTTCTGACCAGATTTCGCTTCGGTTTAAACAACATCCAACATTCACCAAAGCTGCAGACCCAGAAGCCTGCAAATTCCTCAACCAAAGATCACAAGTGTTATCAGCACTGGCAGCTTCTTCCTCCAAAGAGAAGCTTGCAGAAAACATAAGAATGACCTTTAATCTTTTGGAAAAGGAAAACCAGGACGCCTGCTCCTCATCCAAGCAACCTGCTGAAGCCTCCTCAGAATCATCGGACGATTTCTACCAGAATGAAGACGATTGCTTCGGTATCAATCTAGGCGGCGAATGAAGAACTCAGACATCGGCAGCATTGTGGTGGTAGCTCCTTCGCAACGGACGACATCATCACCAACCTCAGCATGACATCATCTTTTCCTGCGGCAGTCTACTGTTTAGTTTTTATTGTGGTGGTAGGTTTTCCGGTTTAGTCTACCGGAACTGTAGAAACAGGAAATTTTATGTGTTTATAAGGGCTGCGTCCCTCATTTTACGAACAGGTTCCATTTTTAGTTGTATTTTTCGAGTGTCTTCAGGATTCAGAGTGTTTCCCTTAGGTAAACTCTGAGTTTGTAACCATTGTAATCTTTAATCTTTGAGAAATAAACAAGTGTTTTCTCATCTTTTGCTTTCTAATCTTTTTGCATGTTTATTTTTGTATAATTGAATTTTTCTCTTCTCACCCACTCCCTCTCATCTCGTTGGCTCTGCCGCACTTGAGAGTTTAATTTTATGATTTAAGGTTTTCGTTAAATTTTGTTTACTATTGTTCATAGCCATGTGAATTCCGTATTCTATTCCTACTTTCCATATGTATTGGTTGTTCTGAGTTTTCTTCCCTAGTCCTCGCTTCCACCCTATAATATATATATATATATATATATATATATATATATATGTATGTATGTAGTGAGGTAACAAGAGTAAATCTTGGTCATACAATTATTATTCACATATTGTCAAGATTGTTTTAAGGTTTAAATATGTTTTCATCCCTTCAAATATCACAATTTTTGTTTTAGTTTCTTTTTAAAATGTAATAGTTTTTAATCCCAAAATGTTTATATTTTATTATAAGATGTATCACAGTATAAAAAAATTGCTTTTACTTTCACACTAAATGGATACAAAAATTTAACTTGTATACTAACAACAATTTATTTGTCCATTAAAAAAAAGTTTTAAAACAATTCTTTCATTTTTAAAGCTATAAAAAAATACACGCAAATATCACAGATTTTATTTCTTTTATTATCAAGCGACCACACTTACCTTTTATTTTATTTCATTTCAAAAATAAAATTAATTTCTATATACGATTTTTATTTTTGAATTTTATTAAAAAATATTTTTTGTAAAATTCAAACAAATAGCTATTATAATTTTTTTTTTCCACTAAACTTAGTTTATATAATTAGTTATTGAGATATTTTTGTATTCATGATTAATCCAACAGTGTTTAGCCATCTCGAATCCTTCTAATCATTGCCATGTATCAGTTTATTAAATATTCTAGCTACTAGTTGTCTTTAAATAGATCATGTTTTAAAAGCAAATAATAGCTGTTTAAAATTAAAGAATTATAAAAATTGTTTGACAAAGTACATTAAAAAGGTGTGTATCTAGTTAACATCTCTATATACTGGCCAAAAGGAGTAATTTAACATGAACATTAATTGAGCCAGCTTTAGATATTCTAAAACTTCCATAAAAGAGACATGGGCATGCTCCAGCCTTTCTCAAGGGAATATTAAAACTTACCTCTTTGGGTGTTCGAGGATGGTTCTTTCTTGAGAAAAAATGTTTCCTCGCTTTCTAGCACTTCATCCTGTGCACTATCCCTAGCAGACTTCATCATTTCAATAAAACTCTGGTTTTTCTGCCCAGTTGTCCTGTTAAATCAATTCCATAAATCCATCATAAACATGTAAATAAATCCATCATAAACAAGTATATCAATATACTTGTGCATATCCATAACCATAATATATTTGGTTTTGCATCAGTTTTAGGAAAATCGTGTCAAATTTTCATGTTAACACGAAGGAACTTCATCTAGCTTTCACTTTTCCATATCTTACATTCTTTAGTTACACATATTTTTATATAAGAGTTAATACAGATATTTTTATTTATTATCAAAATCATTATAGTTACGTTTGACCAGATTATTTAACTAGGCATTTATTCAAGTTTATCAAAATATAATTTTATATTATTGTGAAGTTAATTGGTTACTGTTGTGAATTTAATTTTAATTGTTAATTAATTACGTGTTTTTATTTTTTTATTTAATTTTAATTATTATTCAAATTTTCAGTTAATAATTTGATAATATAAAATTATTTTAAAATATTAATTCATTAATTGACTATTTCCTCTTAAAAAAAACTTAATTAATTACTATTGTGAAATCAATTTCCTTACACATAACTTTTTTATTTCAACAATTACTCGCCCAATATTGGATTCTCACACACACACATATATATATATATATTATAAATAATATTTGATTGATATTTGTGATTGGGTATACTTGTCTTATACTATAGGCTCTAGCTTCCAAGATGATAAGATACTATAGTCTATAGACTCTAGCTGTCTACCACTTTAGCATACATGGCAAATTTCTCCTTTAAATTAAAATATTTAATTGATTTGTTTGACAGGTAAAATATTTAATTGATATAGTCTTATTTTAAATATATGGTCTTTAATAAATGCCATTTAAAACTCATTTTAATCTTAACAAAAAACCAAAAAGAGAAGAAGAAGCAAAAGGAGGGAGGATTTTAACCCCTCATAATTCAATATTAAAATATAAAAAAAAACAAGAAAAATAATACAGAAGATCATTCATGATCGTAGGCAAAACTTAAAAGATAAATAAAAGATTCAGTTTGGAAAGTCATGTTCAATTCAAATGGTTAAGCAAAGCTGCAAAGATACATGCATGGCATGACCACATCTGGAAATACTCATCACAGAGAGAGAGATATACCAACTAAACAGATTATCAATTTTCAAGATCATAATAGAAGCAAACCTGGAAGAAAAGAACCAAATAATGGTTGTTCTAAATCTCCCCACTCGAACCAAATAATTGCTTCAGCTTTTGTAGAAGTTAGATGGAAGAACTTCTATTAAGTTAGTGCACGATTTAATTTAACTTCTGGGATAAACTCAACTCATTTTACTTTTTTAATTTCTTACCCAAGTGCCTATTGAGAGGTTTATTTAAACAGGACCTTAAAGCTAAGATTTTTGAATATATAAACTCAACTCATTCTGTATATGTTTAAGCAAAAGTATTTTAAGGCTTCCAAATAACAAGAATTACTTTTTTTTATAACCTTGTAGAGATGTGTTTAAGATTCAAACCAAACTTTAGCGTAAGATTTTCCTATGAGTAGCATGAAGAGGGAGCAGGTACCTGTAAAAACAGACCATTGGATGCTTTGATTCTAATTTTGAAGGGGTCATTATTATCCCTTATAATCTCAAATGTTTCTGGTTTGCTAGGTGAGTCTAAAACTGCTACAATTTTGTTTCCACCCCTATGATTTTCCAGTCCCACAAATTTCTTGTTGTACACTCTCAAGTTGAAGGATGAGTCATTGACCCTCCACAGCTGCATATTATGAACAAGTAATTAGCCAAGTGATGAATGTGATTCCTATTACAGTTGAAGTTACATATGTACCTTGAATGTTTCCCAAAGAGAAGCTTCAACACGGTTGGCTACAACAAGTAATTAGTCAATATTGTATATTTTCCCAATAAGTGCATATTCATACGAATGATCACCCCACTCGGACACTCTCATCCAACATCCACTATTTTACCAATTCTCATTCAATGTTAAAATAATCTCACAAACAAGGTTTGACAAAAGGATAAATCCTAGGTACAATTTTTTAAGTGTTTTTAGTAACGGTGCAGTTATCAGGTAAGATCATACCAACATAAGCTGCATCATTAATTACTACAAAAGCTTATAATAAAAGAAAATGAACAGTATTCAACAATTATCATTTGTAATTATCAAATTTCACCTACCCACATTCTGGCAATGCTTCCCATAGATTTTATAGAACTGCTCTTGCACCTTAGATTTTTCAGATCTGACAGCTTTTCTCCCTTTGAAGCATTTATGTAGCTAGAATCAGTCAACAATTTGCATGACACATGAATGATGTTGACTCCCATCAACATAATGTGCCTACTACACAGTATACACAACACATCAAACTGCAATCTAGGCAGCTAAAGTTTAGGAACTACATGACCTTGCAATCTTATTTTCACTTTTCATGTAGCAGCGAATATTCAACATACTTACAATTTTAAAATAAAAATATCATGAGACCATGCAAATTGAGGGGCATCAACCATTGCCAAAATCAAAACAAGCAATGCAACTTTCATTACGATTTAAAACACTACCATGATGCATGGTATAATACAACAAAAATTTTAATACTAACATTTCATTTACATATGGGAAATAATTGAAAGTAGTATGTTGATAAATTACTGGAATCAAAACTTTTAATATTGAAATCTCAAACAAACAGTATATAGTTAGTGGATTTAGCCAATTTTATATGACTCATTAAATTTTAAGCATGAAACAACATCAAATAATTCACCATAACGTCTTGGTGGTGAGGAGGCAGAGGGAAATAGTTGGAAGTGGGCGTTTCTTGGGGGTTTTAGGGAGAGGGAGGCATAAGGATAGGTACAGAGTGAAAGTGGGAATCAGGATATAAGAACATCTGTTAAGAGGTTTCTCCTCTCCTCTAGGGCTCTAATTCTGTGCATAATTTCCCCATAAAAATGTTTTTTATTGTGTTTGGAGTATTGATTTTTCATGGAAACTTTGTCTTCCTCAAAAACTTGAGTGACAGAGAAACTAGTGAAGCAAAATCTTTCTTTCCTGGCTAAAATACAGTGGAGCAATACTTGACAAAAATAACCTAAATTGCCGGAGGCAGCTAAACACAACAAAAATATCACACCATCAAGCATTACGATGAGAATAATTAAGCTAATTTCACTTGCTACAAAACTTGACAAATACATTACAGAAACAGGGATGCACAACGAAATTGCAAGACTAAAAACTAAAATCAAGCAGATGCACTTAAACCTGAATTTTGATTACAACAGAGTTCTGCTGGCGACGGTTTTTACGAAACTGTCTTAGAATTATTGTATTTATTTACAAAAATGTCACCGCGTGTCTTTCTAAGACGGTTCCTTATCAACCGACGTAGAATCATCATCTTAAAAAGGGTTTTTTGTAGTAGTGTTGATGTTACATATATTAACTGGAAACATATTCCTACATCTCAAAAGGATTTGATTTAGGAGGACATTAAGGTATTTCAAATAAACCTTGTATGTTATGGTAATTGGATGTATTAAACCGGCACATTGTTGTTAATCACTAACTCTTACATGTCATTTTGTAATAAAGCACGAATTTGATATTCCAGAAGCGTCTAATAAAAGGATGAAGAAGAAAATCCTCCAGACTGTAGGAGGGCGATATAGTCAATTTAAGTCAGATTTGACCTCCAAATGGGCTCTTGTAGAAGGTAAGGATGATGCCAATGGGATTGTGTGTGACAAGTACGGTATTAGCAAATACAAGTGGAACTAATTTTGTCAAAGTCATAGAGACCCTTCATGGGAGGTTAGTTGTGGTTTTTTTTTTTTTTAATTGACATTTATGATTTATTTAAACATTTTGTTGACATAGTGTTTAATTCTCACAGGGTGTTAGAAAGAAGGCACAAACCATCCAAAAACACAATAGTGCCCCTTACGTATTGTCTTGTTGGGTTATGACTTTCTTGACGAAAAGTTAATGGAGGAAAAATGAAACAAACAATTGGAGCAAGCAGCCTAATTTGGGAGTAGTGAAGCAATTGTTAATCTCCCATCTCCCATTAGACGATCTATGAAGTGGAAGCTGATTCGCACAAAACAAATTGGGCCATATGACATCTGAGACAACACGTCAAATTGTTGTAGGATTGTAAGTTAATTTTTAGTTTCAAATGTAAATATACATATAATAACAACAATAGTATGTAAACAATTTAATCTTTTTTTATTGCAGGATTCCCTAGAAGAGCAATCCACGCATGATAGCTTTGTTGTCCATGGACGTTAGGATGTACTGATCGTGTTGGTGCTGCTAGAGTCGATGTCACCATCAAACAAATACTTTGGACCACTTCACAAAGCTCCCACACATCTACATTGACAAGCCCAAAAAAGATGGATCAACTGAAACAAAATCTTAAGGAGGAGTTGACATAGAATATTAGAGATGAGTTAGAACAGTTGATCACTAAAAAAATTGACAAAACAACTAATGTTGTTCAACCAGATGCAATCCCAACAACCACATCCACTTAAGCCAGATGTAGCTCCTTTCGATGCCCGTGTGAGCATAAAGGCAAGTTGTGTTGATCCCTCGGGGTTGGATCTTGACACTAATATCTCAGATAGGCATGAGTTGTATGTTGATGTCATTCCTCCCCGTTTGGTTGCCCTTGTGAGAGTTTATGAGGGGTCATCAACCATACCCTGCGTGCCTTTGGCGAATGATATGGTGAAGGTGGATGTTGAAGAAGTTCAAGATGCTGATGCTCGCGTCCCTATACTCATTGAAGAGGTTCAGTTAGTGGGATAGGCCCTGAACACCTTCATTGCTTGGTCGAAACATCTTGTAAAGCCTTTTTCAAAAAAAAGGTATTTCCTTTTTATTGTGTTTATTTTTATTAAAAAAAGATTTGATCAAAATAAAGTCGTGACTATCATTAACTTATGTTTATTAACTGGGTAGGATAAACAAGTACCAAAGGAGCCAAAGAAGCTTGTTGATAGGCCGAAGCCTGATGATGATCCTATATACTAGATGATTTTGATGATCCTGCAACGTTTCCTTAAGCCTATGCAGGTGTCGTGGGATGCAACTATGTTTAAGGTGTACAATGATAATATTCTCTTGTACATAAAGCAAGAAGATCTTAGGGAAATAGCACATGGTGATCAACGTCTGAACATCGTAGTTTTACAGTTTGTGGATTATGTTAGTCCATTACCTAATTGATTGTATTAAATTGATTAATAATTTACATTATTTCAACAAAAGTAGGCATATGAATGAGTTAAGTATGTGATCGGGGAATGGTTATGTGTATGGATTCCTTGAGCCTTTTTGAATGGGAAAGTAAAACTAAAAATACAAATAAATAATGTATGCATTATAATAACTTAATGTTCTCAAATGCAGTGGAGAATTGCAACAGGTGGTGATATGTCCTAAGTACAATGTTGTCTCCTAGTTTTATTCCTTGCACAATAAGTCTGACAACTACTTCAAAGGAATAGTTAACATCTCAGTTTTAATTTGTAACACATTTACTTTTTCCTTAATATCATATATAAATATTATAATCGTACAATATACATGCATGTTTTTCTTAACCAGTGCTTTGACAAAACCGATGTTATATAGCACAATACAACATCAATTTTGAGAAAAACCGATGTAGATTATGATTTTCAACATGAATTTTATGAACGATGTAAAAATGACCTACTTTTAATGACGTTCGTTTCAACATCGGTTCAAAACCGATGTTGAATATCCTCAAGAGTCAATGTTAATGAGTTATTTTCTAGTAGCGTGTCTCACATTGATGTTTTATAATAGATCAGAGTAGGAAAAATTTACCAAAGATAACAACGGGTCAACACCTTCGTATAATTGAGGATTATATAATTTAACAATAAAGTAGGGTAAGAATAATTTGTTTACTGATAAATTTTTTTATAATTAAAGTCATAAAAATAAATTACTCACCAACCATATAACGTCTGGAAATTTTTACAGAAGTAATCAGTAATGGGAGTGAAGGTAAAGACATTGTTTGGAACTAATCCACTATCACCTTTTGTCACGTTTGTACCAAGTAGAAAATTCAACTTAAAGGATTAATGTGTTGAACGATATTCGCCCAAATTTGCCACGACAAAAAACTTCGACGTAACATAAACATCACCTTTAACTAATTCCTTTTCAAATTTGTATATATAGTCCCTTTTGATTGAAGCGTGGATTTTGGTAGCCTAAAAAAATTAAAAACATGTATTAAAAATGAGTATATAATAAATAATAACTTGCATATATAATAACATTCATAAAATTACAGCCTTGGTGTCCATCAACACCATTTCAAGGGAAAGTGGTATTTTTTTGTATCAGCATCTGGCACTCACCACATCTTTAAAACTCGCACAAGTATAATGCAATTTTAGTGTTTCTTAGTGATAGCAAAAACCAAGTCATATTTCGTAGCCATTTGAAATGAAATTGTAGATGAGAAAAACGATGAATTAGGATGAAAGATAAGCAAGAGAGCACAAGAAATTGTTATACTGATTATCCATTTAAATAGAAAGGTAAATACCATTTGATAATTATGACAAATAGGTATAATTATGGTATATGGAAATTAAAAATATCAAAATTATCATTACTATCAATCAATATTAATGATTTATTTTTATAATTGATTTTATATATATACATACACGTATTAATAATTGAATTAGTTCTAAATTTCACTAATTGATTTTAATTACCATTATTACCATTATATTATATTTTGTGATCTAATTGCTTTGGTTGCAACTAGGCTAACTCATATCCATCCAAAATTGTAGAGAAATTTTTTTTACTACAACACAACTAGCTAACACATCTCTACTTTTGTAATTTATATGTTACACATTTTTCACTAATTGATTTTAATTACCATTATATTATATTTGTTTGATCTAATTTCTTTGGTTGCAATAGGCTAACATGTATCAATCAAACATTGTAGAGAATAACTTCCTTTTTTTACTACAACACAACTGGCTAACACATATCAAGTTATAATTGGTTGATGGAGGTAATGTTATGATTTGAGTTATTCTCCTCCATTTGTGATTATATGGGTAAATTATAAACTTAATTAGTAATTGGTTTTAGTAATTAGAAACATAATTAATTAGCAAAACTTGTTAGAAAGGCACGTGTGAACTTTCCTTTTTTAGTTTATTCTCCTATGCATATACTATAGATTTTCTAAATCATTGCAAGCATTAATCATTTCTTGAGTACATTAGTCATTTTCTAGTAATTTGGTAATTATCCATGTATGGCATTTATGGAAGCATGCATCCATCATGGGCATCTATCTTAAAAATTGTCATTCAACATTTTCTCACATTTTTCTTCTTCTGATTATGCATTCCACACTATAAAAAACAATTGATTTACATTACTCATTTCCCCTAGTTTTTAGGATATCATGGCTCCATATATATTCAATCTTGTAAAGTTGCCTACAGTTGTCTTCCACATTCATCTTTCCTTTCTAGTTTGGTCTTCCTTGAAGTAGGGTTTGGTTTTTGGATGTTTTTAGCCCAATTTTGTCAAACCCATGTTAATCATCAAAAATAGTCATTAGCTAACAAAAACAACTATTTTAGTTGTCAGCGTTAGAAAAGGCTATTTCAATTGCTAATAATAAAAAATGGTTAATTGAATCGTCAACCATGTTTTACCACCACTTAACGTTGTTTAATTTAATTTGGTAATAGTTGATACTTAGCTCAATTCTTCATAGGATCGACACTCTATTTTTTTTTTTTGTGAATGACATGGGAGAATACCCCCTAGATAAAATAAAAATCTTGTGAAAACATGATAGAAGTTATATCAACCATAATAGCACAAGAGATACAAGGCATAACAAAAGATTCAGTCATAACAACACTCTACTTATCTCTCCATCATTTAACCAGTTTTTTTACCTGTGCGATACATAGGGTAAAAAGAGGATTATTGCCCATGTTAAAAAAAGATTTAATTGTTTTTATTTTAATTCTAATTATTTATTTAACTATAAAAATGGGCATAGACATCTGTCAAAGAATATGATAATTTTTAGTTGATTTTTTGTCATGATTAAATGTCCAAATTTATATGGTTGGAAGCAAAACCTCATGAAGTAAATTTTATATATGTTATAAAGTTGTCACATTTTTTTATGAGCACATCTAAAATTTTGGGATGATTAAAGGAGTGTATTTGAATTTACTATATTATAGTTACTCTTACAACTACTACTTTTATAAAAAAAATTACTTTTTTGCTAGTGAATTTTAGCTAAAAAATTCTTTAGGATACTTTTTTTTTTCATCCACATATATAATGGAATACTATTTTGACTTCTAGAAATCTTTGATTATAAAAAAGAATGATCATCCAAATCAATCAGTCCTAATATGGTACTCGTACAATGCATATATATATATATATATATATATATATATATATATATATATATATTGCAAGGCAATAGTTTTGAAAAGACAAATAGTTTATCTTCTCTTTAATCTTAGGCAAAATATGATTGGGGGTTCCAATTCAAAACCTTATGGTAAAATAAGAACATTCCCCACATTTGAAGCTCCTTTTTTACCATTAGTCGGAACTTGTTTCACTTGCATATCATAAGGAATTCGAACAATTGCTTTAGATATAGTATCAGGAAGTACCACTAGTAGAACCTCCATATCGGCAGGCTTATTAGCTAAATGACAATTGGCATAGACACACTACTAGAAAATATGGATTTAACATCGGCCACTTAACATCGATTCTCATGAAAATTGATGTTGACATAAATATGATGGAATTTTTGTAAATAAAGTGTCATTGTTAACATCGTATATAAAATAACTGATGTTGTGAGTTTTCCTTAACATCAGTTATTTTAAAACCGATGTTGTGAGTGGTAAGTTAAAATCATTTTTTCATAACATCGATGTTGGTACTTTTCGCTTAACATCTGTTATTTTAAAACCAATGTTGTGAGTTCTAAGTTAACATTGGTTTATCATAAAATTAATGTTGGTATTTTTCGCTTAACATCAATTTTTTAAAATCAATGTTGTCAATGTTACATTCTAATATCAATTTCACTCTGTGACGCCATGCCTTCCCCTAGCTCCCTCAAAACCTCTCCCTTCGTTCTCGAAACTGATTTTCCTCTGACCCCAATACACGATTCAAAATAAAAAGACAAGACCTCTATGTGAAGTATTGGTTCTCTCTTTCACTGCCAAAGCTCTCTCACATGAATTAGGGGCTCTTCAATTTGAACAATAGAGGTACACGATGCAAGAGTTGAATTTGTGCGTGATGCATTGTGTGAACATCATGTTTACTTAGGGTTTGATTTGGCCTCTCTTGCCACTGATCCCGATTGGAGAGGCGTTGGATTATTCTCCCTGGACTCTCCCCACTGATTTTGAATAGCACAATGTCTCCTTGAATGGTGATTTCAGCATCCAAGTTCAATTAAGGTTTTACTTCCCCCATTTTTTCTTTTCACTAGTTATGTTGGTCTTCTCTTAATTGATTGAACTTATTTTGCAATTCTACGATATTTTGAATTGCACAATGTGTCCACTAGGCTTTTGCACGTTGTACTTGTATTCTGAGTTATTTTGAAGCCTTTTTGGTTATTATGAATTATAACTATTGTTGATACCTAGTAATTTTAGTTGGATGACCATTGTTGATATATCTCTTTTCTAGAGACATTGTTATTCTATTTCTTTGCATTTTCTTTATTGAGTCTTTATTCTGCATAACTCTGTTACAAGTGTGTTGGTTATCATAGTGAAACAGATGCTCCTGGGAAAAGACTTGCTAAACCCTCATATTTTGTCTATTCGAGAGTGACTATCCTATGGAAAATGGCTATGCTCGACCTATTGAGGCAATCCATGTTCTTGTTGATATGCAAAACATGGTGGTGATAGAGTTTGAAGATCGATTGGGAAAAAATGCACATTCCCTCAAGAAGGTACTAGAATAATATTTGTATGCTTATCATTTGTCATCGTATTCTTTCTAATTGGATTCTTTTTATCTGATGTTAATGTTTTTTTTTACATGGATGTGATTGTTTAAGACACATCAAGTATTTTGATGCTCACTTCACAAATTTCACCCGTGGAGTGGAAACAATCGAAAATTGTGTATGTTTGCATGAATAGGACCATGGAATGCTCTGAAAACATTAAGATTGTAGAATTGGCTTAGCAGAAGTCCAAAGATCTAGAAGACTTACAGTTTCTTTCATATGTACTGTGGCCAACTATGAGTATGGATTTTTTTTTTTTGGCATTTTTATTAGGCAAGTAGGGTATCACATCCTTTTAAGAGACAAATATGTTGACAATGACATTTTAAATCAATCTTATATTAATTATTGTAAAATTCATAAATATCCAGTATCTGCCAACCCTTTGAATTATTGTTAGACTCTGCATCTCTTTACTCTTTGAATTAAGTTAGCTTGTATTTTTGGTTGAAGTAACTTTCAACATGATTTTTGTGAGTGGATTTTTCATGAACTATTTGAATATGATATTTAAATATGGAAATGTGTGTTTTTCCAAGATGGAAGGATCGAAACTGAAGTAAATCTAATTGGAATTCTCAGCCTAGAAGCCTTACTACTTGGAGAGTTTAAAAAATATGGAACCATGATTGCACCTGGCCTATATGCACTAGTTCATCAAAACTTTTTTGTTGCTCGCATGGACATGTCTATTGATTCTAAACCTGGTGAAGCTTTAAATCAGGTAATTTGCATTGAATTACTAAATGTGACCTTAATAGGTTGTGCTATATTTATTTGTATCTCTATTAATAAAAATAATTTAGAATAATTTCAGTGGCATCCCATAGTTCTAGTTTAGTAGTAGATGAATCAAATAAAGTGGTGATTGTAAATGTCCTGGTAGCAGTGAGTTTTCCTCCCACAAAAATATTCATATTTTAGTTTTCATCGTAGTATCTCATACCACCTATTTTTCTTTTTCTTTTTTCTTGTAATTTCAAGTTTGTGATTCATGGATGTAAACTATTACAATGTTTAAATCCTTTGTTGTGATCTTCCTTGTATATTCAAAAGCCAAATTTATCACTTTGTTACTTTAACACTCAAATAACAATTGGATACTTTCATGATTTTTTTTCATGTGAACTGTTGCCTCCTTCTCCAATAAACTATGTATGTAATTCTTTTCTAAGTGTACATTCTTACTTTCCCAAGATGTTTTATAGGTTATGGAGGTCAATATGAAATTCGAAGAACCAGGTGAGAAGAATGTTCACAATAATGCATTCTGCTATAGGATGGGATCTTTTGGGAATTAAATAAGGCCCTATTGTGAAGATTCGAAAGTATTGGGTTGCTCAAGCTAAGGAGTAGTATGATAAGTGTTAAATGTATGACAAACGTACCAATTGTTCAAGTAATAAAGAAACAGTAAGACCGAATATCGATTCCACAGGGACTTTCTTGTACTCGAAATTAATATACTTTTGTTTCTAAGTAATTAATGAATCAATTTAGTCGGTAGAGTAAATGGCATAATACTAAATTAGACTTAAGATAAACTATAAAGCGTAATAAATACAGAGAAAGAGAGAAAAACACTCGGAATGATGCGGTAATGGTTGGAACACGATGAGATAGATGTTGGAAGCTTAACTAATCGGAACTATCTTTGATGTGATATTAAAGGTTTTTCTCTATTCAACATTATATTCGCTCACCCTCATCTACTAATATAATCTAACCTTGATTCCTCAAGTGAAAGTCTCTAAATCACTTAATTTCACTCCTAATCCCTCAAGAGTTATGTTAACCGATTTGCATTATGATTAGAGATGATAACCTAGGCTAAACAAACTATTCTATTCCTAGACATGATACATTTAGAAGCATTTTTTAGTTCTAAGGAAATAACCATTTTCTAATGCATTAAAACCTAAACAAAGCATGCAAATAGGTGATCAAACCACTAACATGAATAAAGCTCAGAAAAACAACAATAATGCTAAAATAACATTGAATAGATAGTTAGAATCATTACATCAAAGTGTTCTATTGTTGAACTTCCAATAATGGGGGTTTTAGCCTCTCATTTCCAAGAGAAGCTTACAAAAATGGAAGATAAGGGCAATGGGAAGAAATGGATGGAAAGGAATTAGGTGAAAATGGTAGCTCCAATGGTGTGGAAGGATGTCTCCTTTGTGACCTAGCAGAGCTCCTTACTTCTGTTCTTGCCCAAGTGTAAGTGTATCTCTTCTTTTCCCTCTCTTTTTGCCTTAAAACGCTGGGCAGCATCGTGGTTCATGCTGAGCGCGGAAAGGTCACGCTGAGTGCACCTTTAATGTCCAGTTAGATACCACGTGTTGAGCGAGTAGCTCCTGTCGCATTGAGCGAGTAGCTCCAGACCTTGAGTTCCACCTTCCATACCCTTGCAATGAATTTCTACAAAAAATACAACCAACACTTCATAAATAAACTAAACTTAGCATCCACTGGATAAAAGCTGAGAAGAAGCTAATTCCTATATTTTAATCACAAAAAGAAGCATTCAAAGAGGAAAAGATGAGATAATTGCCAAGTAATTTATATGTAACTTTACGTATGCTTAGCAATTATCAAACCCCCCCCCCCCCAAATTTAAAGCTTAACTTGTCCTCAAGCAAAAGTAAGTAAATGCTAACTAGGTTAGATCAATGGCACTATCAGGAATGAAACACATCACACAACTGAGATAATCGTGACTTTTTCCAAAAACAATTTAAGCATCCAAACTTCAATTCACACTAGTCATAGTTTCATGAAGGAATCAATCAAGCATACACTTTAGTGAAAGGAGTTAGCAAGAATGACAGATATAAAAGAAGATCAACTTATGCTTCAATCCTCACAAGGCTAGCATTTCACTCAAGCACACAAGTGTTTCGGTTATGTAATCTCATTCAATACAATTGAAATAACCATTCTTAGATTTGCACATCCTTAATTTGCTTCAGAGGACCACTATTTCTTGGTTTCTCAACTCATTCCACTTGCCACAACAACAACACACAACAACAGCACACAGAGCTACTTGATCTTGGTTTTATTTGTTTGTTTAATTTTAACTCATCCAAGGCATGTTAACCTCTGTGTGCTTGTTATTCACTTCCCTGCAAGAGGTTTTTGTCAAATACACTCCCCCAAATTTGAGACAAATTTGTCTTGATCCATACTGATGCTCTCCTAAAATCTAAGGTAAGGTGAACCTATTTCCAGTTGCTTTTCAACTCAAGGTTCAAGAATCAAAATTCATTATCATATTAGGCTCAAAAGGGTGCAAGAGATTCAACATTAATTGACAACAGGGTTGGCTTTTGGCCAAGTGGTTAAATTTAAATTCAAAAAGGCCTTGATCATTTTCACATCACACATGCATTCAAGCAGTTCAAGATTCATGCAAAGCCAAAAAGTGTAATAAATCATTTTCTCACAGTTAATAGGTACACAACTCACACGGTGTAATGAAGCCTAGAGTTTTTCTTCACAAGAATTACTGTCATGAAAGCTAACTAACTCACTCACGTGCATACAATTAAAGAAACCATCATTTAACCACAACACACGCTTACTTTTGAATCGAACTTAAAATTTCGCACAAACGCAACTCTCAGCCGTGCAAAATGCTTTATCAGACATGCCCAAAAAATGTGTTACAAAAAAGAAACTATCCATCATGCATATATAAATCTAAAGTCAAATGCAGAATGTAAATTGTCTAGAATGTGATAAAGTAAAGATAAAAGCATAAAATGGAAAGCATAAACGCAGAAAGCATAAAAACATAAAATGTCCTATAGAAAACATTTCCTATGTAGGCCATGGATCCCAAGCTCCCTGGGCAGCTGTAACATCTGCTACATAATCATCATCCATGCCAGCAGCAGCGTCCTCATCAGCAGCACCACCCCCCTCGCCAAAGGAATGTCTGTCACTAGGCCAAGCGACTCGAGAGAGGAAATCCTCTGGCGTCATCACTGGTTGCTGGAGGCTCTGCATCAGGAGACATTGGCCCTGGTAGATGCTAGAAAACATAGGCATCAGCTGGGCTTGAGGAATGGAAGGAGAAGGATGAGGTGAATAGGGCTAGCTGGCAGCAGCATTCTCAGTAGGATCCTCAACATCAGTGGAGGGAGCCGCACGAGCTTTAGCCTTCTTGGTCCCGAAAAATGGTACATAAGTATCTGCTGGATGCCAAAAGTTCTTTCGGATATAAGCGACACTGATGACCGGGCTCAGGGACTTAAAGGTGAGCGTGTCAGGGTGGACCCCCTTGGCGTCACAGAGGGCGGTGATAAGGGTTGGGAAGCCAAGTCTACTGGAGCTGGACTGGGCTATCTGAGTTATCTGAAAAGAAATCAGACGGCCCAGATCCATATCCATCTTCATCACCAGGCCATACACTAACTAGGCTTGGTCCATGTTGACATCGGAAGTGTGAGAAGTGGGAGCCAGGTTGGAGTAGGACAACACGCTCCAAGTCTGAGCCAAGGTGGTCATGTCTTTTCGTAGAATCTTCCACGAAGTCCCCTCAACATTCATCATAAAGTGGCCGCCCGACATGCACAGTTTGGCCCTATGGCTTGTGGATCGGGGTAGGTGTGGCAGAACTGAGAGTATGTAGTCAGCTGGGAGTCGCCCTTCAGAACCACCAGAGTCTGAAGGAAGTGGTTCAATACCTGGGCATCAAACTGGATAGTCTTCCCTTAGATCTTGCATTGCTTTGGTGCCTTCTCGTCGAGGTCGTAGATTTTGGAATAAAATCCCTTCACCAATGCCACGTTTATGTTGGCTTCATGCAAGGCAGTGAGCTTCCTATCCCACCTACGCCTATGCAGCTCATGCAAGAATTCATCGTATTGGCACGGCTCCAAGGACACTCTCCACTCCGACAAAATGTTGTGAAGGTGGACACTTTCATAGTACCTAACCCACATCACCTGTGAGTTAAAATGTTCTGAATCCCAAGCACTCTGGATGGTGTCAGGTTCTTGGCGGGGCTGGGAGGAAGATCCTCGGCATTTCCTGGAGGTCATCTGCAAAAGACAATAAAAATAAAATTAAACAAGAGATTAGAAAAGAAAAACAGAATTAAACAAAAGGAAAAGAAAAAATGGATAGGGGGCATCCAAAATAAAGCAGTAACAAAAGGTTTGGGCTTAGTGCGAGCTGGCGCGCTTAGCCCAGCATCTTCTGAATTCTCTCTCGTCGAGTGCGACATTTGTTAGCTTAGCGCAATTCAATTAAATTCCAGACAGAGAAGAAATAGGGCTCAGCGTGCAAGGTGCACTTAGCCCAGAACAAAAAATGCTTATGATAAAAGCAGATGCGCTTAGCGTAAATAAAATTATAGTCCAGACGAGAGTTATTTGGGCTTAGCGCATAAGGCGTGCTTAGCCCAATGACTCTGGAATAAAATAAAATAAAATCGCAAACTAGAAATGATCTCGCCTAGCGCGTCACTGGCGCGCTTAGCCTCCAGCAGCACAGTAAACAAGAAGGCCCGCTAAGTGAGACATGGCGCACTTAGTAGCGGTGCTGGGAAGGCCAAAAGGTAGGCTAGGCTCAGCGCGAGGAGACGCGCTGAGCCCACTAGCAACAAGGCTGTGGTGGGGTGGCCCGTTTAGCACGAGAGGTGTGCTTAGCGGGCACCAGATTCTGGAATTTTTAGATCTGGTTAAACAGCCAAAAGAATGAAAATCAACTTGACTAAACATGAACAACAAGAACAAAGCATACACATGAAGATCAAAAACCCAAAAATTCATGGGCTCACTAAGTGCATAGGACGCGCTAAGCAAGTCAGCTCAAAAATGCATACGAAATATGAGCTCGCTAAGCGTGTAGGGCACGCTCAATGAGACAACCCAAAACTCATAGAAATTTCCAGAAACATATGAACTCGCTAAGTGCGCAGGGGTGCGCTAAGCGAGTACATCATTTTCTCAGAACTGTGCAAAGCAACACAAAAGCAACAATGGTACAATAAACTGATAACATTGCAATAAAGGGCAAAAATAAAACAAGAACATAAGTATAACAACATACGACACATAACTATGAAATAATCTAAGAAAACATAAAAAACAATGGTATAATACAGGAGCAATAGAACACCCACAAAATAAAATGTAAACAAAATAAAAGTATTAAAGGGAAAGAGTAGCATACGTGGCAGCGGGAATGTGGAAGACAGTGAGAGAAATGCAACAAGATGATCAACAAAGCACAACAACAGAAGTGCAAAAGAGAGAAACTAGTGGAAGTGAAAAGGTGAGGAAGAGAAAATGGGATTAAAAGGTAAGTGTGGGTTGAGCAGTTACAAGTGTCGCGTTTAGCGCGATCCTCGCGCTAAGTGAGACACCTCTAACACTAAATTGCATTTAATGTGGGCGCGGGGTGCGCTTAGTGTGCCCATGGTTAGAAACTTTTGACTTCCCCCCAATTTTAATTTCCCAAAAAGGCCTGCCTAACGGGAAAAAGACTGGCTTAGCGGATTTTGTAGGTCAAAATCTTCCTGGAAAATCCGCTAAGCATGCTCTGGGGTGCTCAGCGCCAGAGTGTCGTGCTTAGTGCGTCATTGACGCGCTCATCCCAATTCCAATAAAATTCAGACAGAGTATTTATTGGGCTGAGCGCAAGATTCTTGCTTAGCGAGCATGGTGGCGTGTTTAGCGTAATTCAAAATTAATTTTAGATAGAGAGTTTACTACGTTGAGTGCAACGTACGTGATGCGTCTCTGCTGAAGAGTGGTTCCATGCTTAGCGCGAGGTATCGCGCTCAGTGCACAAGACCAAACATGAAAGGCGTGCTTAGCGTGAGAAAAGCCCTCGAGGCCACAGGCTATGTTTTACCGCGGCCCCACGGTGGACGTTAAATGTTCTTACCAAAATCTGGAAATTCCACGTGTGAGCTAGACGGGGTCCTGGTGGATTCCAGACTCTGCACGTTGGATGCTGAGTCGACCTTGTTAAGGAGGGGGACCTGCAAAACAAAGGAAAGGATTCTGATGCTCAAGTAAGTACATCAATTATTGAAGAACAACTGAGTGTGTGAGAGTGTGTAAAAGGTTCCCTAGGGTGTCTCGGAAGGGTGTCCACCGTGGGTGGACAGTGATGTTTGTGGAGTGAATAGTAAGTGGGTTACAACCTGAGTAAAGGTTTAGAGAGAACATGTATTTATAGCATGGAGTATGGACTTTGGGCCTTTAATTGTTAGTGATCTGTTGATAAGATAATAGATAATAGCAGACAATTATATAATTTAAATAAGAGATAATGTGTACCTTATTGATATACTGTTACTTGTAGATAAGTAACAACTTGTAGATAACTGGAGAGATATTAGGAGAAAAGGTGGTTGCACCAATTCGAATGACCAGGCATAATGGATATGCTGTTGGTAAGGAGATATTCACTGTTGACGTCCACGCTCCTGTAGCAAGGCTGACACAGAGGGCGGACAGGTGTGTCAGGGTCGACACTTAAAGAATAAATGTGCATCATTACTGCAGCAGGGTTGACATAGAGGATGACCACGTGTACAATGACCCCACAGTAATGGCCACATGTAATTTTACCATTTTGGACTGTACAAGCTCAAATGTTTGCATTTGATAATGTGCTTGTTTATTACCGGGCAGGTTCTTGTTAGTTCCCGTGTCCTAATTTTAGCCTAAGAAATTGGAAATTAACCAATTAATCATCTAAAAAGGTGGTTTTCTTCAACCTTTCCTGATCCAAGGCTAATTTGGCAGTGTAATGAAGTTGTCACGTGTCAAAGTGAGAGTTAAAATATTGAGAAAGTATGATGATTATCAAGTATGCTCTTATTTTTATTTGCTTCTTGCTTGCTAGATTTGTATCTCTTGTTTAAGTTTGGCTTATCTATTCTTTAAGAATGCTACAAGTTTTTATACTTGGTATCAATTGCTTCTACAGTCATATGAGGAAAGGGTCAAAGCCAATATGAAGCTTCGGCTTTATGAAACTATTAATTAAGACAAAATTCATAAATACACTTTCACCATATGTTCTGAAATAAATTACTTTTCTTGTTGTATGTAACATTGATGCCAGTAGCATTGATATATTAAATGTTCTGACAAACTTAGTTTTTGGCATGAATGGTTCCCTAGCCTTCTCTAATGTTCTTGTAGTGTATGATCATTTGATAATAGAAACTGGTTTACGTTGTTACTATCTACTAATGATATATATGAATTAGCCTAGGTATTAAAAATCAAAATTCTAATATTTAATAGTTGAAGTATTGATATAAAATTTTATATCTAGCATGCTAAATGAGATGGTTTATCTTGATAGTAATTTCTTTTCTCAGATACTTAATAATTTTAAATGCAGTTGCACAAGATTCAAAAAAGGGTGTGGGCCGGTATAGATTTGAGTGTGATTGTTTTTTTCCCAATATTTTCATATGATCACTATGCTTGTATATTGATGTTTTCTAGGTTAAGTTTCTTTTCCTATCCTTTCCACAATGATATATGAACAATTGTTTCCTCTTCCTTTTTTTTTGTCCTTTTAATATTTATAAGATATCTGTGCACACACCCTCATGCTTAATATGGTGGGTGCTAACTGCGAGGTTGATTATTTTTTAAATTCCTACCTAATATAACCAAAGAGGCAAGGACACCTATGACTCAACCAAAAGCTTAATCTAGTAGCTTAGACGCAACACTTTAAGATAAAGCACTATACTTAGACACTATCCCTCCCAATTTAAGCCATTAGGCATGGGTCACTAGGTTGAACCAACATGTTTACTTCTCATGACACTTATTGTTCTGTAGTTATCTGATCTAAATAAAATCCTTGTATTTTCAAGGTATGAAAATTGGGGCTATCACTATTAGACTAAGTGCAGTCAAGGAGGAGAGAGGAAAACACCATGCTCACTATTACATTTTTGGATTAGCTTTAAAAAATATTTTTACTACACCTTTGGTAAGTTAGTCTAACTCATTTTTTGTCATGCTTTTAGGTAGAAACTAGTATAGTAGAGCTAACAACTATTCAATTGTCAAAGCAGGTGAATGAACCATTTATTGTTTATATATCAGTAACGCTGATTTCTTGAGTTCAATTTTTGGTTTTGAATTATAATTTTTTATTCTGAAATTTATTTTAATTATTAATGATTCTTTCAAATTATTGTAGTTTTTGGGTTGTTCAATAAAAAAGATATTTAAATAAAGTAAGTATTAATATAGAGAGGCACAAGGATGTTTTTCGTTTCTTATTTGGAAGTTACAATTACTTAGTGTCTAGAGTCTACTGCAACCTCTGTTACTTGTTATTAAATTGTTACCTTGGGTCATTTATGAAAATACTTTGTTTGATTTTTCTGGATCTTCTTTGAAAATTCGTAACCCTCTCATTGTTGAAAAGGATGAACAAGATGCAAAAAGTTAGGATTATTTACATCGGTTGTGGCTACAACCGATGTAGAAAGTACCTTTTATCATTGAAAGTGGGCAACTTTCAATGATGGTTCAAAACCCTTGAAAGCACTCTTTTACATCAGTTGTAGATACAACCGATATAGAAGGTGTCTTTACAACATCAATTTTTTCCTTTCACCATGGGTTGAATGTACATAAGTCAGTTAATAGAAGAATAGAAAAAACTTTTATTGTGTCACTTAAATTATATATAAATTCTCAAACCAAAGATTTAATAAAAACAAATTCTTGATTATCAAGAATAGAATAACCACTCAGAATAAAGAAACAAATTATATTTGTTGAGAAGTACAAAATTGTATTCATACGATCTCCATTGTGCGTTTTAATTAATTGGATTATTTCTTTATAGATTCCAATACACAGGTTTTGTAGATGTGGTTCCAAACATTCCTTTAACATGTCATCTAAGAAAAACAGTTCTTCAAATTCTATGAATTTTTTAGAATACTTGTTTCCTTAATATCATTAAAAAAAAAATTGGATTGCCTTGTATTCCAGCAATTAATAAATCAAGATTCAAGACTTTTCTTAAATGTGGAAGAGATACACTAGGACAAAAGACTATAGATGTAAGATATAAAATGAGAATGAATGTTTTCTTTTTTGTCATTTTTTGTCTTTATTTAATGAACTCAACTTCATCTCATTCGCTAACTCTACATGATAATAACATTTCTATCAAGCATAAACTCTATTACAAGTCATAGAGCTTATAGATAAATCTATATTCTATTCTCCCTTTTTTTTACTTGCAGTTCGGGAGTAGTCCTTGACTTGTTTAATTTAGAAAAAAGAATACATAAATCGGATAAGAAATTCAAAGAATTCACTGTCAAATCAAATGAAGAAAACAAATTTGTTTCAAAAGGATATCAATTACAAAGATTCGAAGAAAAAATTATTACTTTTTATGAATACACCAAGGAGCACTTCAGTTAGGAATACGATAATCGGATTTCGAAATCAAATAACACCTCATCTGCAAAATTGAAATATTTTGAAAAAAAAATCAAAATATTTCAAAAGGTACGCAAAATAAATAAGACAATTATAAAGCTTTTTGTGCAATTTAATTTTTAATTAAGTCCAATTCGCATCAATAAAAAAGTGGTACACCGAAAAATATAGATAATTTGCTAGCTTTATGTGCAATTTGTGTCCCATTCAAATTATCTTCAATACGAGTCAAGGGAATAAACATATGTTCTATGATTTCCATATAAACGACACTCTCAAAAGTATGGTACGAGTAAAAATACCCTATTCTTTAACTTTTGTTATTATTCTAATGGAGTGAAGCTCATTCATGGGTATTTGAAGTACTACAACGATTTTTTTTCCATGAAATCCCCAATGAACAAAACATACATTTTCCCCTTTTTTTATTGAAGATATCAAAACCACCACCTATATCCCAAAAAATAATCAAATGGAAAATAAGAAAGTCCAAAATAAATGAAAAATCTCTAATTTCCTCAAAAATAAAGAATAAATCCGTATCAAGATAACTAAAAACTGCAACCAACAATAACCCTAATGAACTTAAAATGTAAAAAATGACCCAAAAGGTCTGCTTGTTCTTTGAATCTCCATCATAGAATATATCAATACATTGTCTAAGCGAAAGATTATACTCATTATTCTCTTTTTTAAATTTAGTATTATAATTGGGGAATAAAAAATCCCAGAGTTTGACTTTGTTTTATGTATCTAAATTATTACTATTTACATGAAGAAATAAAGAAGTCATTGCAATTGTTGAAAATACTAGGTCTACCAGAAGAACAAAATGGAAGGAAAGTTTATCATACAATAGGTACCTCGATTTACTATTTGTACCTTATATATTATAATTTTTATATTTATATATTATTATTTTCTTTTCTTATTCTTATTTATGCTATTATATAAAGACAGTCTATAATCACTAGAATTCCTATATATTTATACTTAGTATATAATAATTCTAGTGATTATAGCTAAGCCAATATATATCATAATATAATATACCATTTTCTTATTCAAAGAATTTTTTGCTATGCCTTATTATTTTTAGTCAAAGAAAATAAACTATGAAATTGAAATAACTCATTAATATGAATTACCGCAATATAATTAGAATATATAATAGTTTAAAAAAATATAATTTTTATACTGTCAAATTAAAAAAAGAATAATATTTTCATATAAAAATAAATTTAAACATCATTCATATAAATTTTATATACATTAAATGTAAATATAAATATCTAAGAATCTCTTGACATAAAAAAATGATTAAAGAAAACACCCAAATAAATTTGGCCTAATAATGATACTCATGCTACGGAGGGATATAAATTGCATTAGTGCAACAAAATAGAATATATAATAGTTTAAAAATATAATATGTATACTTTCAAATTAAAAAATGAAGGATATTTTGATTTTAAAAAAATAAATTTAAACATAATTTGTATAAAAGTTGCATACATTAAATTTAGATATCCTAGAAAAATCACCAAAATGTATTTATCCTAGTGTTAATAGTAGTGTGATGGATGAATATAAATATAAATTAACACAATATAAATAGAACATATAATAATTTAAAGGTATAATTTTTATACTTTCAAAATAAACAAAGGAATGCTATTTTGATTTAAAAGTAATTTGAACATCATTTGTATAAAGTTGAAATATAAACATCATTCATATATAAAATTTGTATATATTAAATTTAAATATTAATATCTAAGAGTATCTTAATATAAATAAACTAATGATTATAAAAAGAAGACAATTTAAAAAGATTTGCCCTAGTATGGTCACATGTGTATGACATATGAATATAAATATGGATTAGAGAAACATAAATAAAATACATAATTGTTTAAAAAATATAATTTTTATATTTTCAAATTAAAAAATTAAGGATATTTTGATATAAAAAGAGATATAAATATAATTCGTATATAATTTTTATATATCAATTAAAATATAAATATTTAAGAGTCTCTCGAAATAGAAAAAATAATTACAAAAACAAATCACCAAAATAAATTTATTCTAATGTGAATAATAGTATGGCAAATGAATATATGAATTAACACAATATAAATAGAACATAAAATACTTTAAAAAATATAATTTTTATACTTTTAAAATAAACAAAGGAATGATATTTTGATTTTAAAAAAATTTAAACATCATTTATATAAAGTTGAATACATTAAATTTAAATATAAATATCTAAGTATCTATTAACATAAATAAATGATAGTAAAAGAAAAATATTAATCATTCCAATGAATTTTTCCTAGTGTGGTTACCTGCGTGATAGATAGATACAAATATAGATTAATACAACATAAAATAATATATAATAGTTTAAAAATATATTTTATACTTTTTAAATTAAAAAAATGAAGGATGTTTGAATATAAAAATAAATTTAAACATCATTCATATAAATGTTGTATAAATTAAATTTAAATATAAATATCCAATAGTCTATTAACAAACAATTAATTTCTCCTAGTATGATTACTTGTGCGATAGATGAACATAAATATAGATTAGCGCAACATAAACAACATATATAATTTTTTTAAAGTATAATGTTACATTTAAAAAATATAATGTTTTATATCTTCAATTTGAAAAAAATGAAGGACGTTTTGATATAAAAAAAAAATATAAACATCATTTATATAAGAGAATTTGTGTACATTACATTAAATAAAAATACCTAAGTGTCTCTTGATATAAAAAGAATCCAATGATTATATGAAAAAAAATTTCCAAATAGATTTGTTCTAATAGAATTATCCATACAATAGATAAATATAAATATGAATTTACACAATATAAATAGAACATATAATAGTTTAAAATCATAATCTTATACTTCTAAATTAAAAAAGATATTTGAATATAAAAAAATTAAACATCATCCATATGAATGTTTTATAAATTAAATATAAATATCTAAGAGTCTTTTTATACGTAAAAAATCAATGATTATAAAAAAATATTAATCATCTCAATGATTTTGCCCAACATGATTAATCTGTGACAAATGAATCTACAATTGTTTTATACTCAATTTAAGTTAATTATGTGTGTCTAGCTGATATAATTTCCTTATTATTATTATTATTATTATTATTATTATTATTATTATTATTATTATCTTTTTATATATTTTAAAGTTGATGAAATGAATCATAATGTTATAGCTCAATTTATGTTATAACATAAGTATTAAAATGGTAAATTAATATCAAATGATAAAAACTATATTATAACGTATTTATTAATTATAATTGATTTGGATATATTTTATCTCAAATTTGTCTTGATTTAGAACATATTATGATGTATATTAAAATTTCTGTTATAAATATTCTCCGAACAAATCTTTTATTTTTATTATGTTGATCATAAATTAAATGGATAATTCATTAATATAATGTGGCAACCAATGATTACTCATCCAAGTAATTTTTTTATTAACAAATAAATGAAAAAATAGAAAAAAAAAAGATTTGTTTTTTGGTTTTTTTAAATTTTTTGTTTTTGTATTTTTATTTTATTTTTAAAATTAAGTTTTAAAATATAATTTTAAGAAAATTTGTTTAGTATAAAATAATTATCTATTTAATTATAAATTAGAAATGTAAAATTTAAAATGTCATATTTATTATTAATATAAAATTAAGATTTTCCCAGTTTTTAAATTAATTTTTGATATAAAAATAAAACAAAGTCTTCCATTTTTAAATATAAAATAACTTATGTTTTTCCTAAAAATCCTTTTATATATCACGTTTTTAAATAAAAATATAATTTTTTCTAAATATAAAATTATAATTATAATTATAATGATATTAATTATATTTTAAAATTATTTGTATAATTACACTTTTATTTTAAAATAGAGCGGGAAAGTTAAGATTACTATTTTAACTTTAAAATTATGAGCAAGAAAATATTTCTTTTTTAGAATAAAAAATTACTGTTTAACCTTAAAATGATTGGAAAAAAGACAATTATTCTCTCTTCTACT